>CM076583.1:714635852-715155098 GCA_034641835.2 Pinus albicaulis | reverse complement strand
ATGTAACGCCCACGTTAATTACAATTTTTACCATGAGTTACAAAAACAGGTGAATCAAGATTCGGTTAAAAAAAGTGAACGAATTCTTGAATCGCTGGAAAACTAATTTGTGTGGCATTTCGATATATGACCTGCTGTTTATATATCGACCCAATAAAATTTCTTGTGAGCAGAATAAATGGAATGAGAACGATCCTGGAATGGGGCTACGTGGTTGCATTCGGGTCAAGAAAATTAAGAATTAGTTGATACCGGAATCAAGATGTCTCTCCAGATCCGAGCTCTCGCTATTCCTTACTGGTTGGAGTCCCATACCTTCTCGATGGCCGATCTCTGTATCAAGTTGGCCTCCGGGGGTTTGATCATCACCTTTATTTCCGCTGAGGGATCATCTGATTCACAAGCTTATATTAATAGTGTTGTTCAAACAATCAGTTTGGACATTTGCTGTGCAGAGATTTCAGATAACTTTGCCATGGATTTTGATAGATCTTTGTACAACGAACGATTTAATACAGTATACTCTCAACATAATGATGCTGCCGGTGGACGAAGTAATGGAGAGGGTGCACGCAGAGGAGGACAATCAAATTTCCTGCATCATTGCAGAATTCGTTTCTGCCATGGACTGCTTCTATTGAGTTAATCTCTGTCATCGCACGAGTTATATTGTGCAAGGAGGAGGCTGTGGGTAATGGTTGGGAACTGCCATTACAAATCAGTATGGCAATCAACATGGAACCAAGAGTGATGGACTTCGACGAACCGATGAAAGTAAAGATAAGTAAATAAACTTGATCTTCTCTGAATATTATATATGTTTATTGCATGTGGAAAATGATAAGGCTGATCATTATCCTATATTTGCTGTTGAAACTCATTATATAGAGAATTCGTGTTTTTCATAAATTTCATAATCCAGATTGGATTGGATATTCATTGGAGACAGAAATATTTATTGTGCTCAATCTTATCGAACTCTCTGCTTGTCTATTATGCCAAAACTCCTTGTTAACGGTTTGACCAAATATGGAAGTAATGTTTGTATAGTAAAACAAAGATATAGTTATTATTGTTATTGGTATTTGCATAAAGAAACATGCAACCTTCTAAGAAAGAAGAATCTTACATGGAAAAGACTAATGAATTAGTAAGTCCATGAATAGTTTCATAAAAACCATCGGTAGTTTTTCCATGGTGTTGACAAAGATTAAATATAGATGGTGCTAATTCCTTTTATTTGATAATAGTCATTTGGGATGAGAGTCGACTGCCAAGATAACAATTTTGGCTAAATTTATTTATGAAATAATCTCTTTCTTTGTGAGTTGAACTATATAGTTCACTGGTGAGTTGAAATATATAGTTCATTTATTTTACAATTTATTCTCATATCAAGATGGGTAAATATATGAGAAAATAATTCAAGGGAAATAAGTTGAGATTTTCCTTCTTAAAGTGAAAATATGTTTTGGTGGACATATTGATATTAAGGCTTTGGTAACCTTATATGGAGATGTTTTCATATTCTCTATGCATTGTATTTGATGCATTTAGATAAGAATTTTTAATTAAAAGATGATTAACCACGTGATTTTGTGGTTATTTCCTAAAAAGAGTCCTTGTTGTCTTTTCTTGAAAAGACTCTTACTTTAATATTTTAGAAAGATAATGTTATTAGAAAGATAGAATGGTGAAAGGGAAACTTATTGGCGGGTTTTTGGAAAAGAATCCATGTTATCTTTCTTGAGAAGATTTCTATTATGTTATTCCTTGCTATTATGCCAATCTTTTACATAATAGTTAAGAGTGGCAGTATACTAAGAAGTTTTTGTAAAAAGAATCCATGTTATTTTAAAGATTGCTATTATGATAATCTTTATTTTACATGAAAATAGTAATTTCATGATGATAGAAATCTAAGAAGGGAATAAGTGTCTCCTACAGTAAAGGAAGAGCTATCTCTCTTGCATGCACAAAGAGGGAGAGTTATCTCTCTTGCATGCACAAAGAATAGCGATTATGTTATAAAAGCATGCTCTTTGCATGTATAAAGAAATATTGAGCTATCTTACTATTTAGGAAAATATGTGAGTACATTTATGATATCAAAACTAATATGTTAGTTACGTTAGTTCTTTTGGAACAAGGTCATGCATAGGCATGCAACCTATGTATTAACTTTTATTGAAGAATAATATACATATCTGTATGTAAAAGGAAAGCTTGTAGTATTGAAACTACATTGAATATGATTGTTAGTAAAATCTTGAAAATGAGACATGTATTTATATTCTTCATTGCGTATTTTTACATATGTTTACAAGCTCACTAGTGTAGAGACTTTTTTTGGAAAGACTCGTGAAGGAGGTTATGTGCTTTGTTGTGTAAGTACTCCTTAGCGAGAGTCTTTTGGAATTCGGTATGCATTTGCATGCATGGAAGGAACAATTTGTTATGTTAGATGTATCCCTTGTCTTGCAGGAATGTGTGCTTATGCAACGGAAGCATGAGTTATTGTGATGATTTATAACCAGCACATATGAGGTATGTGTTGTTAAGGAGAAAATGTCAGGGTGCTTTACTTGTTTTGTCATGAATATACATGAGTATAGAGATGAATGATGGTGGTAGTTACAAAGGAATATTATACACAAGTGTACAAAGGAAATTATGCTTGGTTCCGGTAAGGTGAAAATGATTTAATTACGTGTATGAGTGCAAGTTGCAGAAGGCCAATGTACAGTTATTGTCATTGTAGGTACATCTACGCCACCAAGATCTACCTCTCCTAAGATATGAAGACCGTGAGATAAATGGTAACATATTTTATTGTAATGGCTGCTTTAAAACATATTTTCATATTTCCTTGTAAGATTATATGAACGATGGTTAAGGGATGGTCTCCCTTATAAGCCATTGAGTGATGGGCTGAACACCCTCACGAGCGTTTAATAATAAAATTAAACGTTTGCTGGTTTTCACCCTAAGGGGTTTCCAGGGTATATTGGTGTTCAATGGCGTGATTGATTATTGTGTCCAGATGATGAGGTTAATCTTTTCTATGTGATGATTATAGTTATAATGAGATGAACGGATGATTACATCATATAGTATTAAGTTAATATACTGTTATGGAAGTTGTTAAGGGATTAAGGAGTTTACTATTCTTATCTATAAAATTACACTGTGAACTCTTAAACATTCTATGTAATGATGAGTAAATTGTATAAAAAAAATTTAACTCCTTACATTTCCCTGTGAAGTTAATGGTGTATGTTACAAGTGGTATCAGAGCCAAAGGTTCAAAAACTGGCGCCTTTGGGATTTAGCGGAAAGAAATTGAGAGATCCTGGATGAAAAGCGTGTATGTGAAGGAAGGCATCACATCTCTAATCCAGGTTGAACAAAGAGTTTCAAGAGATAAGTATTATTATCTTTCTTTTCTTGAAACACTAGTTATTGCATTTATGGAAAATACAGTGCTTACAAAGTAAATACCTGTTGAGTTAGAGTTTCTTTAAAAAAAGGATGTGTATTTTCCATGTATGTAAAACTTCTATTGTTGTGTTGAAGTTTCCCTGAAAGGAGTTGGGAATTTGGTTTCGTGAAGAAGAAACATATGTGTGCTTGAAAATTTAACTAATATACATTTGATTCTTCTTGAGAGAAATATGTATATTTTGAAAATATATCTTGCATGTGAATCTTGTAACTAAAAGAGACAAATATAGAGAAAAATGTGGTTTTACTTAATATGTAAGTTTGTGTATTTTCATACCAATAGTCCTTGTGCCATGATATGTAGGCATGCATAGGAATTTTATGTAAAAGGAGAGTATGTGGTTATTTAGCTAAAGCTTCTTGGAAAAAAGAAGGTAATTCTTAAAGATATTTCATGGGTTGAGAGATAGGTTAATGAGTTTTCTTTTTCCTTGGAAAAGAGGTCATGAAGAATTATGTTAGTTTCTCATCATACTTTCTTGGAGAAAGTCTACGTTGAATCTTTTGTGAAAAGAACACTTGCTTCTTGGGAAAATATAATGTTGTTCTTACGAAAAAGAATAACCTCTTGAATATATAACATTGCTAGATGGATTATGTCAACTTCTTTATTTAGGTGTATTAAAGGTTAAGTTAACCTTGTTAGTGTTGCATAGTTTGTCATGCATAAAAGAGGCTATCTATGATAAATTATTGAAAGCAAAGCATGAGCAAATTGCATGTAGAATCATAGAGGAACAAGGTTCTTTGCATGCCATTAAAATTCATCGAAAAGAACATAAGTTTATATGTGAAAAAGGATAACATGTTTGTTATCATACTTTAGAAAATATTCTTTGGAAAAGAAGATGAATTATATGTACAAAAACTAAAGTAATGTTTTTGTTTCCTTGAAATACATACATGGCTAATGTAGGTATAATATTTCGAGAATAAGGCATGTATTCTTATGTTTTATTACATTAGTTTTATGGAATGGAAAACCATGTTTTGCATAACTATTATGTTATATGTCCTCGAAGAGGAATCATGAGTTTGCCTACTCAATTATGTTAAGTACTCTGTTGGGAAAATTAATCTTTATGCATTGTATGCATAGGAACAATAGTCAATGTGTTAGCTTTAATATATTTGCATGTTCCAAAGGCAAAATCTGAAGTGGTGGTTCTCTTGTTAAAGTTTAAGTAAAGCAAATGCACATTGTGTCATTTTCCATTAAAGGAATTTCTGAACAGATATAGTGATTTGTCTTATATGAATGTGTGCATGTGTGAAAATTGTCATAATAATGTGGGATTTATTTAACATAAATTGATAATTACTTACTCACACTAATGTAGAGATGTTAGAAGAAAGCATGTTGTGACATTGTATTCACATCTCATATATGCACATGAATAGGTGTTAAAAGATCACTCAAAAATTGATTATTTATTGATTAAGGCTTATTCTAATCATGCTATAAAATCTTGTCGATGTTGCTACAAGAAAACATTGTTGTGGAGGAGCAATGTGAATTCCTGATGGGGATGAGTACTGCAGTAGGGAGAGAATATTTTTCAAATGAAATAAAGATAAGTATTTATGTTATTTTATTTTAAGAAGTCTATGCATATGCATGTTGATTCCTTTAAAAATGAATTGTTACATACATGGCATTGCATGAGCTCCCATTTAAGAGAGTTGTTAAAAAGTACATGCTATTATAACTGCATAAGAATATGCATATGAGATTAATAAGTGTATTATGTTTTATTTCTCTAGGAAAGAAAGTATAAAAGCATGAAAGGAAAATAGTTACTTTTCATTTGAGCTTGAAAAGAAGCAATTGTTTTTGCATGCAATAAAATTTCTAAGTTACCATGCACTACTTTAAAAGAGATGAATGTGTATAGTGATGGTGTGTGAAACTAATGCATGAATGCAAAATATGAGGAAAGTCCTACTATAATATGATAGAGTGTTAAAATTAAATCGAATAAAACCTCTTAATAGGTCAAGTTGTGAAACTTAACTAAATGACTAGTTGACTGACTAGTGTTTGCATAAGTCGTCATGGATGCATTAAAACTATTGACTAGTTATGAATGAATAACTAATGAAGGTTATATGCATGAATCGAATTTGACTAAAGCTATTTAAAAGTTATGAACAAGTGATTATGATAATTAATTCATGTGTCAGTCTGTTTGGACCAGAACATTAGGGGAATTGGAAATGTTGTACTCATACCCTAATCATTATTGACACATACGCATTAATGGATATTTATATATACTGGTATGCGTGACAACATTTTATGTAGAAACTTAAAATGATTGCATAAGATAATATGTGCTTGAGAAATGCATATTTACGATTAGCATTGTTTCTTATAGTAAGCAGGGGTTGCTTAATAACAAAAAATATGAAAATAAAGCATCGCAAGCATTGCAATGTGAATTGCAACAGTAAATGTTAAAGTATCATGTTTTAAGTACAATACATGTATGTTACTTCCAGGGGGGAAGTTGTGACAGCTTCATTAAAGCTAACTAGTATTAACTAGCTAAAGACAAACTTGTTGAAATTAATTAATGAAAGAAAATCTTTCTAAGCTGATGGTAAAAATGTTTCCAAGAATAGGAAGTGGTTTGGGACAGTTGGAAAGACAGTTACCTACTCCTCTAAGGATAAGCTGGATCCCCGGGGAGGAGTAGGCGTTCTGTGAAATTGGTAAAGGGGGAGTATTTTCTCGAGCTGGTTGGGACCAGTAGAAAATAGCTTCCATCAACCCTTGTAAAGCCAAAAACATCTGAGTATGACTGGAATTGGGAATTGGACCGGACTGTCCCGAATTTCTCTTCCAAGCTTTTCTGAGTGTGATTGGATTGGCCATCCCGATGTCACAGCAGAAGAATCCACTGTTCACTCGTGACACTGTCCAGATTCTGGAGCTAGGGGGGCAAGTGGAGGACGTAATTGCCTCACTTGATGGTTGGGAGGACCACAGCTTGAAAGAATAAATTTCCAAATAAGTACAAAGACCTTTTAGTGTGTTGTGCTATTTTGAATTAATATGGAAAGATTGACTATCTGGATGTCTTTAGTAGGAGCTAAGACAACGTGCACGTGATGCATTGACTAGAGAGTTGGTGCTCTCTGAGTACTGGTGAAAGTACTTTGATTAAAACATTTCTTTATATTGCAATACTGTTTGATAGTTGCAAATATTTTCATTTTGAAAACTATGTGACTAATGTGATTGAATTGTTAGTCATACATTACAGGTGTTGATGGGTGTTCAACCATTCTCAGAAAGCTTGCGCAAAAACCATAATTTCTTCCAATAGTGATTGGTTGGTAAGTTCGTATAGATATTTTTCTATACTTTTGTGAATTGAATAAGGGATAAGCAGTCAGAAATGGAAATGAAATTTTCTTTGCGCTATACATGCTTATGAATAAAGATAAAAACGTTATTGTATTAAATAATGACATTTAAGAAAATGAAAGTGTCTCATTGCCAAGGGAAAGGACTCCCTTTGGGTTGTTTATATTATTATACCATGAGTATAAAGTTTAATTTCAGTGAGAGAAGCACACCGAGGACGGTGTTCTCTTAAGGGGGGGAGTATGTAACGGCCACGTAAGTTAATGTAAGTTACAATAGTTACCATGATTTACAAAAACAATTGAATCAAGAATCGGTTAAAAAAGATAAACGAATTCTTGATTCGTTTGAAAACTGGAACGAATTCTTGATTCATGGGAAAAAACTGATTTAGTGTGGGCTAGGTTTTGTTTGAAAGGATGCGACGGAAATTTTCTCTAGTGATTTTGCTATGTGAATACAGGATTGGTTTGCCGAACTTGCCGAACTCAACTGATCGTTTTCGTATGGGAGGTTGCTTACAGATATTTTAAGACGATGAATATTCAGGTGGATAAAGATTTCAATGCCCGACTCTCGGATTACTGTTTTGCAAGAAGGACCCCTACAAATGTTTACGTTTTGCAAAGGGCGGAAGCTTACTCGGCCCCGGAGACGCTGAAAGATTGCCATTACAAATAAGTATGGCAATCAACATGGAACCAAGAGTGATGGACTTCGACGAACCGATGAAAGTAAAGATAAGTAAATAAACTTAATCTTCTCTGAATATTATTATATGTTTATTGCATGTGGAAATGATAAGGCTGATCATTATCCTATATTTGCTGTTGAAACTCATTATATAGAAAATTTGTGTTTTTCATAAATTTTATAATTCAGATTGGATTGGATATTCATTGGAGACAGAAATATTGGATTGGATATTCATTGGAGACAGAAATATTTATTGTGCTCAATCTTATCGAACTCTCTGCTTGTCTATTATGCCAAAACTCCTTGTTAACGGTTTGACCAAATATGGAAGTAATGTTTGTATAGCAAAACAAAGATATAGTTATTATTGTTATTGGTATTTGCATAAAGAAACATGCAGCCTTCTAAGAAAGAAGAATCTTACATGGAAAAGACTAATGAATTAGTAAGTCCATGAATAGTTTCATAAAAACCATGGGTAGTTTTTCCATGGTGTTGAAAAAGATTAAATAAGCAGTCTTGAGAATTATTCCATATGCATTTTTACTTGTGGAGAAGGATAAGAATTAATGCTCTTATTAGGAAAATAACACTGCATACAAATATTTGTATTGGTGAATATATATATATTTATATATATATAACTTTTCTTGGGAAAAGATTATGGAAAAACGTTAAATAATAAGTAATAATTTGATTAAATACCACAGTTATCTTTCAATCTCATTATAAACAAGTTTTATTCCCATATCAAGATGAGTAAATATAGGAGAAAATATTTCAAGGGAAATAAGTTGAGATTTTCCTTCTTAAAGTGAAAATATGTTTTGGTGGACATATTGAGATTAAGGCTTTGGTAACCTTATATTGAGACATTTGAAATGCATGCATATCTAAAATTGGCATGTGTATTTTGTGTGTATTTGTTTCATGCATGTTTGGATAAGTATGCATGTTTCCTATACAATGTATTTAATGCATATAGATAGGAATTTTTAATTAAAAGATGATTAACCACGTGATCTTGTGGTTATTTCCTAAAAAGAATCCTTGTTGTCTTTTCTTGAAAAGACTCTTACTTTAATATCTTAGACATATAATGTTATTAGAGAGATAGAATGGTGAAAGGGAAACTTATTGGCGGGTTTTTTTGAAAAGAGTCCATGTTAACTTTCTTGAGAAGATTTCTATTATGTTATTCCTTGCTATTATGCCAATCGTTTACATAATAGTTAAGAGTGGTAGTATACTAAGAAGTTTTTGTGAAAAGAATCCATGTTGTTTTAAAGATTGCTATTATGATAATCTTTATTTTACATGAAAATAGTAATTTCATGATGATAGAAATCTAAGAAGGGAATAAGTGTCTCCTATAGTAAAGGAAGAGCTATCTCTCTTGCATGCACAAAGAATAGCGATTATGTTATAAAAGCATGCTCTTTGCATGTATAAAGAAATATTGAGCTATCTTACTATTTAGGAAAATATGTGAGTACATTTATGATATCAAAACTAATATGTTAGTTATGTTAGTTCTTTTGGAACAAGGTCATGCATAGGCATGCAACCTATGTATTAAATTTTATTGAAGAATAATATACATATCTGTATGTAAAAGGAAAGCTTGTAGTATTGAAACTACATTGAATATGATTGTTAGTAAAATATTGAAAATTAGACATGTATTTCTATTCTTCATTGCGTATTTTTACATATGTTTACAAGCTCACTAGTGTAGAGACTTTTTTTGGAAAGACTCGTGAAGGAGGTTATGTGCTTCGTTGTATAAGTACTCCTTAGCGAGAGTCTTTTGGAATTCGGTATGCATTTTCATGCATGGAAGGAACAATTTGTTATGTTAGATGTAGCCCTTGTCTTGCAGGAATGTGTGCTTATGCAACGGAAGCATGAGTTATTGTGATGATTTATAACTAGCACATATGAGGTATGTGTTGTTAAGGAGAAAATGTCAGGGTGCTTTACTTGTTTTGTCATGAATATACATGAGTACAGAGATGTGAAATGATTGATTAATACTTTGTGAATATTGACATCATTTTATGTTGGAAGCATCATAGCAGGGAATGATGGTGGTAGTTACAAAGGAATATTATGCTTGTCATGTACAAAGGGAAATTATGCTTGTCCTGGTGGCAGGAAAAATGATTAACGCTCATGCAGATGAGTGCAAGTTGCAGGAAGGGCCAATGTACAAAGGTCCATTAGAGGCACATCCATGCCACCAAGATCTGAAGATCTGAAGATATGAAGACCAGAGGGTAAAGGGTAACATATTTATTGTAATGGCTTTAAGCTAGATATTTTCATATTTCCTTGTAAGATTATATGAACGATGGTTAAGGGATGGTCTCCCTTACAAGCCATTGAGTGATGGGCTGAACACCCTCACGAGCGTTTAATAATAAAATTAAACGTTTGCTGGTTTTCACCCTAAGGGGTTTCTAGGGTATATTGGTGTTCAATGGCGTGATTGATTATTGTGTCCAGATGATGAGGTTAATTCCTTTCTTATGTGATGATTATATGAGTAATGAGATGAACGGATGATTACATCATATAGTATTAAGTTAATATACTGTTATGGAAGTTGTTAAGGGATTAAGGAGTTTACTATTCTTATCTATAAAATTACATTGTGAACTCTTAAACATTCTATGTAATGATGAGTAAATTGTATTAAAAAAAATTGAACTCCTTACATTTCCCTGTGAAGTTAATGGTGTATGTTACAAATATATAATTTTAATTAAAAAAACATATTAAAAAATATATTAATATTATTACCTATTTTATTTAAAATTGTACAAATTCACAGCTTATACATAAATAATAGTAAATAATGATTGCAGGAAAGCATTATCTATTAGTGGAATGGGAACATCAACTTGCTTTCTTAGAAGCACATAAAAGCTTCCATTAAAAAAACCAATATTCACAGTTATGGAACGAGATCTGTTTTTTTTTCCAATGGGTGCAAATCGTTAGATTTTAGATAGCGGCCATTGGCAGCCTCTAGTGACGGATAATGAGTGTCAAATTTACTCTCATTTTTAATGTTACAAAAGTTTTAACTACTGTTTCGAGTTTGGTATCAATGACTTTTTAAATAGGGTTGGAATTTCAAAATATATTTATTAGTTAATAATTTCTATATATTAATCTTAATTTTTGTAATTTCAATAAAAAAATTCTAAATAATTTAACGATTTTTAATTATACCTAAACAATTTACCTATCAAATTTCATACCAGCTCCCTCGTCCAACGAGTTAAGGAGAGCTTACCGTGCAACCGTGACAGATTTGTGAACAATTATTTATAAAGTCCTGCCATCAAAATCTTCCAATAGACGTTCACATCTATTATTTATTTGAAGTTGGGTGACATAGATCGTTAAAAAGCCGCTGTCACATCTGCAGATTTGAATTCAAACCATGAGGTTGTTGGTTCCTTCATGATGATTGGTTTCTTCCTGTCAATAAATTGCATTTCATTCAGTGCGCAAGATGCACTCTGGATTCTGGATATTCAAATTTCAAAGCAAGGAATGATGGGCACGATATTCAAAGGTAAAGTCTATAAAGAAAGACCAGTAAACCAAAGTTATAGTGTAAAATATTTATAGAATAATATAGAAATTTTAGTAAGATTTTGAAATTTTTTAGTAAAGATCTATTATATTTTTGTTTACAGTTGTTAACTTGGGTGTTTTAACGAATTTTGATAATACTGAATCCATTTTTACTATAAAAAAAAATACACTTCAAACACTTCAATTACCCGATTTTTTGATTTTTTTTACCAAATTTCAGCAAAAAAAAACTACTATTCAAACTATTCTATCCCCTCTATAAACAACTCTATAAACAACTCTATAAACCCAGAATGTAGCTTTCAGAGAGACTGCAAGTACGCGTAATCCAAGGCCAAGGATTACAAGTCAAGAATCATTCGTTCTCACTTTGAAAACTTTGTCATGAAATAAATATTTATCATACGCTCTTCCCTTGAATATTTTGTCCCTAGCTTTTGTAAGTGGACCCATCTAGTGATGTTCTTTTTGCATCCCCTTGGACGCGCAATCTCAGGCCAAGGATCACAAGCGACAACTTACAAGTCAAGAAGCATTCATTCATTCTAATTTCTAATTTGAAAACTTTTTGTCATGAAATAAATATTTATCGTACTTTCTTCCCTTCTTGAATATTTTGTCAAAATAGCTTTTGCAAGTGGACTCATTTAGCGGTGTTTTTTTCTTTCATCCCCATTTAAAGTAATATAATAATTTTTTGTTTTATTTTTTTAACAACATTTTTTATTAAATGGTTTAATTTTAATTAATAGTTATTGTGTTGAGAGGATTATTTTACAGTCATGTTCTTGTTCTTGATAGGTAAGTATTATGTTTTCATTAAAATAAAATAAAAAATTAACATTAATTCAAGACAAAAATAAAAATAATTATATAAATATAAAAAACTACAATTCAATTGTATTCTAAATTTTTTAATATTTCTTTTAATTAAATATTTGTAAATGATTTTTTTAGGAAAAACTACAACATATAGATATATTAAAATCTTTAATGACCTAAATATTTCCATATCAAAATTGTAATATTTGAAGATATTAATTTTGCTATTATGCTATGTAAAAAATATCTTATATTAATATTAAAAAATAAATATTAATAACAGTTTAGATTTATTTACAAACTTTTTTATTCTGAAAGGAGATTTGATCCTTCTAGGTGCTCGATAGATCGAAGGTTAAGATGGGTATAGGCTCGTATAATTAGAGGTGCTCTCAACTAAGTATGGAAGAGATGTTGTAATATCTCGTAAAAATAAAAATAACCATACATTAAAATAAAAATAACAAATTGACCCTTGATATTGCTCATAAGATTATGTGGAATATAACTTATTTTAAGGATATCCTATGGATATATTAAAATATTTAATGACATAAATATTTCCAGTTGAAAGTTATAATATTTGAAAATACTAATTTTGTTATCATGGCATGTAAAAAACATCTAATATTAATACTAAAATATCAATATTAATATTGACATAGATTCATTTAACTTTGAGGGATCAAGTCTCTTGAGATACACACCTCTTTTACTATGAAAAGAGATTTAATCCCTCTAAGTGCTTGATAAATCCAGGATTTAGATGATTTAGGCTCATACTACAATTAGAGGTGCTCTACAACTGAGTATGGAAGAGATGTTGTAATACCATCTGTCCTATTATGTTATGTAAACAAGCATAACCATAAGTTAAAATAAAAATAACATATTGACCTATGGTATTGAATCATAATATTTATTTGGAATGTAACCTATTTTAAGCATATCTTATGGATATATTAAAAACTTTAATGACATACAAATTTCCATGTGAAAGTTATAATATTTGAAAATACTAATTTTGTTATCATGCCATGTAAAAAACATCTAATATTAATATTAATATGAGTCTCATTCATTTTAATTTTGACAGATCAAATCTCTTGAGATACAAACCTCTTTTACTATGAAAAGAGATTTGATCCCTCTAAGCGCCTCATAGATCCAGGGTTAAGATGGATCTAGGCTATTATATTTAGAGGTGCTCTCCAACCTAGTATGGAAGATATATTGTAATATTGCCTCATGTCGTATTATGTTATGTAACAAATAATAAAAATAAAAATAACCATAGGTTAAAATAAAAATAACATATTGACCCATGGTATTTTCATAATATTTATGTGGAATATAACTTATTTTAAAGGGAAAGACTAGCCTAAATCCATCTCAGCTATAGATGTACCAAGTGTTGAGAGTAATCAATTCTCTTTTCACTCCAATGAGTAAATCCAAAATTAAAATAAATATAAACTAATAATTAATAATAATAATAATTCTTTATGATTGGTTAATAATAATACAACTTAAATTTATATTAAATTTAATTCAATTAAAAAAAACATGAATTAATACAATTATCACATCACATGCATTGATTTAAAAAAATATTTCATCATGTTTAGAAAAAATTCACTAAGCAACCTCAATAAATTCAATTACTCAACTAATGGTCATGATAATATAGTACATAAATACTAACTCTATTCACCAATGCAGTCTAAAAACCTCAAAAATTAGCTTTTGAAATAATGGAAATTATAGCAAGATTATAATAAAATCTGGTTGTGAGTTAGAGTTGCCAAATTTCATAATTTTTAGTGAGAAAAAGTTCTTGATAATGCTAAATCTATTTCTATCATAAAAAAATAATTCAAACACACCAACATTTTGATTTTTAAATATTTTTGAAAATTTATAACATCAATAACAACATTCCAATTTCAAAATTAATTACCTTTAAAATTTAAAGTTAAAGTTATGGTGTTTCTAGATTATAAGCTTTAAAATTTAAAATTTAAAGTTATGGTGTTTCTAGATTATAAATTTGAAAAGATTAATTTGGAGCATTCTTTCGAAATGAGATGTGCGTATAATCAGATGTTGGTATTGATTAGTATTTTTGTTAAGTATCCCTATGAGAATGAATGTGATACTTCATTCTTCCTTAGTCTTCTCAGGTTGCGCTTAGTCAAAGAAAATATGTGACCAAATGACATGTGGTACTTCCAAAGTGATGATGTTCGAATGACAAACAGTTCAGTTATACATGCCTATATCTTACAACTATGTTCATTTGAAATATGCTTAATTTTTAAAAATTTAGCAATGATATTTCGAGTGATAAATATAGTTGATCTTCTGATGAGAAATACAGTTTAGACTAACGTGCTTAGATCTTATCATTATTAATTTGAAATATGTTTATATACTTAAAAAAAAATTATAAAATTTATTTATTATGTTATAAGGTATTTTTATTTGAAAACAACTCTCTTAGTTGTTACTTTGTTCATGTCTGAGCTATTGAATCAAATGTTAAATGATTGAAATGTTTTAAGCCATTAGATTCACAAGTAAATAATTATATATATATTTTTTATAATGTTATTTTTTTATAATTTTTTATTTATAATAAGTTAGATTGAATTTAGGTTTTGATGACTTTTAAGTTAAAATATTGTTATTAAAAATATGTTATATTTTTGTATGTAAATGTCAATAGTTTTATATATGTTTTTTATAGTATTTCTTTTTTTCTTTTTAATAAGTTAAATTGAATTTAGGTAATAAAATAAAATAATAATAAACTATTAAAAAAACCCATGGTATTGACCCATGGCATTCATGTGGAATATAGTTTATTTAAAGGAGGAAATTAAGATGGCCTAGATCAATCTTAACTCCAGATCTACCCAGAGCCAAGAGAGATCAAATGTCTTGATATGCAAACCTCTTTTAGAGTGAAAAGAGAATTGATCCCTCTAATAAATAATATATATCTAAACTAACTATTTAATAAAATTATTTTAAATTGTTTATAACCATTATTCTTTTAAAATTTTACTTACTAA
The DNA here is from genome assembly GCA_034641835.2 of Pinus albicaulis. NCBI lineage: Eukaryota > Viridiplantae > Streptophyta > Pinopsida > Pinales > Pinaceae > Pinus > Pinus albicaulis. Next base: position 715,140,014 of record CM076583.1, on the reverse strand, counting down.
AATGCATCTAAAGTTTCATACATCCAAATATACATAGTTTTTCTTGTTCTATATTATTTATTATTTTTGTTACAACTATTTTATTATTCCAAAAATACATGGTTTTTTTTGTTATATATTTTTTATGTTACAACTATTTTATTATTCATGAGTAGTATTTCTTAATATACAAAAAATTAAATTAATAAAGAATTTTTTTAAAATATATGATATTTTTTTAAATTTCCAAATGATTTCACAGGACACGATTTATCTTGAGAAATAATGATGAATGTTCATAATTCTCATTTCTTAATTAACACTAAATTTACCTTTAATTACTTAATTGTAATAGTTTGTAACTACATACATACCATTTTGAATTTATTTTTTTAATGAATATCAAATATTATAATCATCAAATATATATTTTAAAAGTATACAATTATAATTGTATATAATTATAAAATAATATTTTTAAAAATTAATGTAGAAATTCGATTGTGGAAGTGGATTTTTTTTATGATATAACTAGTAAATCTATTATCCCTTTTTATTTTTTTTATGATTCATTTAAGATTAACATTTGTATTTTGTCATGAGGAGATTTTTTATTTTTCATGTCAATTACCTTTTATAACTTTAGGAGGTTCTTAATATTTCCTTTTTTTAAAATGAAACTCAATTATATATTTAAAAGATGATTATGTAAGAGAATTTTAGGATTATAAATTTTTTTGGGTCCAAGTTGACAATGTGAAAGCTTATTTACCTAAAGTTAGCTCTCATGTTCAATATCTCCCCATGGGGTTTGAAGATAATAGGTAATGGAAATTGAATGACATATAAAACATATTCACAATATAATTTATTTGAATGAATAGATGTGTGTAAAATATTTTAATAAGAAACTAGATTTGTAATTATAAAATATAAAACTATAACTTAAATGTGTGAAATTACTTTGTATTTTTTTTCTTTTGTATATAGAGAAAGGCTAAACGAAGTTTGGAGTTAAGAAAATAAACCATAACATGAATAATAATGTCTCCTTCCAAAAATGTTTCCATATTAAAATGGCATTCACTTTCTTGTATACCAAGGCTATTGTTCTTCATATACAATTTCTGACAAGCATGCAATTGGGGTTGGGATATGTAGATGAACCTTCACGATGACTCCTTCTATGCAACAACTTATTTCATTACATATTTCATATATATGTTTTCACTCAAAATTGCCCGTTCAATATTTATACAAATATTCACAGATAACTCCATAATCAATATCTTTGAAACCTTACAAAATTTCCCTTCATTCCTTCAAATGAATGATGGCTTCTTCTGTGCAAAATGTGCTCTTATTTTCAGTTTTACTTTTTCCTATACATGCTTTACAGCTTTTTTTGAAACATATGGTGCAATTATTTATTTTTAAATGGATAAATGTTATTTCTATAAAAATATTATTAAAGCACATAATTTCATATTGAATTGGGCATCTAATGGAGAATAACTCTTTTAACATCACACAAGTTCTATATATATTATTATGAAAATTAAAAACACACTTTGACTAAGTTCTAAAAATTGTATTAATCATATCTATGATAATTAGTCAAAAAAGTATTAATTATAACTATTCTAATTAGCATATCTATGTATTTAATAAATTTTGAATATTTATCTAATTAATTAGATAAACTAATTAGTGTTTTTTTGGGTTTATAAGTGCATAAATACATTTTAATCTCAATTTTAAAATATCAAGAGGGTAGAAAAGAAAAAATGATATTACATATAGACACAATTAAGAATAAGTTTAAACTAAAATCATAATACCATATATAATTGGAAGAATAAAAAACTTTAAAATATAATAATAATTCTAAAAACTTTTAGCTATTCAACATAATAAGCACAAATAGTTTGATTAAATTATTATTATTATTATTATTTGTGAATTGTAGCAAATTATATTACTTCAAAAAAATATTACATGTTGATCACATCCCAAGTCAACTTGATCTAGGATCGAGAGTCTATAACAAAGGGGGCTAGGCATCCTCAATACATCTAGAAAGTTGGGCACATCATGACTAGCAAGATAGTTGGGCTCCTCATAGCAAACAGAGATGCATTTCCAAATTCAAAGGAGCCAAAACATGAGAAAAAATAACAACTTAACACAATTACAAAACATTCCATAAGCCAAATACCATGGAGGAAGAACCCATCCAAGAGAAAGCCCATAAATATTATCGCCCAAGTCCATAGACAATACCATAACAATAATTATGTTCCAAAGGGGAAAGATACAAGCCCCAAATGACAGAGTGCACCAACCATGGACACATTCAACCAAAAAAGCAAAGGTTGAACAACATTGCTACTTTTGAAAGCCAAGGCAGTAGAGAAAGCCATTATGAAAAGTAAGCAGGAAGTTATCAAGGAAAATAGGCTGTAACAAACTTCTTACAATGAAATCCCCCACAATAGTGAGCTTCAAGTCCCTTCTTACATCAAAAAAATTGCAAAACCATGGATTCATCATACATAACCATAAAATACCACAAATCCATACTATTAAGAGCAAGAAAAAAATCAACGTCACTGAAACAAGCGTGTCCATCAAAAGACAAAATTGAGAAACTGAGTTTTTAATATTGATCATAGGAGATAATGGTATAGTCTAGAGAACTGCTAACTAGGATTGGTATGATCCCCAGGATAGTTTGTTAGATCCCGTAAGGTAGAGTTTGTCACCAAGAAACTCTCCACTTGACTCAAACGAGAATCAATATTTTCAACACAAAACCTAATATTCCTTAGCACGCACTTAATATCCTCTAACACAATTTTTTTTTATAGTTATCAACTTGATTATCCTCAAGAATTAATCAAAGAAAAGTATCCATTTGTTGAAGTAGGAAGATGGAATACAATAAATTGAGTCTTCTATCCCATAAACGACATAGATCTGAGACCCATTTTTTCCCATCACTCGTAATTTCTAAATCATACCGATAAGACCTATCCACTGATTCTTGAGACTCCAAACCATATTTTCTTTTCGAACTTCAAGAGGGACATAATCAAAGAAAGTTGCCACTGTGTCAAAGGAAAATGATCGAGTTTTTTTAATACCAACAGTGCATAGACCACCTCATCTACTCACCTTTCATTGATGAGGAGCCATAATGGAAGCAACAAGGGAGCAATGCTTGCAACTAGTAAGAGAACCACGATAAAAAACGAAGAAGCAAGAAAATGGACAAACCATTGCCCCTTCGAAATCAGAGCATAAAACAACTAGGTCATTCCCTAATATCCATAGTAGAGGACCAAATTCAAGGAGGTTTTGAAATTCAATACACTGTAAGAACATGGAGCACCAAAACCTCCAACACCTTACCAACCTATGGGGACTGAAAATACCCAACAAGACTAGAAGAAATTTTTGCACACTAAGAGAAAATGACAAGGTAATTCCAGAAGAAATACAAAAATTAAGCTTCTATAGCAACCTAAGAGAACTCGAGTTCAAGAGACCAGAAAATTGCAAAGCCAAAAACTAGAAAGGGTGAAACAAAACCATGAATAAATTCCAAATATCCACTAACAGAAGAGCGATCCCATCAATTTCAAAACCAAACTGAAAAATGAACTAGGTACCAACAACAGAAAACAAGAACTGGGTAAGAATATTAAATACCTCTGTATTCACTGTCTAAAGAGGGCAACATTGAATAGATGGCCACAACTTCAAAAACTGGCCCAAGATTTGTAGAATGCATATATAAGATATAAAACATTGACTCCACACTCACACCAACTTGACTTGAATGTCAGAGAACACAAAATCCACACAACCCAACCCGAATTCATCAACATGCAACCATAAACAATAGAAATTATCACAAATAATCACTACAAAATAATTCGAGGTACAATAAAAAACAATCACACCTTGCCCTGCCACACCATGCACTAGATGAGACAAATGTATACTAGGCACATCTCTAAAAAAAATTGCATACCCACCACCGTTTATACACCCATTGGGGATTAAAATATCCTTCTCCAATATTCCCCTAAGGATATAAAAACCCTCCATTGAAAAAACCGGGGGCCAAATTTCATCCAAGATTAACGCCATACTATTACACCCTAATTTCTCCAAAAATTCAGCGACTGCATTTGCAGATCTTCTAGAATGCATGATAGTCACATAGTCTAATTGTTGAAGCAAGCCACTCACATAGGCCACAATAATTTCCATCCTCCAACTTTTAACTAAATTTTCAAGAGGTTTCCCATCTAACAACTGCTGCAAACAATGTATAACGATTTTAGAGTGTCTTTCCACTTGCAAAAGTCGATAACCTTCACGAATAACAACAAAAAGAACTCCCTCTAAATATGAAAATTATGCCATGTTTTGCTCATTGAACCACAATTTTGAGTGAAAATTCTTAAGGGGGTTGAGTGGCCGTCACAAAACACCTAGGTTCCCCTTAGAAGCCCCATCAAAACTTAGCTTAAAAAAACCTAAAGGGGGAGAATAAAATAGTGTATTGGAAGATAAAAGGACCTCCAAAGTGGGTTTATCATAGATAATACACATATTCTATGATGAATTAAGGCATCATATAATCTCAACTTCAATAACATTAACTCTCCATATCTCCTTTGACCAACAAACTACTAGGATGGACTCCTGAATATTTGAATAATCACACCTTTAACAACTAAAGTGAGTCATTCTTGATCCATGAAAATTATAACATTTTATTCTTTCCACAATTGCTAACAAATAAACCCTATAGGAAATATCAAGCTCGATTGATAGTAGGATTTTTAAAAGCAGAAAAATTCCATTGCACTATCATCTCAACTACATTGCCAAGAAACCTGTGATCAATATCAAAAGTGGAGGAGATAAAGGACCACATTTTCATGAAAAAATAACAAGTGTAAAGAAAATGTTCCATAAATTCTTCAGGATTCATACAAAGACTAAAAATGGAAGGGCCTTCAACACCTTTCTTTCTTATCCTATCCCAAGTAAGTATCCTACTTCTAAGAACCAACCATAAGAATGTCAAAACCTTAGGCTATAAAATCCTTGACTAGACTTTAGTCCAACCATCTTCATGCTCCAGACAATTAAGACGTGCAAGAAAAAAATAAGATTCGTTCATAGTAAACATTCCTAAAGATTTATTTCACCAAAAAAAAATATCATTTCCCTGAGAGAATCAAATTTTCCTTTCCAGTGATTCCTGCTTAAACTCTTCTTAGGGAAAATCCTAAGTTGCGTGTGGGAAATCCTCCTGAAATTTCCACTTTCTCTAGTATTCATCATCCAATTCACTTCTCCAGTAATACCAAATACACATCGCTCGTACACCAGCTGCATAAAATTTTAAATCCTAAAAATTTACCTTATCATTGATAAGAGGCAATTGTTTCCAAACATCCTCCCAAAATATCATTGTATCTCCATTCTATATTTTCCAAAAAGCATGATCCTACATGAACTATCGATTTTTTGGGCCCATTTCCATATACCAGACCCATCCACCCTCGAATCACATCTTAAATTTTTTTCTTGCAATAAAAGGGGAGCATATTTTCCCAACCAAATTTTCTTCCATAATTTTAATCATCCATTCACCTACCGCCACCACAACTTAGCCCCGAAGGCTGCATTAATATTTGACGGATCTCACAGTCTAAGCCCGCTTGCCCATTTTAGAACCACCAGAGTATCTCATGCCACCAATTACCACAATTTAAATTTGTTTTTTTCCCATCAAAAGAAAATTTGTCCACTTATAAATAAAAGCTTGCATAATTTATTTAGGAACATGCAAAGTAGACATTTGATATAGCAGAATATCCTGAAGCACTGACTTTGTGAGAATCAAGTGACCTACAAAATTTAGTTCTCTAAATGTCCAATTAGCTGTCTTATTTTGAGAGCTTCACAAGAAGATTTTTCTAGCAAGAAATGCACTTAGGGTTTAAAAACAATGATACACTAAGATATTTAGATGGAAAAGAGGATTGTTGAAACCATATTGTTCTAGCCAAATAGCTTTGAAATTTTTCTTTGTAGGTGAAAAAGAATATGTGAGACTTATCATTGTTAACTAACATACTTGTAGCGACCATAAAGGTGCAAAGAAGAGAGCAGACTTCTTTCGCCTCTTTAAGAGTTGGTAGAGAAAAAAGACATACATAATCAACAAACTGTTAATGAATTGTAGGAATATCAACTCCAAGAAACTATGGCCCCCGAAGCTTTCCCTTTGAGTAGGAATTCACAAACAATCTCCGCAAACCTTCCATTGCTATGATGAATAAAAAAGGGGATAAGGGATCCCCCTGCCTTAGCCCTCAAGTTGCATTAAAGGTGTTTGAAAGAGACCCATTGATCAAAATAGAGAAAAAAAGGGGGTCAAAATGAGAGAACACACCCAAGATATCCACTAACATGAGAATATGAACACATCTAGGCCTTGCAATAAGTAATCCCACCTAACCCTATCGTATGATTTAGATAAATCCAACTTAACTATCATTCCAAGTTTCTTGAGATGGTTCAAAGAATGAATAATATCTTTCACAACAACAATTCCATTAGTGATATGTCTACCTCTAACAAAACCCATTGGTTCTGGGGAAATAGTAAACTTCATCAAAGGATTTAATATGTTGAAAATGCTAGTATACACTATTTTATAAATAACATTACACATGGAAATTAGTCTAAAAACTCTATGGTAATTTGACTATCTAACCTTAGGGATAAAATTAAAAAAGGTAGTGTTCAACCCACTCCACATGGATTGTAAATTCTGAGATTTCTCAACAATCTCATGAATCTCATGACCCAAAAAATTCCATCTCGCCTTGAAAAAATCTGTATTAAAACCATCTAGATTAGGTGACTTGTTTCTCGACATTGACAACACCACTGTCTCCACTTCTTGAAATTATATTGGATGAATTAGTGTCGAATTATTCTCCTTACTAATAAGTTTAGAAATACATGCTTTAACCTTATTAATATTAGGTTGTGGAAGATAAGAAGTCTCTAACAATACATCCTTATAAAAAGCAACCAGTTCTCCCTCAATCTCCTGGTGCTGCAACTTTCTCTGACCATCTCTTCCAGAAAAATGAAAATATGCGATTATTATGCCAATGTTGAATCATAGATTTGTGAAAACACTTTTTTCTCTTTTCACCATCCTTCAACCATTGCACTCGAGATTTTTGTCGCCACATGGTTTCTTCCTATTTGATTCTCACCTATGTCTTATTCAATGTGGTTCTCTCCTCTACTATTAGTTCATGTGTATGCCCTTCCACTATCATACATTTTTGTATATATTGATTAAATTATAATTCATATAAAAACTAGTCAACATTATTTGACTAGGCGCATCAAAGAATCACTAACATAATAGAAGTTAAAAACAATTTTGACATCTAACCATTAATCATTTTTAAAAACATAAACAAGTTTATACATTTTTTTTCTTCTAATTTTCATTATGCTTTCTTTCCCCTTCCCTTCCATGGGTAGAATTCCACTCCTTACCCCTTGTGCCACTTTCTCTCCTTCACGTCATCTTAAATTTTCTTTTAACATTCTCATCCATATTAATTTAAATTGTATTTTCAATCTTCACATAATTAATTAGTTTTTTCTATAATTAAATTTTATTTTTTTATTTTCTTCCTACACGTCTTCCTTTTCTCAAAATATATTCATTCTTCTTCTATTTTCTTAACTATTTTATTCCTAACCTAACCATCTCCCATTCACACCTCTATGCAATATTTATTATCAAACCCTCCCCTATGCACACCTCTCCATTCAATATTCATTAACTTTTATCCATTCTTCATTGCTTACCTTCACTGCCTACCTGGTCAACATACTCTAACATGTACCTTTTTAACCCACTTTCATCGCCTACATAGTCAACATACTCTAACTTGCACTTTTTTAACCTATTACCTTTTCCTTTAGACCCCTTTTCCTGTGGACCTCTATACTCATTTTCCTTCCATATAATTCTAATTGATCTTCATTATTTATTTTCTCATGTGAGGGTCCTATTTAAGTCTTGGTGAGTTTACTTTTGGGCTAACTTATGAGATTTTTTTACCCTTCTCATATACCTTGAATTAATTAGTCTTATTTGTCTATGCATTTTTCTTAGCTTAAATTATTACTTTACGTTGGATCTTCCATTCATATATAATAGAAATTTGATTTTAATTGTTTATTTGGGCGTTTTGTTTAAAAAAATGTTGGTGCAAGAATTTATAGAAGTATTTCCGGAAAACATACCAGGAATACCATCAAAGCGGGACATTGATTTTACCATCGAATTAATGCCAGGGGCAGCACCGGTATCACAGGCACCATATCGAATGAGTGTGCCTGAACTGACAGAGTTGAAAATGCAATTGCAGGAATTGCTGGACAAGGGATATATTCATCCTACGGTGTCACCCTAGGGGGCACCAGTGTTGTTTGTAAAAAATAAGGATGGTACAATGAGAATGTGTATGAATTGCAGACAACCTAATAAATTAATTGTTAAGAACAAATATACACTGCCACGGATAGATGATATTTTCGTTCAAGTAAAGGGGGCAACTGTCTTCTCAAAAATAGATTTAAGGTTTGGGTATCATCAAATACGGATAAATGATGAATACATCTATAAAATAACTTTCCATACTCGATATGGGCATTATGAATTCGTGGTTTTACCGTTTGGATTAACCAAATTACCAACAACATTCATCAGTTTGATGCATGACATATTTCATCCATTATTGGATAAAATTGTTCTAATTTTTATAGATGATATACTGATCTATTCAAGGAATATGGAGGAACATACAGAACATTTGTGTATAGTGCTAAAAATGTTGAGATACCATCAACTTTATGCCAAATTCAGCAAGTGTGATTTCTACAAAGAGAAAATCCAATATTTAGGCCATATTATTTCTGCTGAAGGTTTAACAGTAGACCTTGAAAAGATAAAGACTATTATGGAATGGAGGGTACCCAAAAACGTAGCAGACATACGACATTTTATGGGACTAGCTGGCTATTATCAGCGTTTTAGAGAAGGATTCTATAAAATTGCATTTCCCATAACCTCCTTGCAGTGGAAAGGGCGAGTGTTTAATTGGACTAGTGAATTTCAGACTAGTTTTGAAAAGTTAAAAAAATTGCTGACCACGACTCTGTTTTGAAGGTGGCAGATCCAAATTTAGAGTTTTAAGTTTTCACTGACGCTAGCAAGGAAGGAGTAGGAGCGGTGTTGTCACAAGATGGAAAGGTTGTGGCATATGAGTCTAGGAAATTGAAAGATCATGAACAACGATATTCCACGTATAATCTAGAGTTAACTGCAGTGGTGCACGCACTCAAAATATGGAGGTACTAATTATTGGGAAAAAGGTTTGTGATGAAAACACATCATAGTAGCTTGATGATCCAGGAGGATCTTACATCAATTCATATCGACAGGGAAGTCCAGTATCATCTTTAGTTTCTCCAGTGTTCTAGATGAAAGAGTCTTCAATTTATTTTGGTGCATGGTACAAGTGATTTCATGGCAAGGGAAAATGTTAAATATTTCATGTCGAATGTACCTATGGTGGAAAGGGTGGATGTAAAAGTTTTATGTTGTGACTAGGTTGTATGTTGAAGAACCTATATGACAAAACCTATGTATATGGTCGAAAACCTATGACAAAACTATATACTAGCACAAATCCAATGTAATACACCATATGAAATGGGTGTAAGACCTTTCGGTGGTCGAAAGGTGTATAGACTATGCAATATATATATATACACACACACACACACACACACACACACACACACATTAGGGGAATTTTGAGGTCTAAAATGGGCCTCCTAAGGAAAATGTACAATCAAAATTCACTTTATGAGAACTAATCACATTTTAGGAGATGACATCATCACTAATGGTTGAGTTGACATTGCTTGAGTTAAAGGTACTTACTTGTCACATTCTCAATGGTGGATAAAAACTCATGGTTAACCATGGTAGTGCTCTAAGTACTTTTAAAATCATAAAGTACAGTACTCATAATAAATGTCATTTCACACTTTTTGAATAAAATAATATTATTGTCATTTCATATTTCTTGAAAGAAACAATACATATCCCTATACATTTATTATATTATATTATTTTTATATAATATATTAATTACATGCTATTATAAAATTTAAATAATATAAAATTTAGTTAATAATATATAATATAATTAAGAATTTATAAATTTGTATTTATATTTTATTTTAATTTATTTAAGTACAAAGGACAAATGCATTAGTCGTTCAATGATAATGACTTTTTCTTAAAAAGCTCATTCTTATTTATAGTCACATCAATACAATTTTTTTATCAATTTTATTTTGGTACAACTTTTGAATTGAATTTAACTATGGTTACATGGATTGTGGTGCAAAAAGTGAATTGAAAATTCATAAATATTATTTTATTGGTTTAGCTATTATTTTATTATTTCCTTAGGAGGTCCATTTTAGACCTCAAAATTCCCCTAATGTGTGTGTGTGTGTGTGTGTGTGTGTGTATATATATATATATATATAACCCTTTGAACAGTCAAACTGTGCAGAGGGGCGGACTTTACCGTCCGATCACAAAACATGTGAATAGTCCACGGGAGACCGACTGCAACAGAACTGTTAGCTCGAAGCCGTTGGAACTATCCGCCAAGGTGGCAGCCAGTGGTTAGACCACTGTTGGTCACATGCAGGTTGCATATCTGCTCTGCCGTCTGCAAAACCATCAGGGATATTTTAATATATGGTGTATTTTTGGGTTTTAAAATTTTAATGTGCACTATGTTTAATTTTATTACCTTGTAACAATGTATTAGGTGCTTCAATACCATTGCACCGAGAGGTACTTCATCCATTAATGTAAAAAAATTTGCCAATTTTGGCCCGAGAGTGAACCTATTTAAACTTAGCCATTTAACCATGGAGAGGGGAGAGTGTTTTTGAAGGGTTGTATTCAGAATTCTATAAGAGAGAGGTGGTTTTCTTTCAGGTGTATCTTGGTCATCCGGAGGCAGAATTGGGCATCGAGATAGGCGTTGGAAAGCTAGGAGAGAGAGATTTTTGTTCACAGAGACTAGAGGTGCCTGCGAGTATGTTAAATCTAGTGAATTTATGTGTAAATAATTCCTTGGATCATTCCTTAATAAAACATATGCCCACCTTGAAAGCAGACCTAGAGACGTAGTCCACAAGGGACAGACTCTGTAATCAATGTTTGTTGTCTTTTGTCTCTGTTCTTTGCTGCAAATTCATGTTTAATTGTGATTCTTAAGTTCTAGATTAAGTCATAAAATCAATTAATTTCATTTAGTCTTCATCACTAAGCGATCAAGTTAACAATCAATTCACTTTGACAAATATTCATTTCTACTTCAGTATTATATCAGATCTATTTCAGATCATATATTTTTGTATCAAAGCAGGTTTCGTTTTGTAGGATTTTTTCCAGTGAATGCTAACCATGTCCAAGTTGCGACATGGAGAAGGAACGCTTGAGGATATAGACTCAGAAGTTGGAAAGCGGAAAGTCGCTCAACAATCGACAATGGGAGGATTCGATGCAGGTGAAACTCCTGAAGTGAAGGTTATGGATGATGGATAGATTAAACAAATGTTTTTGAACATGAAACGAATGTTGGGAGAACTCTATGAATATAAGAAGGCGAGAGATGCAGCTTCATATTCGAAAGCAACAAAGAAGGAAAAGGGAAAAGGAAAATTTGATAAAACTCCTTCTCCTCCATCATCTTCATCATCATCTTATTCTTCTTCTTCCAGTTCATATTATGAAACAAAAAATAAACCTTAGAAATCATCTCTTTTGAAACTTGATGTAAGATTTAAACTATATATTTATGATGGTGAAATGAATCCTGAAAATTTAGATAACTAGATTAAGCAGTTAGAAGTGTATTGTGGAATTTAGAACATTTCTGATGAAAGAAAAAAATTCAGTTAGCTACACTTAGAATGGGGGGAACATCTTTAATCTGGTGGGAATTTAAAAGTCAAGTAGATTTAAAGCGGAAAGGTAAAGTCATCTCTTCATGGTCTAAGTTTTTAAAATCTCTTTGAAAACAATTTTATCCTTTGGGATACATGCAACAAGTTGTTATTGATTGGCAACATTTAAGGCAAGGTAAAGGGCAGAATGTTCAGGAGTTTACTCAAGAGTGGAAGAAAGCTTTGGAGCTTTTTATTCCATTGGATACACGTGAAATTTTATTAAAGTACATTAGCAGTTTACATTATTATTTACAACATATGTTATTGATGTTTAATCCTGTTTACTTTGATTAAGTGTGTGTTAAATCCATACATATTGAATCAGGTGGCAGACCGTTCAAGTTTTCACAGAAAGCATCAAAACAGTTGGAAATAAAGGATTCCAAATACATCAAGAGGAAGAGCAGTTCGAAGGGAAAGAAAACAACGACAACTTAGAAGGAAAGTGAAAGGCCTACTTGTAGTCACTACGAGAGAATCGAACATGATGAAGCCAGATGTTGGGAACTTCACCCAAAACTCAGACCAAAGAAGTTCCAGAAAAAGAAAGGTGAAATGAAGGATAATACAACAATCCTAATACGGGTAAAAGTTCTGACGCTAGTTCAAGTCCTAATACTTCTGAATCTTTTTCAAACATAAATCATCTAGATGAGGATAAAAGAGTTGAATGATTTCACATAAGGGTAACTTCTAAGCACACAAAAATAAACACATTATTTGAGAGTGGATCACAACCAAATTTAATATCTGAAGAATTAGTTAAGAAATTGGGTTTGGAGACACATAATCATCCAAGACCATACCCACTAGGTTGGCTAAAAGAAAAGACTCAGATTAGTGTCACAAAGCAATGTCTTTTAAAATTTGCCATCACAACTAATTACATTGATGTAGTGGATTTATATGTGATTCCATTAGATATGTGGAGTAGTGCTAGGAGGTCCTTTATTTATGATCGTGATGCTATGTTTCATAGGAAAGAGCATAAATATCACCTTAAGAAATATCACTGTTACATGCTTTAACAGGTTCTAAAGTTTCCTTTCGGTGGGGAGGGAAACAACACAAATATTTTGATACACTTAAGCAAAAAATTGTCACAAAACCAATCTTATCTTTACCATATATTCAACACCCATTCAAAATTGAAACAAATGCTAGTGGTTATGCAATGGGTGTAGTCTTACTTAAAAAAGGGAAACCTATTTGTTTTCATTCAGAAAATTTTTCTAAGGCAGTTGAAAATTTCTGACATATGATAAAGAATTGTTTGCTTTGGTTAAAAGTGTTAAGAAATGTAAACACTACTTAATGGGTAAGGAAACCGTGATTCACACAAATCATCAGCTGCTTTAGTACCTTCAATCTCAGACTAAGTTGCAACAATCTCGCCATTACAAATGGATGGGATTTATTCAACAATTTCACTTAGTAATTAAGTACAAGAAAGGTGTAACAAACAAAGTAGCTGATATTTTGTCTAGACCATCTTTGAGTGCTTCAGTAGTGCTGCAGAATAGTTCTTTAAACTTTAAAGTTATTTAGAAAATATAGTATAGATTTTGATTTCAAATATACTTATGAATCACTAACTCATGGTACTCAAGTGGCAGAAGTCATTTTTGATTTTCATGATAGGTTGTTATATCATCTGGGTAAGTTGTGAATACGCCAGACAGAAAGGGTGCATGTTATTCGGGAAGCACATTCTTCTCGCATTTCAGGACATTTTCGCGTAAGCAGGACAATGGCACAAAGTCAAAGGTATTGCTACTAGCCTCGCATGTATGAAAGAGTTGTTAAATACATTAAAGGATGTGTTATGTGTTTGAAAGGTAAACCAAACAATTGAAAGATTGGTTTGTATATGCCACTTCCAGTTCCTTCATGACCATGGGAGAAAATTTCCATGGACTTTGTTGGAGGACTTCCTATGTCCAGGAAAGGGCATGATTACATGTATGTCGTGGTTGATAGTTTCAACAAGAAGTGCATTCTTGTTCCATGCAAAAAGAAAGTGATTGCTGAACAAATTGCACATATGTTCTTTCAACATGTATGGGTTCATTTTGGGTTACCTACTTCCATCATTTCTGACCGAGACACTCGATTTGTAGGAGAGTTTTGGTCCACTTTGTGGGGACTCATGGACACAAATCTGAAGAATAGCACAAATTTTCATCCACAAATTGATGGGAAGACAGAGGTGGTAAATAGGACAGTGATACATATTCTCAGAGGTTATTGCAGCAAACACCCTAAGTTGTGGGATGAATCTTTAACTTATGTGCAACATGCTTACAATCGAGCCTTACATTCTTTGACTAAGCGATCGCCATTTGAAACATGTTTTGGGTATCTACCAAAGTCACCAATGAATTTCATGTTTGGTGAAGAAGATAAAGTGGATGGACACGACGATTCAAACAAAGCATTTAAGTTCATTCAACAAATACAACAGGTACATGAAGCAGTGCAAAATCAATTAGAGAAGAGTCCAGTCAAGTACAAAATGCGCCATGACAAGAATCGAGTGGATTGTCATTTTTAGGTTGGTGATCAGGTATGCTTGTATATTAGTAAAGAAAATTTGAAAGGTGAAGGTGAGAAACTGAAACCCATCAGGTATGGTCCTTTCAAGATTGTGGAAAAGATTGGAAATAATGCATTCCAATTAGATTTACCTCCTTACATGCATATTTATTCAGTTGTAAATGTATAAAATCTAAAGTTGTATGAACCTCCGATGATCATTGATCCATATGAATATACACAGATTCCTACCATTGATGATTGGCACCTGAGTATATGAATGATTTGCAGGAAGATACCATCTTGGATAGGAAGGTTCGCTGTTCAAGGTGTGGAGATGTTGAATATCTTCGAATGGGACTCAAGGGCATAAATCCAAGCAAGGCGAGGTGGATGGGGATCAAAAGAGTGAGGGAGCTATACCCTCACCTAATATTTTCTTAAGTAAAACTTGTGTTGTTCCAAAAGCTTTCAAGTGGATAGGATTGATCCAGGAGGATCTTACATTAGTTTAGATCGACAGGGAAGTCTAGTATCATCTTTAGTTTCTATAGTGTTCCAGATGAAAGAGTCTTTGATTTATTTTGGTGCATGGTACAAGTGATTTCATGGAAAGGGAAAATGTTAAATATTTCATGTCAAATGTACCTATGGTGTAAAGGGTGGATGTAAAAGTTATATGTTGTAACTAGGTTGTATGTTGAAGAAACTACATGAAAAAACCTATGTATATGGTCGAAAACCTATGACAAAGCTATATACTAGCGCAAATCCAATGTAATACACCATAAGAAATTGGTGTAAGACCTTTCGGTGGTTGAAAAGTGTATAGACTATGCAGTGTATAACATATATATAAACCTTTGAATAGTCAAACTACGCAGAGGGGCAGGCTTAACCGTTGCAGCACAAAACATGTGAACAGTCCATAAGAGGCCGACTGCAGCGAAACTATTAGCCTGAAGTTGTCGGAACTGACCGCCAAGATGGCAGCCAGTGGTTAGACCACCGCCAATCACATGCGGTTGGTATATCTACTTTTCCATTTGCAAAACCGTGAGGGCTATTTTAATATATGGTGTATTTTTGAGTTTTAAAAGTTTAATGTGCACTATGTTTAATTTGATCACTTTGTAACAATGTATTAGGTGCTTCAATACCATTGCACTGAGAGGTACTTAATCCATTAATGTAATACCAATTTGCCAATTTTGGCTCGAGAGTGAACCTATTTAAACTTATCCATTTCACCATGGAGAGGGGAGAGTGTTTTTGAAGGCTTTTATTCAAAATTTTGTAAGAGAGAGGAAATTTTATTTCATGTGTATATTGGTTGTCCGGAGGCAGAATTGGGGGCCGAGATAGGTGTTGGAAAGCTGTGAGAGAGAAATTTTTGTTGACAGAGACTACAGGTGCCTGTGAGCACGTTTATTTTGGTGAATTTCTATGTAAAGACTTCCTTGGATCATTCCTTAATAAAATGGATGCCCATCTTGAAAGCAGACCCAAAGACGTAGTCCAACAATGAAAAACTCCGTAATCAATGTTTGTTGTCTTCTATCTCTATTCTTTGATGAAAATTCATGTTTAATTGTGCTTCTTAAGTTTTGGATTAAGTCGTAAAATCAATTTCTTTCCTTCAGTCTTCCTCACTAAGTGATCAAGTTAACAATCAATTCACTTTGGCAAATATTCAATTCTACTTCAGTATTAATTGAGATCTATTTTAGATCATTTGTTAACTTGATCGCTCAGTGTGGATGACTAAAGGAAAACAATTGATTTTACGACTTAATCCAGAACATAAGTAGCACAATTAAACATGAATTTACTTTGGCAAATATTTATTTCGACTTCAGTATTATTTCAGATCACTTGACCAGTTATTTTAAACAAGCTAACTTGAATGCTCGTCAGGCTAGGTGGAATGCATTCCTAAGCGAATTTGACTTTGAAATGCATCATGTTAAAGGAAAATAAAATCCAGTTGCCGATGCGTTAAGTAGAAAATTTCATTATGTGTATGAGTTATACTTTAACCATGTGGAATTCAAGTTCCAGGAATAAGTGAAAGAGGTTGCGACAAATATCATGAATATCAGCTTTTATGGCATCAAACACAAGACATAAAAAATCAAGGAAAAAAATTGGATTATACAATCAGTAATGAAAAACTATTGATTTTCCGAGGAAAGATATAAATTCATAATCAAATGAGTTTAAAAGAGCTGATCCTAGATGAGTATCATCGAAGCTCATATTCTGGACACCCTGGTTACCAGAAAATGTTAAGAACCATTAGAAAGAATTAATTCTAGCCTGGTATGCGCTAATACATCGCTGAATAATTAACTAAATGTTTGGAATGCCAATAGGTTAAGGTTGAGCATCAGCACCCAACAGGTTTACAACAACCCATACCCGTACCAGAATAGAAGTGGGAAGTTATATCGCTATATTTTATTACAAGCTTACCAAGATTTGAAGAGACACAATGATCCTATAATGGTAGTGGTTGATCAGTTGAGCAAAGAAACTCATTTTATTCCTGTACAATCTAATTTTAAAACTGTGCAAATTGCTGACATCTTCATGAGGGAGATATTTAGATTACATGGCATTCCGAAAACAGTCATCTCAGATAGAGATGTAAAGTTTACTTCAGCCTTTTGGAAGGCACTCTTTACCAGACTAGGCACACAAATCCAATTTAGCGCAGTATATCATCCTTAGACAGATGGGCAGACAGAGTGAGTGAATCATATATTGGAGGACATGCTACGAATGTATGTAATGCAACAACCCATGAAATGGAAATATTATTTACATTTGGTATAATTTGCCTACAACAATGGATACCAAGAATCTCTCAAGATGAGTCCTTTTGAAGCCTTATATAGCGGACAATGCCGATCTCCCATTAATTGGAGCACTCCATAAACAAGGAAATGTTGGCTGAGATGGAGTGAGAAGTAAAGAAGATCCGACAAAATTTAAAGGCTTCTCATGATAGATAGAAAGTATATGCGTATGGAAAGAGGACATATCGGGAATTCGAAGTGGGTGATCACATTTACATGAGAATTAGACCCAAGAAGAGTACTTTAAGGTGGACTACCTATGCCAAGTTGGCTCCCTGATTCTATGGACCTTTCCAAATCTTGGAACGGGTGGGGCCAGTAGCCTACCGAATAGCTTTACCAGGACACATATGAGTGCACAATATGTTCCATGTATTCATGTTAAAAATATATGTACATGATCCAAAGCATGTAATACACTGGAAGAATATTCAGGTAAGAATGAAGTGGGAATTAAGATCTCTATGGTAGATAAATAATTGTTTATTAATTAAAATTTTTTCTGGTTGCAGGTCGAACTGAACGACAAATTTCTGGTAGAACCTCAATGTATTCTCGATCAGAGAGAAATAACGCTCCGAAGGCGAGCCATCACCTAAGTTAAAGTGCAATGGAATCACTTTAGTCTGGAAGAGGTGACTTAGGAAGATGAAAGCTTTGTGCGAGAAGCATATCCAAAACTATTCACTGGAATGGAATAAACATTGAGGACAATGTTTACCTTAAGTGGGGGAAGATGTAACACTCATATTTAATTTCCTTAAAAGAGATTTCAATTTAGACATTGGAGTTTATTTTTAAATTAAATAGGATTAACAAGTATGTTAATCAAGTTATTAACTAAAGTTATTTTTTTGAATAGAATTTTTAATTATGGTATGTTTCCATAAACTGATGGTAAAAGTTTTCCAAGATTCTAGAGTTGTTGGATTAACTAGTTATTGGCAGTTACCTTTCCTCCGAGGATAAAAAGTAAAATCCTAGAGAAGGAAAGTGGTTATGTTCAAGAGACAAGAAACAACTAGAGAGATGAAAGGTGAGAGTGTCTAGAGCTGGTAGAAGCTAATGGAAATATGCAACCTGACACTGGAGGAGAGACTGGACAGGGGTCTTGAGGTCTACCTCCTGGATAACTGCTACGCAATCATACTTTGGTGAGGAGCACAGGGGGAGCTGAGGACGTCATTGCCTCTCTCAAGGTTGGGAGGATGCCATCAACCTTATATGAAATAAGTATTACAAGACTGGAATGAAAATGAATAATGAGCTATCATAAAATATTTATAAGTATGTTATTATGTGTAATTATATTCTACTGTGCAATTGTGAAAGATTAGTTATAGGAGAAAGACATGTATAAATGCTTATATTTCTGAATGATTGTATAAACAAGTTTTCCTAGAATAGTTTTGCTGTTTAATGAAATCTTGCAGCACAGTAGTGGAAATCTTATAAAAAGGAAAGAAAATCGACAAGATCGACAATTAGTCCATTCAGGGAGGAACTCCTTAAACGAGACAGTCTGTCCCATGAAGAAGAAAACAAGAGTAAATACTCAAACTGAGGTTTTGGTATTAACCCTTTGGAGGTGGTCTGGTCACCTATTTAAACCCTTCTACTATGAAAAGTTATAACTCAAGTAAAAATCCAGGAACATAAAACGAACGGAAAATAGAACACTCTAGAACTATTTGCCATATTTATTTAAATTGAAAGTAGAATAATCTCTATTAAATAAATAAGAAAAAACAGAGAACATCTGATATTGAAAATAAGAGATGGATAAAGATTTACAGTTACAAACGAATCCCTTGCGGGAAGAAACAAATCTCTGTGATAATATATATATATATACACACACACACACACACAATGTGCAATAACCTCCACACAGAGGTAAACTGAGCAAGGAGTGCTTGAACATAGAACGGTGTTTCGAATAAGTTTCGAGCAAGTCAAAACCGCATGTCTAAAATAACTAATATTCTAAAGAAAATGTCAGAATGATAAAAGCACAAATTTCGTAATAAGAAATGTTCCATAATGTTTATATTTAACAAGATTTTCATTTTTGACAACGATTATACATTTTTGTAGAAACCCACATAGTCAAAATACCATTACGAGAATGCAATGTTAACAATGTTACTGATAAGTAACTAGCACACAGTTCAAACAAAACAAGAAGGGATAAATAACTGTTCAGTTATACATTAAACCCTTGAAGGGTTTTGTTTAAAAGAACTGAAATCCGAACTTAGAGCTTCAAGCTCATTAAAATCAAATCATAAAACATCTGTTTGAAAAACTTAAGAACAATCCTATAAAGAAACGGGGAGTCTAGTTTCCCGGAAAAAATTTGAAATACCTGTAGAAGAGAAAGGAAGGGCTTTAGAACGGAAGTGTAACCACAGGGATGGTGTGCTGTAGAAATTGGGAAGGGTTTCAGAAAATACTTGCAAGACGAGAGAAAATAAATTAGTCTCGGAGAAATTAATGTTAAACCCATTACAAAAAATGAAAAACTTAAGAATAGGTGGAGACAATAAGCTTACCTTCTGAGGCCCAAGAAGGCATACACCGCAAATTTGGTGACAACAACTTAAGAAAACGAGAATAATGATAAATTAGTCTCAAACAAATAGAGAAAAGCTAATAGAAAGCAATGAACCTAGAATGAATGCAATTTACCTGCTTTGGCCGCGAGAACTGTAACTCCATTGATGAAGAACCAAACCGATGGAGTGCTCCCTTGCGGTTTAAGTGTAGTTTGAAGGATGCAAGAGCCTCACAACAGAGGATATTCACCATAGTTAAGTAGGCAGCGGTGAGGAAAAGATTCATGCCCTTAAAACCCCAACAAACCATTATAAGCAACCCAGAAAACAAATTACAACGCTGGAGTAGAGCCATGGTAATATATAAGGCGTCGTCACTTACCAGGTGAGGTAGAAAACCAAGGAGATAAACTTCACATTGTTGAAGTTGCAGAGAGGGAGGCTACCCAACTATGACGCCAAATGAAAATTAGTTAGGGTTCGAGGGGGTAGGGTAATACCCTAAGCACCCCAGAACTCTCCACAACCGTTGATCTAAATGTAAGCCATCGATGGTGCTCAAGCAATTCAAGTGTCCTTCAATTATAATGAAAACGATATTCAAGACTACATAGGATCCAAGATTTAATTTAAACAAATCTGCGGGTAATAATTAACCATAGTACATGTGTTACGAAATTAATCACAAAATATTTTTATGTATTAGAAGAATCATTCCATAATTTCATTGTCATAAAAGTGAATATGCAATGTATTAAATCAAACCCAATCATAAGGCTAAGACCATGCCTTACCCACATTGCTTGAGTCTAGGTATGAAGAAATTACATCTGTGCAAGTCATGTTTTTTTGAGTTGAAGTAGGAATAAAGTTAGAAGTCAGATGATAAAAATCATGTGGAAAATTCTTAATTAGAGTTATGATTAAGATATTATTAATGCCTTAATGAGATACATGTGTGAATGTGTTATGAGGTAAGTAAATGTTCTTTTCAATATGAGTATTAATTTAGGATTAGTGTTAGAAGTATTTTTTATTTTTTATGAAAGGTAAATAGTTTATGAATAGCTGTTACACTGCTCCTTACTATATCTATGATAAAAACATACAGTAAATCTAACCATAGTTCACATATTCTACCAAATCATCTATCCTCAACTCCCACTCTAAGTTAGTTAATAATACTTATACAATGTGACTTTACATATTATATATTATTATTATGTCTTTATTTATCTCTCATAATTATATAATTAAAAAACAAATTATCTAATACTAACTCTCTCTAATATTTCTTTCCAATTTATCATTTTTTAATTATAAAGAATATTTTATTTTTATTCACATATATTACTTTAATAAAATATATTATAAATTCACATAATATATATTTTTAGATAAATTAATATATCAAAATTTATAAAATTAATATTATAAAGCAATGTATTAAAGGAAAATAACAAAGTACAAAATTTAAATTTTAAATTTTAATATCTATATTTTTTTTAAAAAATATTAATAATTGAAACAAAACAATCATATAAAACTTTGTTTACATTAATGATTAATCAAATAATTGAATTTAAATTTAAATTTATAAATTTAAATATCAAACTAGAAATCTAAACTATAAATTCCAGTAAATAATAGGAAAAATATCTTAAAATTAAAATAAATATTTTGATTCATAAAAACTTATAATAAAACAACTACATTCATTATAATAAATTTAAACATTTTATATTTAAATTAAAAATATTTATTTAAAAATTTATAATAAAAAAATAAAATTAGTTTCTTTTAACTCCAATCCTTCACGAATCCCACTTTATTATAATAAATTTTAAACATTTTATATTTAAATTAAAAATATTTATTTTAAAATTTATAATAAAAAAATAAAATTAATTTCTTTTAACTTCAATCCTTCACGAATTGCACTTTGTGAGAGTTGATGTGATTAATAGCCTTACAAGTTTTTGTGTGAAAATTAAATATAATCTTTATATAAATATTAACATATTATTTTTTAACTTTAATGAGAATTACTCTGTAGATCCGTGGAGCCCAGGAGGGAAGTGTGAACTTTATGTTTATACACAAAGTGGCGTGTGATAAAACCTGATTCTGATAAAATGAAAATAAAAAGTTGAGATGTGGCTTCTATAGTTTTTTAACAAATCTTCAATTTCGCTTTTGGTCTGAAAATTTAAAATACCAGTGAACAACGAAGAGCATCAACAACTTAACTTGACAGAGACTGTGAAGAAGGCCATTTCTAGAAATATTAAAAAAAAAGAATAGATGTATGGTAATAAGAAAACCAGAAAAGCGCAATTAGACTATCTTAAATTTCAAATATATGTTATATCAATTTAATGCCAAATATTCCAGCTCTAAGTTTTGTCCGCGCGGTTGGCTCAGTTTGAAATATGGTTGGAAAGTGGCTGAGTTTGAAAGGGTGGGAAAGAGGCATTCAATCTTGCATATATTTATGGCATTAATTATGGGTTTTTTCTGTTAGGAAAAATGGAGCTATTTAAAAAAGATAAAATTTATTTCTTGAGTTATAGGTTATTAAATGTGGTTAGCCATATATTTAGATTTAAATTTGTTTAAATTTAATAATGAGCAGTATACCAATCACGGCGAGCCTTATTTCAGCTGCCATAGGCCCATTAATGAGGCCCAGGCAGCTGATGCCCACTGCACGCATCAGCTGCCTAGGCCGCATTAATGGGCCTATGGCAGCTGAAATAAGGCTCGCCTACTAATCACGCCCAAAAAATAAACTTAACCATGAAGTAACATGCATGTTCAACTAATCACATGTCACATCTCAAATACTTACCCTAACATGATTTTAGGTATTGTAAATGAAGGGCACATTAATAAACCAATAAACAAGGAATCCCGGTCAACCAAAGAAGGAATCCCGTGATTGAGTACTATTAAAATTCAGTATTGAAGATGGCCGAAGACTGTTTCATTGGGTCATTTAAAATTCGAAAAGGCCTTCTATGGTAGGTACTAGGGGCGGTCAAGTCTGCAGAATTTATTCTAATACCAAGACTCTTTCGTTTAGTTTATTTAAAATTCGAAATGCCAAAGGTAGTCATGTCTGCAGAATTTGCTGGAATTGATAGTCAAAGGGGGGAGGTTGTTGGCTTCTCATAATTATTTGTGGGTATTGATTGTCAATAATATGGAAATTTATGTGAATAAATGTATTGTTTATTGAGGTCACAATTTTGTGTATGGGGAAAGTTTACTTTGAATCTAGTTAATTTTTTTTCAAAATTTTTTATTGGGAAAGGTTAAATTGTTTTTTCATGGTAGAAATGGATTCATTATCATTATTCTGGGCAGCTATAAACTAGATTTTCAAAATTTTTTATAGAAAATTCTTATCTTAAGAAACACCAATCAAATTTGATTACCATCCATGTTTAGATTGTTTTTTCATGATAGAAATAGATTCATCACTATCAAGAACCAGAACCAGTAGACAGCTATAAACTTGAATTTCAAAAAAATTGTAAAAATTTTATATTATAGAAAACACCAGTCAAATTTAATTACCATCTTAATATCCATTTTAATCCTTTAAACCGAAAATTTTAACTGTTAATTTTTTTTAACTATAATGAGAAAATCACCACAAATCATTTGCCTATCAAATTCCATCCGTGACTGTCCGCACATGATATTCAAAGCCACCGTCGATAAATGAGAAGAGAAGAGCAGACTGCTAAAATCCAATTGTGCGACGTTGATGGTGACAGGACGTAGGCCCATGCATAATCAGAGTCCGTGCATCACGTGGTAGACTTTGTGAGCCCAATCTTGATGTGTCACACAATGGAGGTGAAACCATAGAGGTGTGTAAGGATTCTCTCAGGAGTTGTTCCATCAATATTTCAAATAAATGTTTTATTTCAGCCTGCTTATGCAAGTCGCAGGCTGGAATTTAATGGAGAAATTGACCGGAAATATAACAGTTAAGTTGATACACTTTAAACTTTACAGTAGGGATGGAACTTGATGGCAAAATTGTCAGTCACCGGTCAAATACAATCAGAAAATTTGTAAAACTGTCAAATTCTTTTGTTTAAACTGTTAAATTTGATGAAATGTCCCACCTGTCAAATTTGAAAAAGAAATCTATTTTGAAATTCCAATCGAGCTTCTCCGTACTTATTATCAATAACAATACCAACTGACATACTTAATAAATTGCCAACTTTATTTTCACCATCAAATTTGGTAGAACTGGAAATTGGAATCAATTTTTTACTCTGATTCCTACGATTCGAAGGAGTACAATGAAGTACAAAACTGCAATGCAAACTGTACAGATCATATAAAAAGGAGTAAATTTTATCCGAAGATCAAAAGTTGAACGAAAGGAGATGCAGATGGAGCGCAAGAACTTAACTCACCAGCCATGTATTTATCTGGATTGTCTAGTTTAGGAATATTCTAAAATTTTATGGATAAGTGAAGTTAAATAATTGATTTTGTTTATATTCATCAGATTCTAGATTATTTTAAGAAATGTAAGAAATGGTATTTACAATAAAATAAACTTAACAAATTAATATTTTTATGTTTCAGTAAATTAATATTTCATAATATAATTTTTAATAAAATTGTGATTATTATATACTTATATCTCAGAATTTATAATTCCAAGTTTATATTTTCATAATTTCTATATAAATTAATAAAAACAAATATTAATAAATAAAAAATAAAACTTAAAAATATTATCTTATTAATCTTTAAAATATTATACTATTTTTTATTTTATAAATTGGGTAGTATCTCCTTATTCATTCATTTAATTAAAATAGCAGGTGACAATCATAATATTTATTTGATGGCCTCAACCTGTCTTTAGAAAACCAGGTTTGTTGGCTACTTCGGAGAGTTATAGGCCAACCAAAATTAATAAAGTTTAAATCTATCTCTAACTACCTTAATAGATCGATTATCTAATATATCTAATGACTTAACACAAAAGTAAATGCTATTGATACTTTGCATCCCAAAACAATAACAAGGAACCATAAAACTTAGTCATCTGATGGTTCGATGGGCATGTCAACTTGGTTTCCTAGATTTGTCAGCATCTCCATCTCTTCCTCAGAGATGTCTTCTTCCACTATTGTTTTTATATCTTGCTCCCATCCTGAAAGATGTCTTCTTCCACTATTGTTTTTAGATCTTGCTCCCATCCTGAAATCAAAGATTAGGCTTCTTTCCCCACTTGCTTGACCCACTTTTGACTTTCCTTTATCCTTACCATTTTCTTTTGACTTTCCTTTATCCTTACCATCTGTTTTAGTAGATTGGACTTTCATCATTTTGATTGATAGTGTTTTGCCAACAACTGAACAACCTTGAGTACTCTAGCTAGAGAATGAAGAATACTAAAACTTGTAGAAGGCAACAAAATTACAATATTTTTTTAATAAAATTACAAAAGTTAATATCATACTTATTGAGAATCACCACTCTAATCTTTTTCATTTTCTTTAATTCGCCTATCCTCTTCTTCTGGGATTGAATATTGTAAAATTTGCAAACATCAGGAATTTATTTAACTGGCCTCAGAGCGTTGTACAACTCTAATTGCTTTCAATTTCTATAACAGGGCCGCACATAAAAACCATCAACATTCCACTAAAAATATTATACTATATAGAGTGGTTGTGCTTTTTGCATTGGAATTTGAATTTGTACAACTCTAATTGCTTTCAATTTCTATAACAGGGCCGCACATAAAAACCATCAACATTCCACTAAAAATATTATACTATATAGAGTGGTTGTGCTTTTTGCATTGGAATTTGAATAAAATGATAGAACAGTTTTGTTTGTGATGTTATTTTATATACAAATTTAGTGAAAGTAATGCTAAATGTTTTGGAATGTTAATAAGTGATAATTTAAATAATTTTTTTTATATTAGTATTAATATTAATATTAATAAAGGTTAGTTTTTATTTTTTAGCATTTTATTTTTGTGATTATATTACTTTGAGTTTTATAAAAAGAATAAATATTTTATTAATTTTTTTGGTGAAAATCATATTCGAGAAATTTGTGTCTACGCGTTTCGAACTATCATTAGGACAAGATCAACCATACTAGCTGGTTAGAAAGGAGTCGACACAAATTTCTCGAGTGTGATTTTCACCAAAAGATTTGATACATAATTTATGGATCACAGAAGTCAAATTCCTAAAAATGAATATTTATATAAAGAAATCATTGTGATATTATGTTTAGAAATAAAAAATATTGATATAGTTTATTGTTTTTTTCTAAATTAGTATATTAATAAATTTTCAATACTGATTTTTGAAAAGTTATATAATAAACTTAAAAAACACATTGGTAATAAGTTTATGATATATATATATATATACACTTATATATACACACACACATTTGTGTGTATATATATATAATTCATTTTGATATTATGATTAGAAATTAAATATATTGGTGTATATTGATATATTTTTATAGTTTTCTTTGAATTAGTGTATTAAAAAATGTAATTTTCAATATTAATCTTTGAAATATCATGTAATGGGGTTTAAAAACACATTGTATGGGATTATGAAATATATAATTTGGGTTTTGGAAGTAAGACGAAATATTAAGTAAATTATAATAATTTACTTTCTCTCAATAATAGTAGAGGGGGAGGAAAGTATTGGAGATGGGAAGGAGAAACTATCGGGTTTAATATTATACTTTAATCAATATTACAATTTACTCAATATTTCCTCAATATGATGATTTTCATAAAGAGAAATAGGGAGAAATATTAGTGAGTTATTATTATTATGGGGATGGGAAAAATCAATCAAACTTCCTTCATTAAAAGCTTTGTCAAAATGTTTTAGATTTATTTTCATTGTGTTTTAAAATTATTTTCATTTTTAATAATAATTTATTTGCTATTCAATTTTCACATTTATAGTTAGAATAAAAAATCATATATATTATTATGGGGATGGGAAAAATCAATCAAACTTCCTTCATTAAAAGCTTTATCAAAATGTTTTAGATTTATTTTCATTGTGTTTTAAAATTATTTTCATTTTTAATAATAATTTATTTGCTATTCAATTTTCACATTTATAGTTAGAATAAAAAATTATATATATATATATATATATATATATATATATATATATATATATAATAATAATAATAATAAAGGAAAAAAAGTAATTTAGAAAGCCTAAAAAAAATATAAAAATGAAATTTTATTAATTAAAAAAATTATTTTATTTAAATTTAATAAAATACTTGAAAACAAAAAATATTAATTTAAATTTATTAATTCATATTTTAATTTATTAAAATTTTATAAAAATTATCAAAGAAATAAAATAAATAAAATAAAAATATTATACTTTAATTATGGGTAGCTAGTTCATTTACTTGTGTAAGTATGAAAATATTTTTAGTAAACATTTTTATCTTTTTGGATTCTAACATGTAACATTTTACAAAGAAACACATATTTTTTACTATTACATTCACCCACATTATATTACATGTTTGGAGGGCCAACCCTCTTCAAGCAAGTCTCTCAAAAAATGGACTAGATATGAACCTATGCAAAATAAAAAAATAAAATATGACTCCCTTTTGACCATTGGAATTGTTTAAATCTTCTCTTATATATCTCATGTTTTGTTTTGTGGGACACATCAACGTCTTATTATTTGTAAGTATTGTCATTTCGTTTTTTTGCTTTGCATATAGAAAAAGAAAATTTTGTTGTGATGAAAGGGAAACACAATAACCTTTCCATATAGTGATGATGTAATCTCTTTTTTTATTAGAACATTTTCTTTTTTGGTCATAGAAAATGTAAATCAGCTCATGGAAAGGTGAAAACTTGAGCAATTTTTTGTCTGATCAAAGGGCAAGAGCAATTTTACAAGGACCTTTCTAGCAATTGGTGAAGTTTTGTTTGAAACAAGTTTGAACACACATTTTTGCAATGTAAATAGTGGATAAATAATCATCCAACAGAGCGTTGGCCAAAATCTTGCAAACTACATTTACAAAGTATAAGGTAACATGTTCATCCACTAAAAAAACAACTATACTATTTACTATAAAAAAAAAGAATATGAACATATTGCCAACATAAACACACCTATATATATAGTCACATTGCTATTATGAACACATTTGCTTATAATACATTGTCAATGTAGATAGATGTAACAATGTAAACTTTGAAACAGCAATGAAAACAAGTATCCACTTTTTTTAGGTAGCAAAAAAATCATCTGATTTTGCAAAGTGTTGATTCAGAATACTCTTAATTTTTTTTAGCATGTTTTTTACACATTAAATTTTCTAATGTACTAAGTATAAACATTATTTTTAAAATGTTAGTGTTTTTTATGTTGATTTTGAAAAGTGACGATGCAACATCTTTCGTTTTTTTAGAAGACTTATATTTTACTTTAAATTTTGTAATGTATTTAATGCTAATAATTATTTTCTAAATTTAACAATTTTTGAAGTACTCATCTTATTCCTCTTTACTTACAATTTCAGGTTTTTTTTCTTTTTTTTTCTTTTCGTTTTATTTATTTTTTGTAGTGAGATATTTGATGTTTTGTAGTGTTAAAAAAAACACCAAAATTTTAAAGTTTTGATCTTCTATCTAATTATATATTGTTAAATAATATTTTATTTCCCATAAAATACTTGTCACTAAAAAAACAAGAGTTTTTAACATTTACATAAAAATACACATTTTGAATATAAATATAAGTGAAAAAATACACATTTTGAGTCTTTTTGCTAAAAGTGACATGTCAAATAAACCAATTTTATAAAAAAAAATTAACCAAAATAAATATAAAAATTAATAATTTTTATAAATTTTATGTCAAATATTAATAATAACATTTTTTCAAAAAAATAAATGATTCACATAAAGAATGAAGTGAAAATCACATAATCCGATTAAAATAGTTAAAAAAAATAAAATCATAAAATAAACTAAATAAATAAAAAACAAAAATAAAAATTAAAAATAAATAATTAAAAATAAAATAAAAATAAAAAATATTTAAAATAAAAAAATAATAGTTGGGTTGCCCGAGGGCGACTGCCGTGGGCCAGCCAAGCTCTGCCGACCCACGACGGTCGCCCCTCGGGCCACCGACAGGGCTTGCCGGTGCCGATTTTGAGAATCGGCTCCGACCAGCTCCACCGAGTTGCCTGAGGGCGGCCACCGTGGGCTGGGGGAGTTAGCCAAGCTCCGTCGGTCCATGAAGGCTGCCCCTCGGGCCACCCGACGAGGAAAATCCAATTTTGAAAATTGGGTTTTCTTGGTCGATAGGAAAATCCAAAAAAAATATAGCATTACTCCAAAAAATATTGCTGTGCCATTTCGGGTTTGCCCGGTTGGGAGACAAATCTGATTTTGAGAATTGGATTGACAGGCTGGCGGGGCTGATCCAATTCTAAGAACTGGATTTTCCTAACCGACGGGGAAAATCTGATTCTGAGAATCAAATTTGCCCGGACGGCGGGACAAATCCGATTCTGAGAATCAGATTTGCAGGCCAGCGGGGAAAATCCGATTATTCCCTGTCAGGCGGGAAAATCCAATTCTCAGAATTGGATTTGCAGGTAGGCGAGGAAAATATGATTTTCAGATTAGGATTGGCAGACTGAGGGTTCAGATCAGAATTTCGGCCGCATTGGTGGATGTAGAGTTGTTACGCCGTTTTCGAAAAGTGGTTATAATAAACATTTAGAGCATTATTGAATGTTTTTTTGCCACACGATGTTTTTGACAGATCTGTTACCTTTTGCGCATAATTTCTTAGAAAATAGTAGATATTTGGGTTCGTCTTACCAAGCTACCCAATTTAAAAATAAAAATGAGCTCAAACAAAGTCTTGGAAGCAAAGTTATCGCTGATCTAAGATTGGTAGTTTTTTCAGGTTGGGCAATCTAATTCTCAGAATCGGATTTGCAGGCCGGCGGGGCAAATCCAATTCTCAGAATCGAATTTTCCTCGCTGGTCGAGCAAATCCAATTCTCAAAATCGGATTTGCAAGCTGGCGGGGCAAATCCGATTCTCCGATTCTGAGAATCGGATTTCCCCAACTTGAAAAAACTATCAATCTTAAATCAACGATAACTTTGCTTCCGGGACTCCGTTTGAGATGATGTTTTTTTTGAAATCAGGTAGCTCGGTGAGAGGAACTCAAATATCTACTCTTTTTAAGAAAATTTTTCGCAAAAGGTAATAGATCTGACAAAAACGTCATGTGGCAGAAAAAGCAC
The DNA here is from genome assembly GCA_034641835.2 of Pinus albicaulis. Lineage (NCBI taxonomy): Eukaryota > Viridiplantae > Streptophyta > Pinopsida > Pinales > Pinaceae > Pinus > Pinus albicaulis. The sequence goes on along the minus strand of CM076583.1, from coordinate 715,109,554 downwards.
TCAATAATGCTCCAAATGCTGATTATAACCAGTTTTCGAAAATGGCGCAACCACTCTACATCCACCTATGCAGCCGAAATTCTGATTTGAACCACGAGTCTACCAATTCTGATGTGAGAATCGAATTTTCCCCATTGGCCTGCAAATCCGATTTTCCCCACCTCTAATTCTCAGAATCATATTTTCCCTGCCGGCCTGCAAATTTGATACTTAGAATCGGATTTGCCCTGCCATCCGGGCAAATCTGATTCTCAGAATCAAATTTTCTCCTCCTACCGAGCAAATCCAATACTCAGAATCAGATCCGCCCCGCCGACCTGCCAATTCGATTCTCAGAATTAGATTTGCCCGATCAGTGGGCCAAATCCGATTATGAGAACTGTATTTGCGTGGCGATTGAGCCCGCCCAAAGGCTTTAGGGCCACAATTTTTTTTATTTTTTATATAATTGTTATTAATTTTTTAAAACTTTTAATTTGTTTTTAATTTTTAATTTTTTTTTTAATGTTTTATCAAGTTATTATTTTTTTTTAATTTTAATTATATTTGTGTTCATTTTTATTTATTTTTAAAGTTTTTTTAGTTATTTTAATTGTGATTAATTTTTAAATTTGTTTTAGTATTTTTTTTTAATATATATATATTTTTTATATTCTAAGAATAGGCTCTAGCCAGCCCCATCGGGTGGCCGCCGCACCCCTTGGGCCACCCAGCAGGGCTCAGAGCCAATTCTGAGAATCAATTGCCCCCCTAGCCGAGTCTGAGAATCGTCTTTCATCCCCTCGGGCCCCTAGGCTCGCCGGAAGGCTTGAGGGCCACAAATTTTTTTATTTTTTTATATATTTAATATTAATTTTTTTTTTTTTTTTTTTTTTTTTTTTTTTTTTTTTTTAATTAAATTTTAATTATGTGTGTTTATTTTTTTTTAATGTTTTTTTAGTAATTTTAGTTATGACTGTTTTTTTTTTTTTTTTTTAATATTATTTTTTTGTTAAGTTTTTTCTTAGATATTTTAACTTTATTTTTTTCAATGTTTTTATTTTTTTATTTTTTTCTCATTTATTAAAAAAAAAAATTATAATTGCTTTTTGTTTTCAATTGTCTAATATTTTTTATTTTTTATTTTGAATTTTTTTACTGTGTTTATTTTTTAATTTTATTGATTGTTGTTTTTTTTCAAATTGTCTAATCAAGTATTATTTATATTTTTGTTTCTTTCACTAATTTTGTTTCTTTAATTATATTTTTTATTGTTCAATTATTTATTTCTTTATATTTTTTATTTTTTATTTTTATTTTTATCTTTATCTTTGTAGGTTAATTTGTTTCTTTTTCTTTTTCTGTTTGATTTTTTTTGGCTTTTTTATATACTTTTATATATTTGATTTCTTGTTGTCTTTTTTTCTTTTCTTTTTTTTAATTTTATATTTTTTATATTAATTTTATATCTTCATGTACGCACCGATGCGTTAAATCCAGAGTAGCGCACCGATTGAAAAACATCCGTAATAACCTCCTGCTGCCCATTTTTTTTTAGTTGTGTTGAATTTCCATTAAAAGCTCCGCCAAAACCTCCATAACCATAAACGGATGTTGTATCAAATGCTTTTTTGACAATTTTGGCCAATTTTATAACACTAAAAACCTCCTTTATAACCTCTGCTAGAGGGTCTTTTCCTTGTAGTGGGTAAAGGTCACAACTGTTGGATTTGCAGGTGTTGGGCTAATTGACCTAGGTTTTGATTCAAGCGATGGAATGATTATCACAACTCTTGGGATTATAGGTGATGGACCTATTGACTTGGGTTTTGATTCAGGCGATGAGACAAAGATTGTAGAAAATGTTGTGCCAATGATGATAAGAGCACCAAATACCTCATGACTCCAATAAATTTACGAGATCAACTAAAGCATTCAAGTAGAGAATGCTGAACTAAGGAGGCTTCTCCTAGAAGCAGTGGAGGAGAAACAAAGTTTATAGAATCAGTTACAAGACACTGAAGAGGCCTTGAAAAAGTTGCAACGTGACGATCCATCATCCCCCACTTCAAATTTGACTACTGACGTAAAAAGTGATTCTTCAATTTCATGTTATGATGATGACTTCACTACTTTTGAGAAACACAATACAAGAATTGGTTCAAAATTGATGAAGAAAGTGGGGTATTAAGGAAAGGGCCTTAGAATTAATGGTCAGGGAATTGGGAATCCCATCAAAGTGAAGGAATTTCCTCATTATGCAGTACTTGATTATGTTGGAAAGGAGGTTGGATAATTTTCTAAGACAACCAATGACTGATCGATGACGAATTTTTAGAGAATATCACAACATTCCAGTGATGGTGAGAATTCCAAAGAAATAGCTAAGGCAAGCTCCCCCCACCAGATCCGCATTAAAGACAGTCATTCAAAGAAGGTTGGGAAAGTTTGGAGGAGGAAGAACCATTTCATCCATTGTAACAAGAGTGGACATCAGGGAGCCACATGTTGGGAGCTCCATCCAGAGTTACATCTCAAGAGAGACCAAAAAGTACCTACCAAGGAACCGACCAGTGAAGTTGTTCAACAAGAGAATCAACTACATGAAGAAGACCCATTAACTCGGTTGGTTGAGAGATGGTAGTATTAGAACATTCTTTTAAGTAGTTGAGCATGGCCACATTTGTAAATCACATGTTGCAAAAATATTAGTAAAGGTGGTGAAGTGTTTGGCATCAATTATTAATGCAACATGGTGATATTTTGATCTCTTATTTAGATAGAAAAGGTTTGGTTTCTGATGTAAAATTGACCATGAGTGTGTTATAAAATCCTGGAAAGTATGGGGTTTTCTTGGGTCATGTTTTGGTCTTGTAATTGAATGTGTAATAGTAGCTGCAAATTTGCATATGGATGCAAGTGTCAGTTTCAACACTTCAGGCTCCAAAGTACAAGGGTGAATGAGAAGAAAGTGTGGCCTTTCAAAGAAATTTGTTATGCAAATTGAGATTGCAGACATGTTTATGATTTTGCAGGACCAAGAGCTCCTTAGTGGGGACAATGATCTAGGAGGATCACAAAAGGGAAAATTTTTGAAGTCCTCGAAACTCAATAAAAAATATCTCAAATAAAAGAGCCTGTCGTTCGGAATCCAACGACGTAAACACCACCTCAATATAAAACCATATGCGAAAGTTATGGGCTCCTAAATTTTTTGGAAAACAATAGAAAATGTGTAGGTAGGGTTCCACATTGCAACTCCATAGGCTGCCACATGGAAATACAGTAAAAAACTAACGTCGAGAATATTTTGGGTCAATCCAGAGCCAACACACGACAGGCTCAGATTGGCCCCATGATGCCCAAACCAGGGTCACCACTTGGCCTAATCACAGGGCACCACGTGGCACCCCATAATTGGCCAAGTGGTCTTGGACCAGGCTAACTATGGTAGAGCATTTAGCAAGAAACTTGGTCATAATTTGTTTGGTGGTTCAATTGTTTTTAGCATAAGTTTTGGCGGACCCTAAACAAAGTTAACGAACAAGTTGGAGGCCATTTGGTGGAGGATAGATTTGTAACAACTGCTAAATTTTGGAAGTACTACCAAGTGTGGCAGTCATAGGTGGCGGATCGACGGATCAAGTTGGAGGTGAATTTGGCACACCACCATTTTGGTAGGCTAGCCAAAATCCAAGCCACATTTGGCAAGAGGAAAAACAAAATTCAACGATGAAATTCAATTTTAATATAAAATATATGAAAAATGGGTGGTTAGTGGGTTTAAACCCATGTCCCCTAGCTGCACAACGACCCAAATTGTATACGCTAGCCACTTGGGCTAAGTGGTGCTTGGATTTACCTGCTTGATTTTTTTTTTAATTGAAGTTCAAACAATGCTGCGGGCCAATAAATAGAGGATAAGATAGATATTTCCCTAACATTTATGATGAAGGGATTCCTGTCTCGTGTCTCGGGGTAGTGAGGTGTCATTTTTATGCAAATTAATGGCATAAAACCAAGGATTGAGGCTAAGGCTAGGGACCACTCAAAATGGGGCCAACACATTTACAAAGGGAAAGTGCAATTTTGTACTAAGTGTCAGGACCAATGGGACCCAGACCAAGTGGAAATATGACATGGTTTCAGGGTGACGTGGTGCACGGAGGATGTTCCACATGGAGGGTATAAACAACCATGTTGGAGGCCCAAGGGGGCCAAATTTGGTGACACGTGGAGGCCTAAGAGAGGACCATGTGGACAAGATAATGCCATCTTAGGCTGATGTCATCTCGGGACCTCAAAGGAGTTGGTCAGGTGCATAACACAGGGAGGGGTGACACAAATAGGTGAGAGGCGAAGATCCTCTCTAGTGAATTATGTCAATTATCCAATTTTCAGTTGACCTCATCTCATGACCTCGGGGTTCTTGTTGTGTGCGAAGGAGGGATCAAGGCCGACAGTGACATGGTCGATAGGAAAATATATCCCTGGTAGTTGATGGATAAATTTTTGTCCTGGGACCTCGAGGGTATTTCACTACAATGAAGTAACATTAAAGGGGTGAGAATAAAAGAAGACCAAGACAGGAAGATTTGTGAAAATTAATGTGAAAGAAGATTTCCTGTCTCAAGACCTTGGGACCTCAGGCCCTAGGGGTTGTCTACCATGTGATTATGTGATTTGTAGTGGGATTAATCCTAGGGGTGAGACATCATTATAATGGGATAAATGGCTATTGTAAGGCTAAGGGGATATATCAATGGGGATCCACTACTAATGATGTGAGCATGCCACATGGGAAAAGTTATGGACACACAAGTAGGATTTGATGGCATGAACCTACCAAGTGTGAAGGGGTTTCCACGTGGGAACAATGTAGGTGCCACGTGGCGATGCTTGCTGGCATGGAAAGGTTAATAAGGAAAATTTTTAAATGGCCATAAATTTCAATCTATAATTTAGATTGATGCAAAATTTATATTGCCAGAAAGCTCTCGACGAGGCAGACGTCATGGTGGTGCTAGTTTTTAGTTTCGAGGTGTTTGAAATATGATGAAATTTTTTAACCCCATTTCCATAATATGACTATGGATGTTAGGTTAGATGAAAGTAACACCTTCCATCTGGCCCCGTTTATCCAAGGGGTTGGAAGGGAGTGTTACAATAATTTTGGATATATGATTTGAAGAAGTTAGCGTTCCTGAATGCTCCTAAAAATTGCTTCAAACATGTCAAATTGGAATTTTTTATATAAATTTATTTCTATGATGTTTCAAACTATGATATATGGAGGAGATAGAGAAGAGATCTCTAGGTACATGTGGTATAAATTTCAGAACCAAATTTGCAAAATTGGATACATGACATGTTGTGCAATTTAATTCTTGGGAAGTAGCCAAAAGCAACTAGTTTTGGGAGAAACAAACCTTGTGAAGGAAAAAATAACAAGTAGAACTAATGAAGGTAGAGTAAGCTAAAATATTTAGTGAGGGAATAAGCAACATGTAGAATTGGTGAAGGTAGAAGCAACAAGATGAGCTGGTGAAGAAAGAGGTAGCTAACAAACTTGATTAAACCAAAAGAAAATAACAAACCTGATAAATTCAGAAGTACTAAAAAATATTAATAGTAATTGGTGTCTCTTATAGGTTAGTGCCTACAAACTGTGTACTAGAGGGGATTGATGTCTCCTTTATTTTGTGCCTACAAATCTTGTAATAGAAAAAATTGGTGTCTCCTTTAGTTTGGTGCCTACAAAGCAGCAGAGGGGATTAATGTCTCCTGTAGGTTGGTGCCTACAAAGAAACTGAGGGGATTGGTGTCTCCTATAGGTTGGTGCCTGCAAGATATTTCATGTAAAGAAGTTATGTGGTTTTATCCCATAAGGGTTTCCACATATATCTTGTTTTACTTGTTCAATTTATGATATTGATGTTTTATGATGTTTGAATGTTTAAATGAGTAAAGAATGTTATTATACAAATTCACCCCACCCTCTCAGTATAATTTCGACTCCAACATCACTCAAGATAAAATTGGAACATGAGATATTGTTTAGGAACCTTCTAGGTATCAAAATAGAATGAGGAATAAAAAGCTTCAATCACTCCTAGTTTGTGGATCACACTATCCCTCTATTGGAAGCTTCCTCCATCATGTAAAAAAATTAAAATGAGTACTATACCTATACCTCCATGTCTTAGGATGGATTTTCAATAACAACAAATTGTAGATCTATGCCTAGAATATAAGTAATAATCTTACAAAAAAAATTCAAGAATATTTGCCTTCACATTTATGAAAAACTGGAGGAAATTAAATTAGTTGGGAATGTCGATCTATCTACACATAAATCTTCTTCCCTTTGGTAACAAATAATTAGCATGATATACAAAAAAAGTATGCAATGAGATGCACTATGTCTTAACCTGATAAGAACGTTGAGTCTTCTCAAAATTGTTCTCTTGGCATTCCAATCTTCCAATTCTTATCTCCTATTGCTTTGGTAGGTATTACGAACTTGATAGCCCAAAAAATGAGAAAATTCCTTTAGTAATGGATCGAAAATCCAATATGAGGAGATTTCATCTTGTTAATCAATCCATTATAAGGGCTCCAAAATCCATGAGGGGTTGTGAATCCAAGGTTTCTCTTTAATGAACTACAATATGGGGGTAAAACTACTTTGGAGACTTATCATTGGAAAAAAAAATTGGTGGAAAAAATTAGTACATAAAAAATATTTTTGTGGTCAAATCCTACGTTTCCTAGAGATTGCGAGAGAAGATTGGGGTGGATCCCCATATGGAAAATCATGAAACCAATTATTCATGTACTATTAGCTAAACTAAATTGGATCATAGGAAATGGAAATGATAAAATATTTTTGGACCAATGGAATGATGGGTCATATTTCACTATCAAATCATGTTGATCTCCAACATATAGGGCAATGGGTCCAACAACAAGGAAATAAATATATTCACGATATATTGATCTCGTCGCATACAGATATCTGGGAAGGATGATTTTTCAATTGGGTGTCTATTCATCTCCAACAAGCTTCAACTTAGCCACACTTAATGATAAAAGGATGCACCTTGCCCCTCATCATGTCAATGCAAATAATGTTCATCAAACTATTTAGCCAAAAAGGGATATGAATATCGCGTAAGATTTGCACCTTTACCATATAATACATGTCTATGGAAGAAAATATGGCAACCAGATGGACTCCCAAAAATAAAAAATTTATGCTAGATTTTAGTGCATGGAAAAATTCTAAATGCTTAAAATTTATAAAGATGGGGAATATTGGTCCCTACAAGTATGGTTTGTGCAAAAAAAATTTCAAAACCTTGATTCATCTATTATTGGAATGTGAATTCATACTCAAAACCTTGGCGACTAATTTTTTTGGGACGAAGAAAATGTATCAAATGCCAAGAAATTGAAACAACTATTTGGAAAATGGAATAATATGTATACGGGATCCTTGAAAAATAAAGTAACTCTTAGCATAAATTGGTTAGCTCTTACTAAATTCATTAGCTTGAAAGTGTGGCTAGCGAGAAATAGGGCCATTTTTTCCCAAGAAATTTTTTTCCCAAGTCAAGTGGCTCACATAAATGTCTCTCTCTTAATAAAATACCTAAGAACAAGTCCACTTAAGAAATATAACGGCGCTGTAAAAGCAAGAAATAATGGATTAAAAAATTTAACATTCCAGGCCTTCACATTTAAACCTTGTCTGAACCAAATAATGTTGGAAAATTTGGGCTCAGTGGTCAATACTTTATCACATGGCTAAAGGAACAATATTCATACATCCTAATTTTTTTATGTGGCCACAAAATAGAAGCAAGGGTAGCAGGGTTGGGGGAGGTCGGACGAGGTTTATATACGACCCAAGGGGTCAAAATTTTATTCCTATTCTTGGAGTCTAGGAGTAACAACCAAAAATGTGGTTGAAACATATGCTTTGATGTAAGGACTAAAGCTTGCTATCAATATCTCTAATATAAATGTGACTAGAGACTTGGTATTAACCATTAGATATTTTCTCTTCAACCTTGCATTATAAGACTACCATATGGACTCTACCTTGGAGTAAATTTGGCAAGAGAGAGGTACTTTGGCCTCGGTATCTTATTAAAACATATTAAGGCATCAAAACTAGGAATTTTATGGCTAGCTAATCTCAAAATAAAATGGGGCCATATTATCCTCCCATGAACTTCAAGCAATGCATGAACATGAGTCACCACATTGCATAACATGTGGACATCCATTACACCCCAATGGGATTTGGTCAAAACTACCTCTCCATCACCCACACATGCTCACAATCCTCACCACCCTCACTTACTATTCCCTCATCTCACATAGATGGGACATATTTGGGACAAAAAACATTGTCGATACATTTTAATGGTGATAAGATTTCATCCTTGGTATAATTTCAAAATTTACAGGCTTGGGTTTTTCTGGATTAGCGTTGTTTGGTTTCTTCTCCAATCACTCTTCTTCTTTAGGGGATATAAATCAAAGGTGATGGGGGTCACATTGCCTCTTTGTCTTGGGTAGGGTTTCCCTACCCCTCCCAGAAGGTAAGATCTCTTGGTCCATTTTAGATCTCTCCCTTATTTCCCTTAAGGTGTTTATATCAAACTAGAGGCTCCATGTGCATTAGCTCTCTATTACATATAGGTGAGTTGGGTGGCATGATTCCCATATATAGAGATGTATTGTATCATTAAATAGTTACCCTTTGATTTTAGTTATAGATTTGATAACATGTTGGTGGATTCCCACTCTTTTGGTCTTTGTGATGTAGGGGAAATATAGGTGTTCCAACACCAATTATCATTTAGGTGCCCCTCTTTGTAGTGAGCATAAGACCCCAACAAGATATATAGTCACAATAGTTAAGTAACAACAAGATGCAAAAAAACATAAACTTTCCAACTAATCCTTTCTCTACAAATTTTAGATCCTTGTATCTTATGGAGACTTGGGGCTAGTAGATTTTAGGGACCTAATAATTTTTTTGACAAACCATGTCTACATTGGTCTAGAAATAGGTCTACTTGTTGATTCTATAAGTTGCTTTAAGGTAGCAATAATTGTTGCAAAAAAACAATAAGGAGGAGTAGTAAGTCCTCTCCTTATAGTGGTTGTGGGCCACGTGTCCAAACAAGGATAAGATAGCAGGGCACAAATTTAGGGTTTGCAAAGCTATTTAAATTTCCATATGTTATGGTCGTATTTTTTTCCAATGTGTAATGGACATGATTCATGTGCTTCCTTGTCAAAATATTGATATATTTAATGAACATTTTTTCTTCTTCTTTAAACTCCCTTAGAGATGATTATATTGACATTTCAATGTTCAAGGCTACAAAATGGGAGGCTCTCTTCATATTAGGAACCAATTTCCTAAGCATACTACATTCTACATCAATAGCTTAGATTTTCTTAATTTGTTATAGTATCATCTCAATTAGAATATTGTACGAGCCTTATTGTGAATTTCCTCATGTCCATACAATTTAGATATTAGAGAAGGATTTTGTTAAAAATGAGGTTCCCATGCCTCTACAAAGCCTCATGAAATTCAAATATATCATGAAGACAGAAACACCCTTACTGAGGGTGATTTTCCAAATTATCCATTTCAATGAGTGCTAAACATTTTAGCCCAAACTCCTAGATACCAAAAAATGAACACAAACCTACCGAACAATAATTTCGTAGGGCACTCTGATTTCCTTATCCACCAAATTTAGAGCCTAAAGAATAGGGGAAGCCAAAGAGTGTTAGAGGCACCAAGAACTCACTTTTCTTGCACTCCTTATCTCAAACTCCAAGCCGAAATCGATTTCATAATCCAAAATACATTCAATAAATCATATTGATATTCCTAGAAAGAGAAGTCCAAAATTTTCCTTGCCTACTAAATTACCAAACGATAATGAGAGAGTTATGCCCAAAGGCATATGCATGAATAAGTGCTTGAATTCTAGAAGGACATTCCTCTTGCTAGAAATTTGACTTCCTACCATTGTAAATTACATTATCCCAATTACATGCATCCTTGATGGGCCTTTCAATTTCCTTTTTAATTTCTTAGAAAGAAAACCAAGAAATTGTGCATTTAATTGTCAACCTGGGGTTTGTATGGAACTTGGGAGTTACTAAGAGCTGTATATTCAGATCACACTTTCTACTTTCATTGGTTTTGTTTACAGTTGTAGTATCGATGATTAATTTTTTGGAGGGAATACATACATGTCACGAGCTTCAAAAAGGTTCTACAAAATTCGGAGTCCAAACCACACTTGCAATCAAATCCACACTTTATAGAAAAGTAAATAGGAAACTTGCACGAAATTAAATTCATGCTTACAAGAAAGTAAATTCACACTTGCAAAAAGTAAATCAGACAAACATAAACAAATGAATAATCCTTGCCAAGATGATCCTTGTCTCTACTCTGACAAAAAAATGTAATAATCATGGTTAGCACATTTATTCAACAACATGATCGCGACCCAATAAAAATTACAAACATTTATAAATAAATAAAAGAAATTAAATTGCACAACAAGGAGTAAAATAACCTATCTAAATTATGCAACACTCTGTTCTATTAGAGTGGGCCCTGCCTCCATAGAACATAATGCTGAGATTATTCTATATCAACACTTGCTAGATTGATGACATAAATTAAATGAATTAATTAAGCTAATTAAAAGAAATCAATGCAGAAGAAAAATACTACAGTAAATGACACACTACGAAATTCACAAAATTACAATTAAAAATAAAAGCTCCAAAATGAATTATTCCATTATCATTCAGACATTTCTCTAAGTGCCCCCCCTCCTACACATCGATATCTCACTGTCTTTATACATGCACAAATAATTTATAAAAAGAAATTGTTACAATAATGTTAACTAAATTATTTAAACAGATATATTTTCCAAATCAACGTGACTTGGACTTTTTCTTGCTTAAAACACATTTAGTTATGATCTGTTGGATTGATGACAGAAGAAGAATGCATATGTGGTGGTCAAATCATTCCTGCTGACATGGGAAAAATTAAAAAATGACCATAACAGTAAATCTGGGTTTTACAACTTTAGAAAAATGATTGTATCTCCTAAACCTTAATATTTTTTAGAAATATTCTCATGTGTTACTTTATTTCGCTCATTCTACACAAAACCCATGTTTTATAATTTTTAACTTCGTCCTCATTTTCCCAGAAATCGTATCGCAAGTTGACTACTTGAAAACTGCTGAATTGCAACAACATAGTCAAAGTTGCAACAATGTAGAACAATGTTGTTGAGTTGTAGCAACATGCAATAGTCAATGTTTTAGCAACTGGAGTGTGACTGGAGTTGCAACAATAGGGGTTGGAGTTGTAACAATAGAGTTCAGAGTCGCAGTAACTATAACGAAAACATCCCCTGTGGAAACATCCCAACCCACACAACAACTTGTATGGCACATCATCTTTGCATATTAACTTAAAGATAAATAAAAAAAAATATTTTGTAATGTTTAATCATAAATTCATATAAAATACTAAGGAAATGCATGTAAAACACTTTATGTCTAAATTCCTTGTATAAGTATTCGAATGGACTAATATAGGGTTATAGGATAGCGAAAATGAATTAATAATAGAGAAAAGAGGGTGTAAAAATATGCCAATTTTTAGGCCCATCAATCCTCATAACTACTTAAGGTTGATAATGTCGACATTGTGTTATGAAGAAAGTGTGTATAGGTACCTTATTCATGGTGTCCACTGATTTTTCTCTTACAAGTTAATTCCTCTTTTCCCATTTAGATGATACGTGGAGGGAATTTAAGTGCTTGATGAGATCGTACTAAATTAATTAATGAATGGGGTTGTTGATTAACCCCCTTTTTCATCTAAGGATTCCTTTTTCACTATAGAAACTACATTTGATCCACCTCATTATGATGCATCTATAAAACATTGTAGCATATTGATGATTTAATTGACAAATTTCCTTCTAAATTATTAGATTAATGAGATTGAAAAATTTTCTATCAACTGAAGTTGTTGATTTACTCATAAGTTTTATTATCATAGCTGAATCTCCAATAAGTAAAATGTTCTTGTTTCACCTAGAGTTAATTTATTTTACCTCTCAAAATAAAGTTTAAATATTTTATATATGAGACTACTATGGGTTCCAATTCAAGGATCAATAATAAAAAAGCTGGTTCTAGTGGCCCAAAACATAGTTTAGTGATAAAAACTCTTTAGCCCTGGATTTATATATTAGGATGTAAAATCCATGTGTGATCACCTCAAGCTTGGTATAAACCCCTACATATGAATATGTGTACTATAAGAAGATTATGGATTATATTTCAAGGATTGGGAACAACTACGTTGATTCTTATGGTCCAATTCATGGTTAAGGGTTGAATATTAGGGATCTAAACCCTTGTTCATGGTTTTGGTGTTTCAAAACTACGAACAAGGATGTAAACCATGTTATGGGTCTTACACATCGAATATTTATAAAAAAGAATATAGACCCATTTTTATCTCTATTTACATAACATGGATGCTTATTTTCACCCAATCCTTATTTTAATTTTAGGGTTAAAAACTGTGATTTTTATTGATAATCTAGGTTTTTATGGTAGTGGAATCCATGTACAAGTATATTAACCATAATACATGCCAAGTAAATGGAATAATTTCTCTTTACGAGGCCCAATATCAATGATTTAGCATGATAGGAATGGTTCTAGTGGCCAAAGTGATGGCTTAGGGCTAAAAGTTAGGAATCTATCCTCAAATTCATGTTTAAAGGGCTCAAAAGCCATGTATGTAGCCTTAAGATTAAGTATTTTGGAGAAAATAATAATTAAAAATATTTATATATTTAATTCTAACAAATTTTAACATATAACATTATATAGTGTGAAAGGTAAGTGTTAAAGATGATGCACTTTAATATGTACATGTTCAACGGGATAAGGGTTAATGTGTGGTATCATAAACTAAACACTTAAATATATAGCTATGTAACAAGTTAATGTTGTTAGTGCAATCGTGAACGAACCACCATTTGGGATGATAATTCATTATATCAATACAATTCATGGAATCAAGTGCCCCTTACAACATGGTCTAAATTCACAAGGAGAGTTTCAATTTGATGGAGAAAAGGAAAAAAATAAAAACAATTAGTAAAGGATTTATTTTATTTAGGTTTACAAACATTTTTTTTTGGTGCATTTGTTTTATTTTTTTCGGTCACGAGTAGTTGAATTTACATTGAGAAAAGTCGTAAAATTGTATTTTTGATTTTATGTTATTTTAAGGTCAATTTAGATTAAGAAATATGGAAAAGATTTTGATCTTTCATATAAAATAATAAGTTTTTAGTTATAACCATAATTTTGAAAATTAAATTTACCCTTGAAATGAAAATTTATGGACTTTTCACAATATAACATTTGTTGAGATAATTTAGACACTATTAATTATATTTTCTATATATTCTTATTTATTATGGAGTTGCATTAATATTCCAAAATAAAACTAATTTTCCAAGTTAAATTGCGATTTGTTCTTTTCTTTGCAATCGATCTTAAAATATCTTTGCACCATAGATTAAGACAGGTTTGGGCATGTTTGTGGAACATGATTTTTAGATCTGTATCTAATATATTTGGTTAAGAAGAATAATTCCTTTTTTAATAGAAAATTATCCCAATTTAAGTATTAGAAAAAATTAATAATGTTATGGGGCTTACTTTAGTTAAGCATTACAAGTTACTTTCTTCGTGTTGTTTCAAATGTTGTTTTTTGTTGGATTTTTGCTTTGATTTTTAGGAATTATGTATTCTCTAATATAGTATGAAGAAGGGGTGACTCAATACAACATTTTTGGTCATGTGATGGGTACATAACATCAATAATGTTATTGGGTGAACTATTTTAATATGCTAACAAAGGGTTGCTAATGATCAAAACTATTATGATGCAACAATAATCCCCTATCAATATTTTGTTACCAACACAAGCACATGCTTATTGCAACAACAAAACTTTTACATAGGGTAGAGTGATGTTCGCTATTGCTCATGTAAAAAGTGTTCTATTAACATTCTACGTCCCTTGCCATTCATAGATATAAAAGGTGTATTTTGGTGGAGATTTTAGGGATCAACATAGTAAGTATCAACAACATGGAAAGAAAAATCAACACACTAGCTAGCTTGATTGAAACACAAACAATTAATGACACAAAGGTAATAATAAAAATAAAATTAAACTGAAAAAAGGGACACTACCTCCTAATTACTACAAAACAAAAACAAATGTTTTTATACATGGTACAATATTTTCTTTGCATATCCTTTTGGTAAGCTTAGTCAACTTTAATATTGAATAACTACATATTTCTTATAAGACTATTGTGATACATTACTATTTAGTGAAGGTTGATGTTTGATTTATACTTAATCTTAATTGTGATGACACCAATCCATACTAGAGCCATAAATATAAATAAAGAAAGTCATCATTTTTAATTATAAGATAAGGGAAATAAGGTTCCCATGAGGGCTTCCTTAGTGCCATGGGGGCACCTTGAAGTAGTGGTTGAACGTGTGGTTGCACCCAGAGAGACTAGATGCATGACTCATGCACACATAAATGGATCAAAGCCCACCCGCATGTCGTCATTTTATAAAAGGGGTCGAGGGAGGGGGATGGGTACTCTATGGCCTCAATGGAACTAAAGTATTGAAGTACTCACGAGGATTAGGAAAGATGAAAAATAATTAGGAAGAAGCATATGGTCTTCTACAAGTCTTCCTTATAGCTAAAAAAAATAATTTTCCTTCTCTTACGATGTTGGGGAATTCCCTTTTAATTTTTTAGCACATGGTAAAAGGATCCTCTTCGAGGAATAAGATATTGGAAAATATATTAATTCACATAAAAAAGGTCACACAATAATTCCCTCATTTAACTATTTCCATGTTTTACGGTATAAAAATAAATAAGTAGATGAATGTGTCAATCAAGGTTGCATCCTAAAGTTTGGTGAATTAAAGACGAATGACCAATTAAGGCCATCCTTTATTCCTAAGTTTCATTTCCAATGAAAACCATGTTAAGAATTATTAAAAAAGGAGGAGGGGGAGAAACTCAAGTAGTTTGACAATAAATATTTGTCCATATCTGAATGATCATGCGTTCTGGGGCAAGCACAATGTAATGAATGATTTTATCCTCATATAGTTGGATGTTTTTATATATTTTTCTTTATTTTGGGGTATTTTTGGAAGGTTTTCACCTCCAAAGACCTAAACTTTGTTTGTTAATTTAACGTTCCTCAATAGAGGATAATTTTGATATTATGTTAGATATAATTGATGTATATGAAAAAATTGAATTGTAACACACAATGTGAATTTGTGAACTAAGCGCATATTTTAAAATTAATACAAATATTCTCATGATTGTTAAACAAAATATAAAATAAATATGGTACATAATTGAAGTTATAAGGTTAAGTAGGATCTCAAAACTAGATTATAATTAATTAAGATTCAATATTCCATATGTTTATGTGGATGATTTTTCATCTCATGAAGAAAAGCTAATTGTACCATATCAACTATGAATTAATTTGATGATTGCCTTATGTCATGTTTTCTCAATATATCCCATACCTCATTCTACACATTTTATTTTCACATTTAGAGACTTCGCAAAAAAGAAAACTATATAAAAGTTATTGAATTATTAATATATAATTGCCAAAGTAATTTCAAAAAATAGTTAGGAATGGAATAAGAATCAATATCATTCAAAGTCATTTTCATATGAAACAAAATGTTAACTATATTTTAATATTGCAAGTTTATATAAGCTATAATTATATAACTTATTTGATATTAGTTATCTTTCTTGTAATCATTTCTTTTCTTTCACACATTTTTAAATGTTTACATCTTTAATTATATATCTATATATATATAGAATTATCATACCAAATTTAAAAAAAAAACAATTTTAAATATGAAAGTTTTATCTCATAAAACTTAATAAATAATATTAAAAGCTAAATCAAATGAAATATCACATACAAAGTTTCACTTAATTTACCTTTTTTTTCAATATTTTTTTTCAAAATTAAGTTTTTTACTCTATACAAAAGGATAAAAACCTTTCAATGGAGCTCACACCAATCCTTTGATTTCTATTGTTTTTATTTTTTATTTTTTTCAATTTAAATTAAAATATCTCACCATAATGATGATGATTTGTGTGTTTTATGGGTGGGTGATATATTTCTTATTCTAGATTAATATTAAATAATGAGGCTTGTTTTTATGTTTTTTTTTTAAAGAATGTGATAATTTTTTTATTTTATTTTTTAATTATTATTATTATTATAAGAATTGTGATTATATTTTTGAAATTGGAAATGGATTTAGTATTATGAATGAAATTTTTTCATAATATTTAATTGTGTATTTGGAAAATATGTCAAAAAAAAAATCAACTTGTTAAATTAATATTATAATCTGAGATGTTCATTTTATAACTTAGAATGAGGGATGTATACTTATGTCTTTGTTTGCCTTATAAATAAAATTGAAGAAATAAATAATATGTTGTAAAGTAATTAGAAGTAAAAAAAATGTGTAAGGAAGATATTTAAATCTTATAATTTTCAAAACTATTTCAACAAGAGATTTAAATAAACTATCTAAAGATATATATATATATATATATATATATATATATATATATATATATATATATATATATATATCATTTTAATATTGTATATAAAAAATATTCAATGTGGGTTTTCAATAAAATATTTTAAAAAACCATTTTAATTTTCTATCATGTAAAATATTTTAATGTCAATTCCATATATTATATATCATTTATAAAAAATGTATATATCATGAGAAAAATTAAGTTTTAATGGTTAATTTAATGTTTATTAGGTTCTATATATACTCTATTTAGCATTAAAAAATACAAGTTAAACAATGAAAAATAAGACATTGTATTTTACACTTTAAAGAAGTTTTCACTTGAAAATATTTTATCCAGGCTTGGATCATGTTAGATCCATACTTAAAATGGATCCATGCTCGAATAAAAGATGTTAAATTATTAATATGTAATTGCTAAAATAATTTAGAAAAATAATTAGAAATGGGAATAAAAATAAATATCATTCAAAGTCATCCTCATATAAAACAAAATATTAACTATATTTTAATATTAAAATTTTATGTCAGTTATAATTATATAATTTATTTGATATTAGTTATCTTTCTAATAATCATTTTTTTCCTTTCACACATTTTTTAAATGTTTATGTTTTATAAATATCTTTAATTATTATTTATATATGACACACATATTATTTTTTTATAATTTGAATTTTATAATAAAAATAAAAATTATAAATTAGAAAAAAATTTAAAATATATGTTATATATTTTTATTGACAAAAAGCTATTTTAATATAAAAAAATATATATTTTTATTGAGAAAAATATATTTTAATATAAAAATATTAAAAATTTAAACATTAGAGTTCACTAATTAGATACAAAAGGATTGATAAAGAATGGTATAGAACACTTATATATTGTACCCTGAAGGTGTATGCGATCAAAACACACACACTGATTACATTCAGATTACTCTATTAAATAGAGTTTCTAAGATCCAACTTATTCCTAATTTAGAGAGAGAAGTTGAGAGAATTTCTCAACCATCAAACCAACTTCTCAAATAAGATGTAAGCATTAACTCCAACATCCCCCCTTAATGATTACATTATATGATTTTATTGAAATCACTCATAAATAACAAAATAATCAATCATTCTTTAACTGGCTTTCAGCTTATCAATATAGGCTCCATCAAGTTGTCTCATAACCCTCGTAAAGGTGTAGTCAGCAAGTTGGATTCCTGAGCTCAGCTACTGAACTACCGAATCAAGGACCTCCCGAAGTCAATTACTGGACAGCATCCCAATATGCCACATAACCTCATTAGGAGACCACACCATGTCTACAACTAATGAGGGATTCTTCCCTAGATTCGCAACTACTATACTATCTCGACAACCATCCATGTTGAGCCTGAACTGTAGCTGATCTAAAAGAGTTTAAGAGGTTCATACTCTTCATTGAATTCATCATCGAAATTCAATTGATATTCATTTGTGTTTATATTTGCTGATTCTTTCCCTTTTAACACATCATTGGCACGATTTCTGCAATTCCATGCTGTATGCCCAATTTTCCTGCAATAGTAGCATTCAATTTCACCTTTATTTGCATTTTTCTATTTCATCCTTGACTTTGTCCACAATGCATTTTCTACACGAAAGTTCTCTTCTGCATCCTCCATTTTTAGTCGCTTTTCCTCCGCCAGAAGTGCTGCAATTGTCTCATGCAATGTTTGTGTAGACATTTGACTCAAAGTGAAAACAACATTACTATAACTTGAAGGAAGACTATTTAGTAATATTGCTTTAGCATCTTCATCCTCCACCTTAGTACTTGCTTCACCTAATTGTCTTAAAAGAGACATTAAATTATTTACATGACTGGACATAGATGTATCCTCATTCATTTTTAGACTAAATAATTGAAGCTTTATGGAATATTTCGCATTTGTAGTTTTTACACCAAACAACTGAGCCAAATGTTCCCATATCTCCTTTGATGTTTTAGTGAGATCTACAAGATGTAATTGCGAATCAGAAAGGGAAAGTCCAATAATAGACTTAGCTTTGTCATCTCTATTTTTCCATTCAAGTAATTCCTTGGCATCTGTAGGTGCTACTTCTGAACCATTCACTATGCCCCACAAATTTTTATTCATTAATTGCATTTGTATTTTTACTTTCCATGAGGGAAAATTCAAACCACTGAATTTGTCTAACACCATAAATTCCATGATGAAAGAAGAAAATAAAATACCTTTTAAATTTCAACACCGATATACTTGCATCCACACACCAGTAATTAATATATAAATTCACCGAATTTGTCACTCTTTGTCACTATAGATTTATATTCAATAAAATTCTGTACTGTCGCGGTGGTCACTGTTTCCACACAATTGCTTGATTGAAACGTATACATATTGATGACATTGGGCAGAGCACATCAACAAATAATTGACATGTCCGGATTCCAAATCACAACATTGTCAATCTGATTCCAGATCCAAACTTTGGTTGCATAGACCGGTCTTCAACGCATTCACGGCAGCCTCGTTGACCTTGCTATTGCACTACATTTGATGCTGTCAGCTGATAGCATTTCCCTCAACCACCGTGGAGATAGAATCCAGAAATTATTCACGGCTGCATCAGGCAGTAGCAGGCAGCGACTTCTTCAGCAACAGGTAGCAGCGCATGCAACAAACCGCTACTACATCAACAGGCAACGACTCGTGCAACAGGCAGTGGGTCGATCTAGCTATGAAACCATGATAAATAATGGTTTAGAACACTTATATATTACACACTGAAGGTGTATGCAATCAAAACACACACACTGATTACATTCAGATCACTCCATTAAATAGAGTTTCTAAGATCCAACTTATTCCTAATTTAGAGAGAGAGGTTGAGAGAATTTCTCAACCATCAAACCAACTTCTCAAATAGGATGTAAGCATTAACTCCAACAAAAATTAATTAAATTTCAAATATATATTTTATTTCTTTAATATATATCTGTCAAAAATATTTAAAAAAAACTTATTATACAAAAATTAAAAGAAAAGACAATTTTAAATATCAAAATTTAGCATTATCTCCTGAAACTTAACAAATAATATTAAAATCTAAATTAAATAAAATATCACATACAAAGTTTCAGTTAATTTACTCAATTTTCAATTTTTTTTTTCAAATTTACAAGCTTTTTATACTATTCAGAAAAAATAAAAACTTTTCAATGGAACTCATACCACTAGATATTTTGATTTATATTGTTTTTTTTCTCAATTTAAATTAAAATACCTAACCATTTTGTGTGTTTTATGGGGTGGGTGGCCATTGATATTAAATAATGAGGTGTGTTTTTATATTTTTTTTAGATTTTAATAATGTGATTTTTGATGAGAATTGTGATTGTGTTTTTGAATTTTCAAATGGATTTAACATTATGAATTTTTTTTTTTCAGAATATTTAGATTGTGTAATTGGAAAATATGCCAAAAAAAAAAAAAAAAACCAATTTGTTAAATTAGTAGAAAACTAATAGAGTTCTATTTTAAGTATAGATCTAACATGAGGTTAAAGGTATCAATTTCTTTAGAGTGCAAAATAGAATATTTTATGGATCACATTTCTTTAAAAGTTATTTTTTCATGGTATATACATAATTTTTTTAAAATAATATCAACAAATTAAAATGGTTTTTATTATTAATATATTTTAAGATATATGTCAATATTAATTCGTATTAGAATATTTTATTAATAACCCACATTGAATATATTTTTATACACCACGTTAAAATGTTTATTTCTATATATAAATATATGGATCTTCAAATAGTTTATTTAAATCTCTTATTGAAATATTTTTGAAAATTATAAGATTTAAATCTTAGTTACACATTTTTTTTTTTTTATTTCTAATTACTTTACAACATATTCATTTTTTTAATTATAACCAATAATATTTTCTATTTATAACATACTTATAATTATAATTATTTTTTTTTTTTTACAGAAACGGTTAGTATGATATATTGATTCCTGGCATGAATGCCTCAATTCAGATTACAAAATGCAAGGGCAATGCCCAGTTTTTCTCCCCGGTCAGGAACAAAATGGCCCTTTCACTAATAAGCCAACGATTTTTACAAGCTATAATACGAGAAATCTCTGCTGTCTTCCCAAATTTATAGATACATACAAACTGATCCAATAAAAGACAGTAAAACATAATAACCAGAAATTTAAGCGATGGGATCCCAGCTTTCGTCTCCATCTCTTAGGAGGACTCCAAGGGAGAGGAGAACAACTTTGTTGGCTTCAGCATCAACATCTTTGTTGTTATCTCTCTTTACATGATATAAATTCAAGCTCTGAAAGGATTTCGACAGGGACCTAATTATGATCATCAGTCTTGATAATCTTAAGTTTGAAGGAGAAGAACTGTCCACAATGGATTTTATTATTGACTGGGAGTCACCAAAAACAATTGCATCTTTGATACCGAGAAGATTGAGTTGCTTGAGACCTTGGAGGAGGGCCAGCGCTTCAGCTTGAATGCTGGTGTTGTGACCCACACCCCAGGCGTATCTAAGCTCAGTTCTACCATCAGCATTTTTGACAACTCCCCCTACTCCTGAAATACCAGGATTTCATTTTGCTGCCCCGTCAAAGAAGAGGACGGTTCGTGCCTACTTTGTGCAAAACTCAAAGAAATCTGCTGCATTAAGTCGAATTTGCCAGTGTTTTAGAGGGGTGGGAGGTCTTACTATGTCTTTGAACTGGAGGTTGAGGATAGCACTCCATTCAGAATCTTGCTCACTTAGATCTGCCCCGTCCAGCTGATCTCCCAAGCTATCTTTTAACTGACTTTTGATTTTAACCAAGACAATCTTGAGATCATTCTTTTTATCTCTGAAAATCCTCTGGTTTCTTTCAAGCCATATTTTCTAGCAAATTATTTTAGGGAGAGCGAGCTAGGCAGCTTTGATGTGAATGTTCTTAGGAGTGGTTCCAGCATACGTAAGCATCCAATTTGAGAACAAGTCAGAGATGTGATTGGGGAGGGCGAAATCAGTACTCCAAGGGCCTAAGATCGCTTTCCAAATCTCTACAGCAAAATTGCAGCTAAGCATCAGATGGGTGGAATTTTATTCATTTTCTCCACACAGCGAGCAATGGGAAGGCCCAAGATAGCCTCTTTTCTGAAGCCTGTCATCTTTCAAAATTCTCTTATGACAAAGGAGCCAGCAGAAAGTGTCAATTTTCAGGATCGAAGTCTGAGACCATATCCCCTTCCAGGGCTTTGGATCAGGAGGGACGTGAGGGTGCAATGACATCTGCCTGTAACCCTGCGAGACTGTGTAATGCCCAGGGGACGATCCCCAGCCACGAGTATCAGATTTCCTGCTGTTTATAGGGGCCTTTCCATTTAAGTGGGCTAAGAAGACTGCGCACTCATTGGACAAATTCTGAGGCACCTCTAACTTTACCCAACTCTGCCAATCACCGTTCTCCCATTGAGAAATATCCCACAGAGTTATGAAGCCAGCTCTGGACATCCAATCTCTCAACAAAACCAGAGATCGATCATCAGCCAGGGGATCGCAGCCCATGATTCGATCTTCCCAAATTCTGATGCGTTTGCCATTACCAGGGATCTAGTGCGCATTGAGGCTAATTAATGAGGATGATTTTGTGCAGAGTTTGTAGATCATCGAGCCAGAGATTGCAATGGGATTATCTAGACAACGTTTTCTCTGCCCACGGAAGTATTTTTTCCACAACGCTAGCTGAGCCCAACTCGGATTTGGGGAAATTATCCTCCATAACATCTTTTCACCCAACGCTACATTTTGCATACTAATACTCTTGAAGTTCAAGCCGCCTTCCATTCTAGGCAAGGAGATTTTATCCCAGATTATTAAAGGGATTTTCTTCTCGTTTGATTTGCCTCCTTTCTAGAAAATTTTTCTTATGTGATCCTCCATTTTCCTCATAATGCCAGTTGGAGCCAGCATAGCTGCAAACTGATAGATAGGAAGACTGTTTAAGAAAGCTTTTATGAGCACTGTCTTTCCTGCCAGATTGAGCCAATTGAATCCCCAGGAATGGATCTTGGATTAAAATTTTTCCAACAGTGGTAGCGAGTCTCTGCTGAGAGCACATTTATGGAAGATAGGGAGCCCCAAATACTTGAAGGATGTCCATGAAGAGAAGGAATCAAATCCAAAACAGAAGGAGATGGCTTGAAGCGTGCTAGCTGTAGTGTTCCAGCAGTATATATGACATTTGCCTTTGTTGAGATTGCTTCCTGAGCCTTCGCAATAACCATCCACCACATCTTTAAATCTTTTAGCCGAGAGCACAGTGGTTGCACCCAGCAAGAGGGAATCATCAGAAAATAATGCGTGATTTATATTTTGACACCTCTTGCAATGCTCAATCCCATTATCTCTTGATCCTATTGCTTTTTATTCAAGAGGAAGCTGAGCACAGAAGCTTGGAGGACAAAGAGTAGGGGAGAAAGTGGACACCCTTGCCTCAGTCCTCGAGAAGCTTTACAGAAATCAGTAGCCCTCCCATTCACCAATGGGGCTATCCAAGGCTCACTGATACAAGCCCTGATCCAGTTGATAAATTTGGAACCAAAGCCAAATTTGTGCAGGACATCCATCAGGAATCTATGTCTCACCCTGTCAAAGGTGTTTTCTAGATCTAACTTGACGACCATTCCTTTCTCTTTCGGAGCAAACTTGAATGAATCGCCTCTTGGACTAGAATAAAGTTGTCCACAATCTGTCTTCCCTGAATAAAACCTCCCTGGTTCTCCGGAATAATGTCTGGAAGGATGATTTTTAATCTGTTTGCAATCACTTTTGTTATCAGCTTGTAGCCTATATTACAAAGGGAGATAGGACGAAATCTGTTGAAGGTATTGGCGCCTTTCTCCTTGGGGATGAGGGCGAGGAATGCCAAGTTGGTACTTCCCCCAATTTTCTGACAATCTTGAGATTTCTGAACCATTCTGCATAGATCTTTTTCCACAATATGCCAACAGGTCTGCAGGAATCTGGCAGTAAATCCATCAGGGCCTGGGGCCTTATCTGGCTCCATTGCAAAGAGGGCATTTTTTATTTCATTATTAGTAACTTCTGCTTCCAAGTACTGATTCTTTCTGGGGGAAATCAGAGAGGGCACCTCATTCACTAGATTTGAATTATGCCCCAGACCCTCCTCTTCACTATACAAATTTTTGAATTGAAGGAAGGCAACGCTTTTTATGCTTCGGATATCTATATGTTTGATGTTCTCTTCCTTGATTTATGAGATGGAGTTGTAGCATTTCTGAGCTTGGGCTTGTTTTTGAAAGAAGGATGAATTCCTATCTCCCGCCTTAAGCCAAAGACTACGGGATTTAATTCTCCAATACCCTTCCTCTGCCAAGCTTGCCTTGAGCAGATTTTGCTGAAGGTCAGACTCCTTGTCTAAAACTTCTTGTGTGATCTCTGCATTTTCCGAATTCAGATGATGAATCTCGAGGCATTCTTGAATCTTTTTCCTTTCCACTGCAGGATTAGGAAGGGATTTTACCCAAATTTTTATGGTAGCTTTCACTCTCCTGAGTTTTTCCTCCCATACAAAGAAGGCAGAGCCCTTGACTGATTGATTCCAGCTTTCTTTTACCAGCTGCATGAAAGACTGTTCCTTGACCCAATGAGGACTAGATTTAAAAGGAATAGGGCCTTGATCCATATGGGCCAGAAGTTCAAGTTTGATGGGTCTATGATCGGAAATGCTGCAAGGGAGAATATGCATTCTAGACTCTAGACCAAGAAGTAGAAAAGAGCTTTGAACAAAAAATCTATTTAACCTTGCAGCAATATGTCCCGGACCTAGTCATTTGTTAGTCCAAGTGTACTTACCCGAGGAAGGCTTGATGTCTATCATGTCCCAATCCTGAAGCAAATCCTCCACCCATTCTCGCACCGGATCCCTTACTATGATTCCTCCACGCTTTTCAATCAACGGTAAGATGAGATTAAGGTCCCCTGCAATGATGATATTTGCCAAATTTTCAGAGTCAGCCAGTCTTCTAATAAAGTCCCAGCAGATATTTTTCTCCCCTACGCTAACAGGAGAGTACACGTTAAAGAGGCAGAGGATCTCATTTGTGTCAACGTGTTGCAGTTTTGAAAACAACCAATGGGTATTAAAGACCTCTTTGATTCTTGAGAATTTGTTGGCGTTCCAAATAGTGCCGAGGCCTCCTGAGGCACCTCGAGCTGAGACTGCTTGACCTTCACTTTTCTTCCACAGTTTCTTACTGATATGGAGGAAGTCTTTGTCCTCCATTTTAGTCTCCTGGATGAGGAGTATATCAGGAGGTTCGGTTCTTATGATATTTCTTATGGCTTCTTCTTTTATTCTGCTTCCCATACCCCTACAATTCCAGGAGACAATCTTCATCACTTGCTTTTTGGATGATGAGCTCCTTTAGAACTCTGAGACTGATTTCTGGTCATCTTCGGTGTTTTTGCCAAGAGTTTCTCTAGGGTTGGTTGGCTTCCTTGAAGTTTGTCTTTATATGTTTCCTGCTCTCTTTTTTCACGAGCAGATTTTCGGCCTCTCATTGATTGTCTAGCCGAGGTTTGCGAATCCCCTATTTCACCTTCTTCTGCTGAGTCCTCCGAACCTTGTACTTCTTCAGTCTCTTCTATGAGTATCTCTTTCGATCTGTCTGCATATCTTTCTACTTGCTTTGGTCCCGAGGGGGAATCTTTGTGGGGCGAGTCTTCCTTCTGCTTCTCGGGTTCTTGGGTGTCTTCATTTACTGAGCTTAGCTGTGCAAATTTGTTTCCTTGTTCTTCCATGATAGGTGTTTGAATGATAGAGGCTGCCTGAGGGCCTTTGCCATTTTCATTTCCAATTCTAGGGGCTTTATGGGCAGTTTTGGTCCTTTTGACCTGATTCCATCCTTCCTCCTTGCCTTTCTCCACTTCGCTATTCTTTGGGCAGCCTCTAGCAAAATGGCCATAGACATGGCATTTCCAGCATTTGAACGGAAGCTGCTCATAGTCCAGCTTTTGAACGTGAGTCCAACTGCCGACTCTGATTTTTATTGCCTCAGGCAGACCAACCTCCAGGTCAACTTCTACACAGATTCTAGCGCAATCATATTGGTCTTTGCTGTTTGCTCGATTAATAAATTTTCCCAAGGTGTTCCCGATGTGCTTAAGAGACTCTTAGTTCCAACAATGCACTGGAAGATTGGGTAGCCTTACCCACACAGGAACGGTTGTAGGAACGTCAACTGCTGGATCGAAATCGAGCATCCACTTGTTGAGATACAACGCCTGAGGGCCCATGAAATAGGGACCATTCTGGAATATCATATCCTTATCCTCCTTATCAGAAAATTCAAACAGGAAAAATCCCCTCCCAAGGAAATACGAAGTAACTCTGTTTTTTATCAGAGGCGCCCAGTTCCTTGCAACCCTGCTCTTCGTGGTTTTGGGGGAGGGCCAGAGGCCAGTGAACTGACCCACCAAAGCACGCTCAGCTAAAGAGAGGGCGACCTGGATCGGACCCTCAGGAGGGAGCGAAATCTCAGGTATGTCTTCCAGACGTTTAACAAACTTTGCAGCCTCGGTTGTTTTCTTCTTCGGCAGAGAGTCCAAAAGTTTGAGAAAGGATTCAACATCAGATGGGGGAGGTGGAGGGGGAGGAACCTGGGCGGCACCCAGAACCTCCATCGCTGCTACCGATCCCTAGCTCGGGCGTTGGCAGGAACGCGCACGCGCAGTCGGAGTTCAAAATCCCTCAGCGCTCGGGCAATGAGGATGAATGTTATAATTATAATTATTTTTAATTATATATATATAAATAATTTTAAAAGGCGAAAAATGAACAAAACTTACATATTTCTCTTCTACTAAGATTTAGAATAAAATTTTAAGATCAATAATAATAATTTAAAATACTTCTCTTCTCAATTTTTTTAATAAACTTTATTATAAATTTAACAATTTCAAATTTGTAAAATAATAATCATCCAAACCTCTCTTCGCACAATAATTTTTTTGATAAATTTGATTATGAATTTAAAAATTTCAATCCCAAAAATTCATATTTATAAACTGATTTTCTTCAAACTGCAAATTAATCATTTATAAATCCAAATGATTCAAATTACAATCTGAACCATATAAATAATTTGTGAGTTATCTAAATCAATCCAAATTAATAGAGTTACAATATGAACAATAAAAATTAATTTAAATGAAACCAATTTGAATTTATATTACAACGAGAATATTATAAATTTGAATTTATATTACAACGAGAATATTATAAATTAAAACAGGTGAGACAAAATGTTGGAAATTATTTTTCTCCCTATTATGCATGCGGTGAGCGGGTATTACCTAGTGTGTTCTAGGTTGACCATCTAATAAATTTATTAAATAATTTACAATTTCGAAAAGTGAATTTTTATAAATAAATTTTGTATATTTTGTAAATTTTTTATTAATATTTATCTTTAAAATTTTATTGATCTTGAATTTGAACATGTTATTGGTCATGCTTTCATGTTATTGGCCATGCTTTTTAACCGGTGATATGATATATGATATTCATAATGCAATAAATACATGGCTTTTCAAGTCAACTCTTGTCTATGGAGAGACTGGAAAATTTGTACACATGATCCAAGAAGTTAATTAGGTTTTCTCATTTTCAATTCATTAACCTCTCATCAATTGTAACTAGGAAGACTTCATTAATCAATTTCTATAGATAAAAGTATCCAATTTAATAATCTGAATTTAATTATTATTAAACTAATTTAAATTTCTATGTCTTTCTAAGCACTTACGCACACTTGAAAATTTATTTATAATAATTTACAAATAATTACAAAATAATTTATAATATTTTTTTTTGTAAGTTAGGCTAAGCCATATTAGATCATAAAAGAAACTTTACATAGGCATTGGTTTGAGATGGTAAGTGGTACTTAGCCTATCCTAACCTTATAAGCTTTCAAAATAGAGCAGGTTTGGGGCTGCCTCCTAGGAGGAAACCAACCCCTTAATAGCATTAAACATTCATTATTTACAAAGTGTTTTGTAACAGATATTAAAAAAAATCGCTGTAGTATGTGCTGAAATGATAGAAAACATAGATGAACCGAGAAATCACGAAGTCATGGTGTTCCTTCATCATCATCTGTAGCGGGGTCCTCCTCCTCGATGAGGCATCCATATTCATGCCCAATGGCCTCCTCCTCAGCTGTTGGCTCACGCGACGACTTTGAGGGGGTTGCGTGGATGATAGGAGCAATAGGGTACTCAACATTTGGAACTCTGGTCCAAACTCCATCCGAATCCATGATCCAAACTTCTGTATCCTCCTCCGCTGGCTCGTGAACAGGGAGCGGCTCGGTTTTCCAGAGTGCACAATGGTAGACTTCTTGGGGCCTCTTCTTCCCCTCTGATTCTCAGGAGATAAGACTATCTCATCCTGGATATGATGAGGCCTTTGAGTAGCCTTCCTGTCGTGGCTGCTAGAAGAGGAATCTTGATGGATTCCAAACGGTGATCTTGACTACCGTGATAGTGACCTGAGAACACACCTCTTTGGCTACCCCTGATGGGCTTTTGACGCTGTCGCGGAGCCATGGGTAGGCTAACACACAGATGGGGGGATATCGGGCTCAGAGCAGTGAGGTGCACAATAGGAGAACGTGCAGAAAAGAAGCACAACGGGGGGTTGCGCAAAAAGGGGGCACGCAGTAGGGGGTGCGTAGCAAGGGAGCCCGCCTCAGAAATCGCGTAGCGGGGAGAAACAAAAGAGGAGGGGCTTTCCATAGGGAGGAGCATAGTTGGGGGGCACATAGTAGGGAGTGTGCAACTAGGAGGAAATCAAAGGGAGGAGCGCGCTGCAGGAGGGCGCACGACAGGGGGCATGTGCTAGGGGGAGTGTGCAGCAGGGAGACCGCACAGGGAAGCTGGAGCAACAGCTTGACGATAAGGGAAAAGACAAAAATGGATCTAGTGTCTGGCTGGAGCAGCAGAGGGATGGAAAAATGTGGAGCTTCAATGCCTTTTGAAGACCTGTGGCACAAGCATAGATGATGTGCGGGGTTGTGGCACACTCGCATATGTGATGTGGGACAATTCAATTGAGATTGCATGTGATTAGGTGTATGGCAAGAGATTAGGTGCAGCAAAGCACCGATGTGAATGATTATTGAGTTGAGGTTCCACATCAGGTTAAAACTATCTTTGCAGGGCGTCGTCAGCCTGAGCATTGGAAGATCTGTCTTCGCACGGTCGGGGCATGCCACTCGCATTCAAGGAAAATAATTTATAATAATATTATGAAATTAATATTTATATTAATTAATGGCATAGTGTAACGTATAGAAAAATAGTCTTAGTAATCACGCAATATAATCTGAAGCAAGATTGTGATTTTTTGTTATTTAAAATACATTTTTGAATGAATAAATGGATTCGACACCTTGAAAAACCCAGGGCACTCTAATTTTACAAATTAAACAACTTAAACTCAATTTTTTAAAAATATCTGTCGGATTAAAATTACTTAGAAAAGTGAGTTGCAAAAATATAAGTTAAACTGTGCCTAAATTAATTATAAGAAATCAATTAATATATAATATCTTAAATTAAATAATATTAAATAATATCTATTTTTATTAATTTATGCTATTAATAATATTAATATTTTTTTTAAAATATAATGATAATGTTATTTGATAAATACTAATAGGGGATTATATTCTAGCCTAAGATCCATAGTCACTATAGATATTAAACACTATTTTTTAGTTAGTGTAATGTAAATGATTTCGGTTTAGTTGGCTTAATAAATAATATCATGGAACTACAAATATGAAATTAATGCTCTTTTTTTTTTAAATGTATTTTTTTTGCATTTATTGCAAATCACATGAAATAAAAATATTTGTGAATGCCTTATAAGTTTAGTTGGCTTAATAAATAATATCACCGAACTACAAATATGAAATTAATTCTCTTTTTTTTTAAATGTATTTTTTTGCATTTATTGCAAATCACATGAAATAAAATAATTTTTACAGAGGTTACTCTAAATATATTATCATTTTCCATATTTAACTATTAAAGATATGGCCTTGTGAAGATATATTATCATTTTCCATATTTAACTATTAAGGATATGGCCTCGTGAATATGATATTACATTTATCATATTATTTATTAATTTGATCCAACATGTTAAACAATTTTCATTTTAACAAAGTGGAACTTCACAAATTATTTTTTCTAATTATTGCAAAGTTTTAATTAGCATTTATTTCTAATGCTATTGGTTGTGAATATTAAAATTTTAGTTATGTTAGATAGTAGACTTTTGTGATCCATATTGTGAATAATAATGTCTTTAGGATTAATCACATCATTAAAATTTGGTTGAGAACCAACTAATATAATTCATCCTAAAGACAAAGGTTAACTAATTAATTAAATAAAATTAATACCATCAACTCTAAATCACTATAAATTAATAAATTCTTAATTAATTAAACTAAATAATAAATAATAGCTACCATGTAACTTTGTCATATACTATTTATTTATAATAACCAAAAAGTGAAACTGAAAGTAAACATCCCAAAACAACATTGGTTTAAGGTATTAAGAGGAAGATAGTACCATGATAAAGTACTTGATCAAAGTGGTTTTTTATTGTCTTGTTATGTGATTTTGGTAGAATATTTGAATTGTGAGCTATGGGATATGAGTAAAAAATATATTAATTATGTTATTTAAGGTTTTCAATAGAAGCAATGTCTCGCAGTGCCATGCAATGAAACTTGCTAGTTTTGATTTCAAAATTGGTGTAAATTGGGTTAAGGTTTTAAGTATAATTTTTTGTTTTTTTTGTTTTAATGGCCAGTCACAGTGTGTCGAGACGAGAAGAATATGAATTTTTACTCATTTATGAATGCAATAAAATGTAAAAATATATATAAAGTAGAGATGCAACAAAAATAAGACTTCATTTCATTAATATTTCATAACTGAAATATGATTAAAAACAAAATGGAAATAAAATACCTAGGAAACTAGTACCTTATTTCTGAGAAGAGATGTGGCGGCTACATGTCTCTACACTGTGTTAGAATGAAGCTCAAAAGCCTATTATTATTGAGAAACAATGGAAAATCCTAAACATCCAAAAACTTTAACCTAGGAGATGAAACACTAGACTATGAGTCTCGTTGTGGTAAATTGGTACATCAATTTTCTAGGGTCGTAACTTTGGTATATTATCTCCGTTTGAGGCACTTTGAGGCACATGATACATCGCTAAAAAGATCTATCCGAGTCGTAACTTTGGTATATTATCTCCGTTTGAGGCACATGATACATTGCTAGAAAGATCTATCCGAGAACTCCAACTACTGACAGCGAATATCGAGTCTCTAAGACCTCAAAATGGCTCCGGAAGTTGAGGACCCTAAAAACTATCAAAAATAGTAAATTGTGTTACAATTAAAGAAATTAAAAAAACTGAAAAAAAACAATACTAAGATTCAAGTGAAATAAATGAGTGATAATATAGTTTAAGGCCTCAAAACTACTCCAAAAGTTCTGAAAAATCCATATAACTCTAATTTTTTATTAATATTGTAATGGCCACGTAAGTTAATGTAAGTTACAATAGTTACCATGATTTACAAAAACAATTGAATCAAGAATCGGTTAAAAAAGATAAACGAATTCTTGATTCGTTTGAAAACCGGAACGAATTCTTGATTCATGGGAAAAAACTGATTTAGTGTGGGCTAGGTTTTGTTTGAAAGGATGCGACAGAAATTTTCTCTAGTGATTTTGCTATGTGAATACAGGATTGGTTTGCCGAACTTGCCGAACTCAACTGATCGTTTTCGTATGGGAGGTTGCTTACAGATATTTTAAGACGATGAATATTCAGGTGGATAAAGATTTCAATGCCCGACTCTCGGATTACTGTTTTGCAAGAAGGACCCCTACAAATGTTTACGTTTTGCAAAGGGCGGAAGCTTACTCGGCCCCGGAGACGCTGAAAGACTGCCATTACAAATCAGTATGGCAATCAACATGGAACCAAGAGTGATGGACTTCGACGAACCGATGAAAGTAAAGATAAGTAAATAAACTTAATCTTCTCTGAATATTATTATATGTTTATTGAATGTGGAAATGATGAGGCTGATCATTATCCTATATTTGCTGTTGAAACTCATTATATAGAAAATTTGTGTTTTTCATAAATTTTATAATCCAGATTGGATTGGATATTCATTGGAGATAGAAATATTGGATTGGATATTCATTGGAGACAGAAATATTTATTGTGCTCAATCTTATCGAACTCTCTGCTTGTCTATTATGCCAAAACTCCTTGTTAACGGTTTGACCAAATATGGAAGTAATGTTTGTATAGCAAAACAAAGATATAGTTATTATTGTTATTGGTATTTGCATAAAGAAACATGCAGCCTTCTAAGAAAGAAGAATCTTACATGGAAAAGACTAATGAATTAGTAAGTCCATGAATAGTTTCATAAAAACCATGGGTAGTTTTTCCATGGTGTTGACAAAGATTAAATATAGATGGTGCTAATTCCTTTTATTTGATAATAGTCATTTGGGATGAGAGTCGACTGCCAAGATAACAATTTTGGCTAAATTTATTTATGAAATAATCTCTTTCTTTGTGAGTTGAATTATATAGTTCACTGGTGAGTTGAAATATATAGTTCATTTATTTTACAATTTATTCTCATATCAAGATGGGTAAATATATGAGAGAATAATTTAAGGGAATTAAGTTGACATTTTCCTTCTTAAGGTGAAAATATGTTTTGGTGGACATATTGAGATTAAGGCTTTGGTAACCTTATATGGAGATGTTTTCATATTCTCTATGCATTGTATTTGATGCATTTAGATAAGAATTTTTAATTAAAAGTTGATTAACCACGTGATTTTGTGGTTATTTCCTAAAAAGAATCCTTGTTGTCTTTTCTTGAAAAGACTCTTACTTTAATATTTTAGAAAGATAATGTTATTAGAAAGATAGAATGGTGAAAGGGAAACTTATTGGCGGGTTTTTGGAAAAGAATCCATGTTATCTTTCTTGAGAAGATTTCTATTATGTTATTCCTTGCTATTATGCCAATATTTTACATAATAGTTAAGAGTGGTAGTATACTAAGAAGTTTTTGCTAAAAGAATCCATGTTGTTTTAAAGATTGCTATTATGATAATCTTTATTTTACATGAAAATAGTAATTTCATGATGATAGAAATCTAAGAAGGGAATAAGTGTCTCCTACAGTAAAGGAAGAGCTATCTCTCTTGCATGCACAAAGAGGGAGAGTTATCTCTCTTGCATGCATAAAGAATAGCCATTATGTTATAAAAGCTTGCTATTTGCATGTATAAAGAAATATTGAGCTATCTTACTATTTAGGAAAATATGTGAGTACATTTATGATATCAAAACTAATATGTTAGTTATGTTAGTTCTTTTGGAATAAGGTCATGCATAGGCATGCAACCTATGTATTAACTTTTATTGAAGAATAATATACATATCTGAATGTAAAAGGAAAACTTGTAGTATTGAAACTACATTGAATATGATTGTTAGTAAAATCTTGAAAATGAGACATGTATTTATATTCTTCATTGCGTATTTTTACATATGTTTACAAGCTCACTAGTGTAGAGACTTTCTTTGGAAAGAATCGTGAAGGAGGTTATGTGCTTCGTTGTGTAAGTACTCCTTAGCGAGAGTCTTTTGGAATTCGGTATGCATTTGCATGCATGGAAGGAACAATTTTTTATGTTAGATGTAGCCCTTGTCTTGCAGGAATGTGTGCTTATGCAACAGAAGCATGAGTTATTGTGATGATTTATAACCAGCATATATGAGGTATGTGTTGTTAAGGAGAAAATGTCAGGGTGCTTTACTTGTTTTGTCATGAATATACATGAGTACAGAGATGTGAAAATGATTGATTAATACTTTGTGAATCTTGACATCATTTTATGTTGGAAGCATCATAGCAGGGAATGATGGTGGTAGTTACAAAGGAATATTATGCTTGTCATGTACAAAGGGAAATTATGCTTGTCCTGGTGGCAGGAAAAATGATTAACGCTCATGCAGATGAGTGCAAGTTGCAGGAAGGGCCAATGTACAAAGGTCCATTAGAGGCACATCCATGCCACCAAGATCTGAAGATCTGAAGATATGAAGACCAGAGGGTAAAGGGTAACATATTTATTGTAATGGCTTTAAGCTAGATATTTTCATATTTCCTTGTAAGATTATATGAACGATGGTTAAGGGATGGTCTCCCTTACAAGCCATTGAGTGATGGGCTGAACACCCTCACGAGCGTTTAATAATAAAATTAAACGTTTGCTGGTTTTCACCCTAAGGGGTTTCTAGGGTATATTGGTGTTCAATGGCGTGATTGATTATTGTGTCCAGATGATGAGGTTAATTCCTTTCTTATGTGATGATTATATGAGTAATGAGATGAACGGATGATTACATCATATAGTATTAAGTTAATATACTGTTATGGAAGTTGTTAAGGGATTAAGGAGTTTACTATTCTTATCTATAAAATTACATTGTGAACTCTTAAACATTCTATGTAATGATGAGTAAATTGTATTAAAAAAAATTGAACTCCTTACATTTCCCTGTGAAGTTAATGGTGTATGTTACAAATATATAATTTTAATTAAAAAAACATATTAAAAAATATATTAATATTATTACCTATTTTATTTAAAATTGTACAAATTCACAGCTTATACATAAATAATAGTAAATAATGATTGCAGGAAAGCATTATCTATTAGTGGAATGGGAACATCAACTTGCTTTCTTAGAAGCACATAAAAGCTTCCATTAAAAAAACCAATATTCACAGTTATGGAACGAGATCTGTTTTTTTTTCCAATGGGTGCAAATCGTTAGATTTTAGATAGCGGCCATTGGCAGCCTCTAGTGACGGATAATGAGTGTCAAATTTACTCTCATTTTTAATGTTACAAAAGTTTTAACTACTGTTTCGAGTTTGGTATCAATGACTTTTTAAATAGGGTTGGAATTTCAAAATATATTTATTAGTTAATAATTTCTATATATTAATCTTAATTTTTGTAATTTCAATAAAAAAATTCTAAATAATTTAACGATTTTTAATTATACCTAAACAATTTACCTATCAAATTTCATACCAGCTCCCTCGTCCAACGAGTTAAGGAGAGCTTACCGTGCAACCGTGACAGATTTGTGAACAATTATTTATAAAGTCCTGCCATCAAAATCTTCCAATAGACGTTCACATCTATTATTTATTTGAAGTTGGGTGACATAGATCGTTAAAAAGCCGCTGTCACATCTGCAGATTTGAATTCAAACCATGAGGTTGTTGGTTCCTTCATGATGATTGGTTTCTTCCTGTCAATAAATTGCATTTCATTCAGTGCGCAAGATGCACTCTGGATTCTGGATATTCAAATTTCAAAGCAAGGAATGATGGGCACGATATTCAAAGGTAAAGTCTATAAAGAAAGACGGTAAACCAAAGTTATAGTGTAAAATATTTATAGAATAATATAGAAATTTTAGTAAGATTTTGAAATTTTTTAGTAAAGATCTATTATATTTTTGTTTCACAGATTTATTTAACTTTTTTTTTTGTAAGTTCGGTGTGTCAATGCCATTTCTATTTATATTTTAAGACAGGTTACAAAATATAAAGTCATTCTTGGCCTCAACCTGCCCAGGTGGGAAACCAGGTTTATTGGCCTTCTAAAAACATGGTTTGCATCCCAAAATTGGAATTGTCTCTTTCGTCTATGACTAGCTTGTGCTACCTGAGTTTGTACTTTAATATTTACAAACATAACAATAATGAGTTCAAAATTAACAAACGACCATGAGAACAGACATCCTTTAAACCTTTGATGATGAGACAGGGGCAGGGTCTTTGATATGAGACCCTGGCATTTCTGCTTGGTTCAATTGCTGAAGGATCTGTTGAAGAGTTTTCTCCATACGCCCCACTTTTTCATCTAATCTGCTGACCCTCTCTGCTGTTTGATATTGAGTGATCTTTAGGTGCTGCTGGCTGTCCTGAACCTCCAAGAGAAGACTCTGGGTGCGTTGGTCCGGTTGCAATTCTTCTTTCTTAACTTGGACTGGGTTGTTATTCTGGATTGCTTTTGCTAGTAGGCATTTGACAATCCAATAGGTATGGACTGTCTGGTGAAACAAAGTGAGTCTGCCTCTTGTATGCCCTGGATCTGTTATAAAATCCAGTATTTCTGCTTCAGTCTCAGTTTCCTCAGGTTCCTGATGAATTTCAGCTTCCCAACCTCGAATTTCATTCCTAGATGCCGAGGGATTACTCATAACATATTTGACAGCCAATTCTTCCAGGTGGTCGAGATACGTTCTGCGCCCCCTTTTCTTTGGTACTGGGTCTGGCATGGCAGGTTGTTTCCCCTTATTCGTTGCCTTATAGTGGCGTTTTCCCATTGCTGGCGAAGAGGTCTTGACTAAAACTGGCATGCAGGAAGAAATAGAGTGAGTAAAAGTTTTAAAACAGAGCATGCACCCCAAGGTGCCTTCCACCCTTCGTCGGGACGGAAGCTCGACCTGCTTCTTGCATTTTATATCAGTGATATGCCTGTGGGGTTTAACATGCAGGGGACAGGAAAGGAGCCTGTCAATACTGAAGGGGTCGCCATTACTGGATTCGCAGACAAGGGTATACCTAGTAAACTTAACACAGGTTATCCTATGAAGATTTTGACCGCCTATTCTGACCTGGCTACCACCATATTTACATGGGTAACTGGGGATTTTTCTCCCTTGCCTTCTCATAGGGTTTGTTTTCGGGACATGGGAATTGCCATGGTCGCAGAGGGAAGGGGTGACCAAATCCCTTTCTGCTTTCCAACGCTTAGCAAACGACAATAGGAACATAAGCAAACTGAGAATTAAACTACCCCTATCAATACAGGGAGCCTCAACCTCAAGAAGAACCTGAACTTGAAAATAACAAGGATCTCGAAAACATGGAGGGACCTGACTCAGTTCAGGTTCGAGATAAATGCCGAACGCCAAAAACAACAGATTTTCTAACCTATCTACTTCTCTGCTAACCATATTTGCCACATTTACAATCAGGAGCTTTAAGGTAATTATCAGTACATACCAGAACCAGTTCTCGTGAATTTGGAGTTGCAGGATTGTCTTTAGCCTTCGACGCCTCCAAAATTTCACATGCCTGGGATAGTGCATGCATGAATGAAGAGTCGGGTTATATAAACTTACCAAATGTCCTCTTACCTTTCCGGTTCTCTGACAGCCACCCTGGCCATCATTCACCATCAAACCATCGCCGGCGGTCGCACCATCCACCTCTCTTTTCTGACAGGGCATTAAAATGATCTTATGTGGTGTTTACGGAGGCTGTTGCCACGTTGCAACCTTCCGTTATCATTATTTCTGGTGTTCACCCCGATCGGGGGGATGGAGATATTTTTCCACTATCAACTGGAGTGATTGAAGCTCTACTGTCCATATGAGGTCGTTTGGGCATCCCTCCATCTCTCTCCCCACATTATCACATCCCCAATTTGCTAGATAGTCTGCTGCTGAATTTCCTTTCCTTCTTATGTGGTGAGGAATTAGGTACTGTATACGTTTCACCAGTTGACTCAATTCCTCTATAATAGCAGCTGTTCTCCAACTTTGCGAGATTTTTTCCCATTGCGTTCCCTGCTGAAGTTTTTGGAGGATCCCTATTACCATAGCTGAGTCCCCTTCAACAATAATCCGTTGATAATGTTCGCGGATTGCTATCTGTAGGCCTTGCTTCACTGCCATTAGTTCTGCATTATTGTTGGTTGCGTGGCCTAGATCTAGAGCATAGAATCTACAGACTATCCCTCGTGAACTTCTAAAAATCCCTCCTGATCCTGCTTGGCCGGGATTTCCTCTGGACGCCCCATCATAGTTTAGTTTCAAAAATCCAGGTTGCGGGGGTCTCCATTGTTCTTCTACTGATTGTCTAGGCGGTCTAAATTTCCAAAGCCCTTGGCTTAGCATCTGAGGCTTAAGGTTTAGTTGTTCCAGTATGATGACTTCAATTCCTCCTGCTTTCCAATCTTCATCCGTCCATTTTTCCGTTAGGATGGTCTCCCGGATATTTTCTTTGGAGCGCTGCCATATTGTGTCCAAAGGTTGCTCCAAATTTTGGAATACCCTCTGATTTCTTTCCTTCCATATATTCCACATTAAAAATCCTAATGCAAGGACCCAGGCTCTGTTTAGGACTTGACAGTTAAATTTTCCTTTTCCCCATCTTTCTATGATAGCTGTCACTGTTTCATTGTTATTGTTCAGCTGCCTAAATAGCTGAAACAAAGCCTCCCACATGGGCTGTACTTTTGTACAGTGACCCAACAAATGATCTATTGTTTCTTCATCTTTTCTACACAAAGGGCAGCATGATGGTCCGAACATGCCTCTTTTTCTAAGGTTTTCCCAGGTTAATATTCTCCGATGTCCTACTAGCCATATGAAATAAGTGATCTTTGGCCAATGCTTCATTTCCCAAATCCTCTTCCAGATTGGTGTTCTATTCCCAGCGCCTTGTTGAGTGTAGATACAATATCCCTCCTTGATTGTGAAAAGGCCTTTTGTTTGATGCCCCCATCTCAGAATGTCCGGGCCTGTTGTAATTCTGAGTTTACGAGTGTTTAGCTCCCGTACAAAGTTATTCCATTGTTTCGTTTCAGGCGCTGCCTGCCACCCTTGTTTGTCTTTCCACTTCCTCCACATACCATCACTATTAGTGCACCAATATTGCTTAACTAGCCTGTTATTCGGGGTATTGGTAAATAAGAAGATTTCTCCTAAGTCAAGTCTGCTGAATAGTTTGTCCCTTTGCTGCCACGAGTCCTCCCAAAAGAGTGTTGTGTTTCCTTCCCTAACTTCCCAGAAGCTATGGTTCCGAATTAACAATCTATTCATGGCTGCTAGATTCCATATTGATGATCCTTTTGGGGCTCTATCGACTTTCATACGGCCTGCAACTGTCTCTGGCATATCATACTTGATTAACCATATTCGCTTCCAGAAATCCTGTCCTCCTACGAGCCAGCGCCACCAGAGCTTTGCTCCCAATACATTGTTTAGTCTGAAGGGATCTCTCAGACCCAAACCTCCTTCTGCCTTTGATGTAATCAACTTATCCCAAGATATTAGAGCCCACTTCCTATTTGATTGACTCCCCTGCCATAAAAACCTTTTGAATATGTTGACCAGCTGTTCACATATTCCTTTAGGGCAAGCTCTTCCCGAGAGCTGATAGATCGGTAAGGCTTGCAATACTGATTTAAGTAGAATAAGACGACCTGGCGCATTCAGTGATCTAAACGCCCAATTTTGTATTCTTTTCTCCACTTTGACTACAATATCTTTCCAGTCTGCTATCCTCGTAGGCCCTGGGTTTAAGAACATTCCGAGATATTTTAGTGGGAAAGATCCTTGCTGAAATCCCAAAGCTCTAGTTAGGTAATTTTGCATCAGAACAGGGCAGTTGAAGAAATAGACATTAGACTTGTCCTTATTAATTTCTGTTCCTGAGGCTTGCATGAACATTTCCAGAATTTTAAGGATGCTCTTACACTCTTTCAGGGAGGCCATGCAAAATAATAGAATATCATCTACGAATTGCTGGTGTGTCAGAGTTAATTGAGGGCCCCACAATTTCAAACCTTTTAACTTGCCTTCTGCTACCTGAGCTTTAATTAAACGACCCAAACCCTCTGCTGCTATAATGAATAGGAAGGGAGATAGGGGGTCTCCTTGTCTAAGCCCCCGGGAACTGTTAAACGGCTTTGAAGGGCTGCCATTCAACAATATGGAGAAAGTCGTGGACGATATGAAAGAATGAACCCATTGAATCCAGCGTTCCTCAAACCCAAACGCTCTCAGCACCTCCGCCAAGTAATGCCAGCTGATACGATCATACGCTTTGGAGAGATCTAATTTTATTAATAAACCTCTCTTTTTTTCCTTCTTGAGAGTATGTATTGCTTCCTGTGCAACTACAATGCCATCCAGAATTTGTCGACCTTTAACAAATCCTGTTTGTTCAGGGGAGATTATCTTCATCAGTAATGGTTTTAAGCGGTTAACCATGATGGTAGAAAGGATTTTATAAATGACGTTGCAAAGAGCTATAGGTCGGAAACCTGCCGGGGTATCAGCCCGCTGTTGTTTGGGAATGAGAGTCAAAAACGTAGCATTTAGTGCCGGTGACATCTTTTTCTGAATTCGGGATTCTTCTACTACTTCTAGGATATCTTGTCCAAGGAAAGACCAAGCTGCTTTGAAAAACTCGCTGGTAAAACCATCAGGGCCCGGGGCCTTATTTGTGGGTAATTGCAGTACCACCTCTTCTACTTCTTTTATTGTTACTGCTCGTAACAAAGCCAGATTTTGTTCTCTAGTGATCAGTTGTGGAATATGGTTGGTGATTTTCTGAATGGCTTCTCGACGATTTGGATTGGGTTCAGTTAAGAGATTCCAAAAATAACTGGTCATTTCTTTTTCTACATCTTCATGTTTCACTAGTCTGTCTCCATTAGCTGCTTTAATAGAGAATATTTTGTTTAATTGTCGCCTCTGTATCATTGCTCGATGGAAGAATTTAGTATTTCTGTCCCCTTCTTTCAGCCATTGAACTCTAGCTTTCTGTTTCCACAAGATTTCTTCCTGTTTTCTTCGTTCCTCCTGTTGACTAAGAGTTTGACCTTCTTCTATCACCAGCTCTTCTGTGCGCCCCTGTAAGATTATTTTCTGTTGAATTTCCTTCATTTTCTCTTTCAGTCTTATTTGATCCTGATGAATATTTCCGAATTCATCCCTATTCCAGCGTTTTATTTCTAGTTTTAATTGCTTCAGCCGCAGTTGAAAAGAATGCATTTTATTATGACCGCGAATAGGGTTTGCATGCCACCAGTTTTTAACTTTTTCTATGAAGCCAAGATCCCTGAGCCAAAATAATTCAAATCTGAACGGCTGGTTTTTTCTGCATGCTTTGACATCTATCTCCATACTAATTGGCCAATGGTCAGATCCCAAGGTAGGAAGTATGGCCGCCTCATAATGAATATCTAGGCTCACCAGTTCCTCAGTCACTAAAAAGCGATCCAGTCTGGAGGCAATCTGGTGCCTTTCTCCTCTACGATTATTCCACGTATATTTTCCATTAACTGTTGGAACATCTACCAATCTCAGATCTTGTATAACCTCTTGGAATAGAGCCATTTCTGGTTCCTCCCTTCTTATTCCCCCTTTTTTTTCCGCTAGGTTTAAAATCATATTAAAATCACCTCCTAGAAGCCAGTATTTTTCATTATGTAGAGTACTTACCTTTCTTATATCTTGCAGGAATGCCGCTCTCTCTCCTGGAATTGAAGGCCCGTAAACCGCCGAAATAAGGATTCTGTCCTCTGCTCCTAGTTGGTGAAATGTCGCTGTTAATATTCTGGGGGTTCCCATCCATCCTTCCGCTATAATCTCCGCTTCATTCCAAATTATAGCCAGTCCTCCCGCTGTGCCCACTGAATCTATCGCCATTACCGCATAGGTCATCTTAAAGGATTGTACAATTGATTGAAGCTTTTGCCCTGTAACTTTGGTTTCTTGTATGAGCATGATCTGGGGTTTTTCCATCTGTAGTTTTTCTTTCAAATGACGCTGTTTACCTTTACTATTGAGACCTCTTATATTCCAGGAGAGAATCTTCATTAAAATTGTTTTGGTAGGTTTTGAAATACCGTTGTTAACGGTATAATCTTTCCAGTATTGATCAACATTTCTCCTACTAACTGTATTGAATCTTTTATAGTCGGTCTTCCTCTCTTCTTGGCTGGTTTAGTTTGGGTCAAAGCTTTCTTACCTCCAGCCTGTTCCCGCTCTTGCGTCTCTAGTTGGGCTTGAGCTGTTAAGTAGTGTTCAAACGTTTCCTTGTACAGTTGTTTCTGATCTGGTGGAATAAAGCGATCATCTAGGTTTCTCCATTCAAACAGCAGCCTTTTTAATACTTTCTCCTCTGCACTTAGGTCATCTTTAGAATGTTCCACTTCCATCGGGGTAAGTTCCGGTTGGGGATTATCTTCCATTTCCTTCCCTGCCTTCCTCTTGAAAGATTGCTGTTTGGGTCCTTCCTCTGGATGCCCTTCCACTGGTATCTCGACTATTATCTCTGGACCTGACGGTTCTTCTCCCTCTTGCAATACTTCATAGCGGTTACCGGTTATTGTGGGGTCTGTATTTTGCTGTTTCGTTATTGGCCTCGACCCTGTTTGCCCTGTGCGTCGTTTCCTTGTCGACACCTGCACAAAACCCTCCTCTTCCTGTTGGGCTGATTTTTCTGGTCCTGCGGTGCTTGCTTTCTTTTGTTCTGCCGCATTCAAAGGGCAAGATTTATATAAGTGCCCATATTCGTGGCATCGACGGCA
This sequence comes from Pinus albicaulis, assembly GCA_034641835.2. NCBI lineage: Eukaryota > Viridiplantae > Streptophyta > Pinopsida > Pinales > Pinaceae > Pinus > Pinus albicaulis. The sequence continues at coordinate 715,067,137 of CM076583.1, read as the reverse complement.
TCTGAAGGGTATGTGTTCGTAATCCAATATCTGCATCCAAACTTTGCCCTCGCATTCAAGTTCTATCATTTCTGGTAGAGGCTCTGAAATGTTCATATACACGCATATTCTTGCAAAGGAGGTGTAGCGACCTCTAGCTGTTGCATCTGCTATTTTAACGAAAGAGCCCAATGAATTACCTATTCCTTCCAGGATTTCTGGGTCCCAAAAATCCATGGGAAGCCCAAACAGCCGCACCCACACCGGAGCAGCAAGAAATTGCTCTTGGTCAGGGTTATAGCATTCCTCCCACTGTCTGAGAAAAAGTCCTGCATTACTATAAAAATAAGGGCCACCTTCAAAAATGCGTTCTTTATCCAGTAAATTTGAAAAAATAACTGTAAAGAAACCCTTAGCTCCTAGTTTCAGGTCTATATGCCCTTTGGGCTGCCATTTGGATTGAATCCATTTCATTAGTTCTTTTTCCGAAGGCCATACGCCTATGAACTTACAGATTAAGGCATGGTTTTTCATATACCCTCGATACTCCTTGACTTTCTCCGCTGGGATAATAAGTCTTGGCTTTTTCACTGCTCTTGGCAGACATTGGCCTTTCTGTTTTGCCTGCCATTCGGCTCCCAAGACAGGCGTCAACTTGTGCTGAGTTGAACCTGATTGTGGTATCCTCTGTACACTATCATCGCCAGTGGTTACGTTACGGTAGGAGGGCTGCGACCCTCCTCCCGAGGCCGCAGACATGTAACTCTGTCAACGCTGGCGCCTGGTTAATTCCTTCCTCAATATCTCTGCAACCTTCTGTCGTTCCTTCAAACCCTCGAAACCCTCATTCGCTCTTGATTCTCGAAACTACGATTTATTGCTTTAGTATGTTGGATGTTTTAACGAATTTTGATAATGCTGAATCCATTTTCACTATAAAAAAATGCACTTCAAACACTTCAATTACCCCATTTTTTGATTTTTTTTACCAAATTTCAGCAAAAAAAAAAAAAAAAAAAAAACTACTATTCAAACTATTCTATCGCCTCTATAAACAACTCTATAAACCCAGAATGTAGCTTTCAGAGAGACTACAAGTACGCGTAATCCAAGGCCAAGGATTACAAGTCAAGAATCATTCATTCTCACTTTGAAAACTTTTTGTCATGAAATAACTATTTATCATACGCTCTTCCCTTCAATATTTTCTCCCTAGCTTTTGTCCCTAGCTTTTGTAAGTGGACCCATCTAGTGGTGTTCTTTTTGCATCCCCTTGGACGCGCAATCTCAGGCCAAGGATCACAAGCGACAACTTACAAGTCAAGAAGCATTCATTCATTCTAATTTCTAATTTGAAAACTTTTTGTCATGAAATAAATATTTATCGTACTTTCTTCCCTTCTTGAATATTTTGTCAAAATAGCTTTTGCAAGTGGACTCATTTGGCGGTGTTTTTTTCTTTCATCCCCATTTAAAGTAATATAATAATTTTCTTAAAAATTATTTTAACACCATTTTTTATTAATATGGTTTAATTTTAATTAATAGTTATTGTGTTGAGAGGATTATTTTACAGTCTTGTTCTTGTTCTTGATATGTAAGTATTATGTTTTCATTAAAATAAAATAAAAAATTAACATTTAATTCAAGATAAAAATATAAATAATTATATAAATAAAAAAAACTACAATTCGATTGTATTCTAAATTTTTTAATATTTCTTTTAATTAAATATTTGTAAATGATTTTTTTAAGGAAAAACTACAACATATAGATATATTAAAATCTTTAATGATTTAAATATTTCCATATCAAAGTTGTAATATTTGAAGATATTAATTTTGTTATTATGCCATGTAAAAAACATCAAATATTAATATTAAAAAATAAATATTAATAACAGTTTAGATTTTTTTACAAACTTTTTTATTCTGAAAGGAGATTTGATCCTTCTAGGTGCTTGATAGATCCAGGGTTAAGATGGGTATAGGCTCGTATAATTAGAGGTGCTCTCCAACTAAGTATGGAAGAGATGTTGTAATATCTCGTCTTGTCCTGATATATAAACAAAAATAATAAAAATAAAAATAACCATACATTAAAATAAAAATAACAAATTGACCCTTGATATTTCTCATAATATTATGTGGAATATAGCTTATTTTAAGGATATCCTATGGATATATTAAAATCTTTAATGACATAAATATTTCCAGTTGAAAGTTATAATATTTGAAAATACTAATTTTGTTATTATGGAAGGTAAAAAACATCTAATATTAATATTAAAATATCAATATTAATATTGACATAGATTCATTTCACTTTGAGGGATCAAGTCTCTTGAAATACAAACCTCTTTTACTATGAAAAGAGATTTAATCCCTCTAAGTGCTTGATAGATCTAGGGTTTAGATGAATTTAGGCTTATGGAAGAGATGTTGTAATACCATCCGTCCTATTATGTTATGTAAACAAGCATAACCATAAGTTAAAATAAAAATAACATATTGACCTATGGTATTGAATCATAATATTTATTTGGAATGTAACCTATTTTAAGCATATCTTATGGATATATTAAAAACTTTAATGACATACAAATTTCCACGTGAATGTTATAATATTTGAAAATACTAATTTTGTTATCATGCCATGTAAAAAACATCTAATATTAATATTAATACGAGTCTACATTCATTTTAATTTTGACAGATCAAATATCTTGAGATACAAACTTCTTTTACTATGAAAAGAGATTTGATCCCTCTAAGTGCCTCATAGATCTAGGATTAAGATGGATCTAGGCTATTATATTTAGAGGTGCTCTCCAACCTAGTATGGAAGATAAAAATAACATATTGACCCATGGTATTCTCATAATATTTATGTGGAATATAACTTATTTTAAAGTGGGAAGACTAGCCTAGATCCATCTTAGCTATAGATGTACCAAGTGTTGAGAGTAATCAATTCTCTTTTCACTCCAATGAGTAAATCCAAAATTAAAATAAATATAAACTAATAATTAATAATAATAATAATTCTTTATGATTGGTTGATAATAATACAACTTAAATTTATATTCAATTTAATTCAATTAAAAAAAAACATGAATTAATACAATTATCACATCACATGCATTGACTTAAAAACATATTTCATCATGTTTAGAAAAAATTCACTAAGAAACCTCAATAAATTCAATTACTCAACTAATGGTCATGATAATATAGTACATAACCAGTAACTCTATCCACCAACGCAGTCTAAAACCCCACAAATTAGCTATTAAAATAATGAAAATTATAATTTTAAAATAATGGAAATTATAGTAAGATTATGATAAAATCTGGTTGTGAGTTAAAGTTGCCAAATTTCAGAATTTTTAGTGAGAAAAATTTCTTGATAATGCTAAATCTATTTCTATCATAAAAAAATCATTCAAACACACCAATATTTTGATTTTTTAAATATTTTTGAAAATTTATAACATCAATAACAACATTCCAATTTCAAAATTAATTACCTTTAAAATTTAAAGTTATGATGTTTCTAGATTATAAGCTTTAAAATTTTAAGTTATGGTGTTTCTAGATTATAAGTTTGAAAAGATTAATTTGGAGCATTCTTTCGAAATGAGATGTGGGTATAATCAGATGTTGGTATTGATTATTATTTTTGTTAAGTATCCCTATGAGAATGAATGTGATACTTCATTCTTCCTTAGTCTTCTCAGGTTGCGCTTAGTCCAAGAAAATATGTGACCAAATGAAATGTGGTACTTCCAAAGTGATGATGTTCGAATGACAAACAGTTCAGTTATACATGCCTGTATCTTACAATTATGTTCATTTGAAATATGCTTAATTTTTTAAGATTTAGCAATGATATTTCGTGTGATAAATATAGTTGATCTCCTGATGAGAAATACAGTTTAGACCAGAACAACGTGCTGAGATCTTATCATTATTAATTTGAAATATGTTTATATACTAAAACAAATTATAAAATTTATTTATTATGTTGTAAGGCATTTTTATTTGAAAACAACTCTCCTAGTTGTCACTCTGTTCATGTCTGAACTATTGAATCAAATGTTAGACGATTGAAATGTTTTAAGCCATTAGATCCACAAGTAAATAGTTTTATATATAATTTTTATAAAAAAAAAAATTTTTTAAAGTTAAATTGAATTTAGGTTTTGGTGTCTTTTAAGTTAAAATGTTGTTATTAAAAATCTGTTATATTTTTGTATGTAAATGTAAATAGTTTTATATATGTTTTTTATAGTATTTGTTTTTTCTTTTTAATAAGTTAAATTGAATTTAGGTAATAAAATAAAATAATAATAAACTATAAAAACAACCCATGGTATTGACCCATGGCATTCATGTGGAATATAGTTTATTTAAAGGGGGAAATTAAGATGGCCTAGATCAATCTTAACTCCAGATCTACCAAGAGCCAAGAGGGATCAAATGTCTTGATATGCAAACCTCTTTTAGAGTGAAAAGAGAATTGATCCCTCTGATAAATAATATATATCTAAACTAATTATTTAATAAAATTATTTTTAGTTGTTTATAACCATTATTCTTTTAAAATTTTACTTAATAAAATGCATCTAAAGTTTCATACATCCAAATATACATAGTTTTTCTTGTTCTATATTATTTATTATTTTTGTTACAACTATTTTATTATTCCAAAAATACATGGTTTTTTTTTTGTTGTATATTGTTTATGTTACAACTATTTTATTATTCATGAGTAGTATTTCTTAATATACAAAAAATTAAATTAATAAAGAATTTTTTTAAAATATGTGATATTTTTTTAAATTTCCAAATTATTTCACAGGACATGATTTATCTTGAGAAATAATGATGAATGTTCATAATTCTCATTTCTTTATTAACACTAAATTTACCTTTAATTACTTAATTGTAATAGTTTGTAACTACATACATACCCTTTCGAATTTATTTTTTAATTAATATCAAATATTATTATCATCAAATATATATCTTAAAAATATACAATTATAATTATATATAATTATAAAATAATATTTTTAAAAATTAATGTAGAAATTCGTTTGTGAAAGTGGATTTTTTTATTTATGAATAACTAGTAAATCTATTATCCATTTTTATTTTTTGAATGATTCATTTAAGATTAGCATTTGTATGTTGTCATCAAGAGATTTTTTATTTTTCATGTCAATTACCTTTTATAAATTTAGGAAGTTCTTAATATTTCTTAAAAAAAAAAAAATGAAACTCAATTATATATTTAAAAAGATGATTATGTAAGAGAATTTTAGGATTATAATTTTTTTTTGGATCCAAGCTGACAATGTGAATGCTTAGTTACCTAAAGTTAGCTCTCATGTTCAATACCTCCCCATGGGGTTTGAAGATAATAGGTAATGGAAATTGAATGACATATAAAACATATTCACAATATAATCTATTTGAATGAATAGACGTGTATAAAATATTTTAATAAGAAACTAGATTTGTAATTATAAAATATATAACTATAACTTAAATTTGTGAAATTACTTTGTATTTTTTTTCTTTTGTATATAGAGAAAGGTTAAATAAAGTTTGGAGTTAAGAAAATAAACCATAACATGAATAACAATATCTCCTTCCAAAAATGTCTCCATATTAAAATGACATTCACTTTCTTGTATTCCAAGGCTATTGTTCTCCGTATACAATTTCTGACAAGCATGCAATTGGTGCTCAGATATGTAGATGAACTTGGAGTAAACTCTATTTCTGTTAATTAAAATTCTCTTTATTTACATCTATGATAGATAGATTGTACTTGAATGTATTTAAAATATCTTATTTGAGTTAAATGCTCATTTCATGCTTGTTTCAGAGGATTATTAATCACCAAAGGATTTTCACCCCAATTTCCTATTTCAATATCTATAAAAATTTTTTATTATATATGTGAACAGATTATGTTGGTTTACATATATGGTTTAACCCACAATTTCCTATTTCAATATCTGCAACAAAATTTGCTGGTTGATAACTTTTATAGTCAATATCTTTCAAACCTCCATGACCTGCTTCCATGGAAGCAAAATATTCTTTTCATTCCTTCACGATGACTCCTTCTATGCAAAAACTTATTTCATTATGTTGGTTTCATATATGTTTTCACTCACAATTTCCTATTTCAATATCTATAACAAAATTTTCTGGTTGATAACTCTTATAATCAATATCTTTGAAACCTTAAGCAAAATTTCCCTTTCATTCCTTCACGATGACTTCTTCTCTGCAACAACTTATTTCTTCTAGGCTACTCTTTCCTATGCTATTGCCTTATGGCATTTCTTTTGCAACATATGGTGCAATTGCTAGTTTATTTTTAAATGGATAAATGTTATTTATACAAAAATATTATTAAAGCACATAATTCCATATTTGAATTTTTATGGAGAATAAATTCTCTTCATAACCACACAAGCGCTCTCTATATATATATTATTATGAAAATTAAAAACACACTTTGAATAAGGTCTAAAAATTGTATTAATCATATCTATGATAATTATTCAAAAACGTATTAATTATAACTATTCTAATTAGCATATCTATGTATTTAATAAATTTTAAATATTTATCTAATTAATTAGATAAACTAATTAGTGTTTTTTTGGGTTTATAAATGCATAAATACATTTTAATCTCAATTTTAAAATATCAAGAGGGTAAAAAAGAAAAAATGATATTACATATAGACACAATTAAGAATAAGTTTAAACTAAAAGCATAATACCATATATAATTGGAAGAATAAAAAACTTTAAAATATAATAATAATTCTCAAAAATTTTAGCTATTCAACAGAATAAGCACAAATAGTTTGATTAAATTATTATTATTATTATTATCATTTGTGAATTGTAGAAAATTATATTACTTCAATAAAGGATTACATGTCGATTACATCGTCAACTTGATCTAGGATTGAGAGTCTATAACAAAGGGGGCTAGGCATCCTCAATACATCTAGAAAGTTGGGCACATCATGACTAAAAAGATAGTTGGGCTCCTCATAGCAAACATAGATCCATTTCCAAAGTCCAAGGAGTCGAAACATGAGAAAAAATGACAACTTAACACAATTACAAAATATGCCATAAGCCAAATACCATGGAGGAAGAACCCATCCAAGAGAATGCCCATAAATATTATCGCCCAACTCCATAGACAATACCATAACAATAATTATGTTCCAAAGGGGAAAGATACAAGCCCCAAATGACAGAGTGCACCAACCATGGACACATTCAACCAAAAAAGCAAAGGTCGAACAACATTGCTGCTTTTGAAAGCCAAGGCAGTAGAGAAAGCCATTATGAAAAGTAAGCAAGGAGTTATCAAGGAAAATAGGCTGTAACAAACTTCTTACAACGAAATCCCCCACAATAGTGAGCTTCAAGTCCCTTCTTACATCAAAAAAATTGCAAAACCATGGATTCATCATATATAACCATCGAATACCACAAATCCATACTATTAAGAGCAAGAAAAAAAATCAACGTCACTGAAACAAGCGTGTCCATCAAAAGACAAAATTGAGAAACTGAGTTTTCAATATTGATCATAGGAGATAATGGTATAGTCTAGAGCACTGATAAATAGGATTGGTATGATCCCCGGGAGACTTTGTTAGATCCCCTAAGGTAGAGTATGTCACCAAGAAACTCTCCACTTGACTCGAACGAGAATCAATATTTTCAACACAAAACCTAATATTCCTTAGCACACACTTAATATCCTCTAACACAATTTTTTTTTTATAGTTATCAACTTGCTTATCCTCGAGAATTAATCAAAGAAAAGTATCCATTTGTTGAAGTAGGGAGATGGAATACAAGAAATTGAGTCTTCTATCCCATAAACAACATAGATCCGAAACCCGTTGTGACCCATCACTCGTAATTTCTAAATCATAGTGATAAGGCCTATCCACTAATTCTTGAGACTCCAAACCATAATTTCCTTTCGAACTTCAAGAGGGACATAATCAAAGAAAGTTTCCACTGTGTCAAAGGAAAATGATCGAGTTTTTTTAAAACCAACAGGGCATAGACCACCTCATCTACTCACCTTTTGTTGATGAGGAGCCATAATGGAAGCAACAAGGGAGCAATTCTTGCAACTAGTAAGAGAACCACGATAAAAAAGAAGAAGCAAGAAAATGGACAAACCATTGCCCCTTCGAAATCAAAGCATAAAACAACTAGGTCATCCCCCAATCTCCATAGTAGAGGACCAAATTCAAGGAGGTTTTTAAATTCAATACACTGTAAGAACATGGGGCACCAAAACCTCCAACACCTTACCAACCTATGGGGACTGAAAATACCCAACAAGACTAGAAGAATTTTTCACACACTAAGAGAAAATGACAACGTAATTCTAGAATAAATACAAAAATTAAGCTTCTATAGCAACCTAAGAGAACTCAAGTTCAAGAGACCAGAAAATTACAAAGCTAAAAACTAGAAAGGGTGAAACAAAACCATGAATAAATTCCAAATATCCACTAACAGAAGAGGGATCCCATCAATTTCAAAACCAAACTGAAAAATGACCTAGGTACCAACAACAAAAAACAAGAACTAGGTAAGAATATGAAATACCTCTATATTCACTGTCCAAATAGGGCAACATTGAATAGATGGCCACAACTTCAAAAACTGGCCCAAGATTTGTAGAATGCATATATAAGATAAAAAACATCGACTCCACACTCACACCAACTTGACTTGAATGTCACAGAACACAAAATCGACACAACCCAACCCGAATTCATCGACATGCAACCAGAAAAAATAGAAATTATCACAAATGATCACTACAAAATAATTCGAGGTACAATAAAAAACAATCACACCATGCCCTGCTACACCATGCACTAGTTGAGACAAATGTATACTAGGCACATCTCTTAAAAAAATTGCATACCCACCATCGTTCATACACCCATTGGGGATTAAACTATCCTTCTCCAATATTCCCCCAAGGATATAAAAACCCTCCACTGAAAAAACCGGGGGCCAACTTTCATCCAAGATTAATGCCATAGTATTACACCTTAAGTTCTCCAAAAATTCAGCGACTACATTTGCAGATCTTCTAGAATGCATGATAGTCACATAGTCTAATTGTTGAAGCAAGCCACTCACATAGGCCACAATAATTTCCTTCCTCCATCTTTTAACTAAATTTTCAAGAGGTTTCCCATCTAACAACTACTGTAAACAATGTATAATGATTTTAGAGTGTCTTTCCACTTGCAAAAGTTGATAACCTTCACGAATAACAATAAAAAGAACTTTCTCTAAAAATGAAAATTCTGCCATGTTGTTGCTCATTGAACCACAACTTTGAGTGAAAATTCTTAAGGGGGTTGAGTGGCCATCACAAAACACCCAGGTTCCCCTTAGAAGCGCCATCAAAACTTAGCTTAAGAAAACCTAAAGGGGGATGATAAAATAGTGTATTGGAAGATAAAAGGACCTCCAAAGTGGGTTTATCATGGATAATACACATATTCTGTGATGAATTAAGGCATCATAGAATCTCAACTTCAATAACATTAACTCTCCATATCTCCTTTGACCAGCAAACTACTAGGATGGACTCCCGAATATTTGAATAATCACACCTTTAACAACTAAAGCGGGTCGTTCTTGATCAATGAAAATTATAACATTTTATTCTTTCCATAATTGCCAACATATAAACCCTATAAGAAATATCAAGCTCGATTGATAGTAGGATTTTTAAAAGCAGAAAAGTTCCATTGCACTATCATCTCAACTACATTGCCAAGAAACCTGTGATCAATATCAAAAGTGGAGGAGATAAAGGACCACATTTTCATGAAAAAAGAACAAGTGTAAAGCAAATGTTCCATATATTCTTCAGGATTCATAAAAATACTAAAAATGGAAGGGCCTTCAACACCTTTCTTTCTTATCCTATCCCAAGTAAGTATCCTGCTTCTAAGAACCAACCATAAGAACGTCAAAACCTTAGGCTATAAAATCCTTGACTAGAATTTAGTCCAACCATATTCACGCTCCAGATGATTAAGACGTGCAAGAAAAAAATAAGATTCGTTCATAGTAAACATTCCTAAAGATTGATTTCCCCAAAACAAAATATCATTTCCCTGAGAGAATCAAATTTTCCTTTCCAATGATTCCTGCTTAAACTCTTCTTAGGGAAAATCCTAAGTCGCGTGTGGGAAATCCTCCTGAAATTTCCACTTTCTCTAGTATTCATCATCCAACGCAATTCTCTAGTAATACCAAATACGCATCGTTCGTACGCCAGCTGCATAAAATTTTAAAACCTAAAAATTTACCTTATCATTGATAATAGGCAATTATTTCCAAACATCCTCCCAAAATATCATTGTATCTCCATTCTATATTTTCCAAAAAGCATGATCCTGCATGAACTGTCGATTTTGTGGGCCCATTTCCATATACCAGACCCATCCACCCTCAAATCACATCTTAAATTTTCTTCTTACAACAAAAGGGGAGCATATTTTCCCAACCAAATTTTCTTCCATAATTTTAATCATCCATTCACCTACTGCCACCAAAACTTAGCCCCGAAGGTTGCATTAATCTTTGACGGATCTCACAGTCTAAGCCCGCCTGCCCATTTTAGAACCACCAGAGTATCCCATGCCACCAATTACCACCATTTAAATTTTTTTTTCCCATCAAAAGAAAATTTGTCCACTTATAAATAAAAGCTTGCATAACTGATTTAGGAACATGCAAAGTAGACATTTGATATAGCAGAATATCCTGAAGCACTGAATTTGTGAGAATCAAGTGACCTACAAAATTTAGTTCTCTAAATGTCCAATTAACTGACTTATTTTGAGAGCTTCACAAGAAGATTTTTCTAGCAAGAAATGCACTTAGGGTTTAAAACCAATGATACACTAAGATATTTAGATGGAAAAGAGGATTGTTGAAACTATATTTTTCTAGCCAAATAGCTTTGAAATTTTTCTTTATAGGTGAAAAAGAATATGTGAGACTTATTGTTGTTAACTAACATACTTGCAGCAACCATAAAGGTGCAGAGAAGAGAGCAGACATCTTTCGCCTCTTTAAGAGTTGGTAGAGAAAAGAGACATACATAATCAACAAACTGTTAATGAATTATAGGAATATCAAATCCAAGAAACTATGGCCCCCGAAGCTTTCCCTTTGAGTAGGAATTCACAAACAATCTCTGCAAACCTTCCATTTCTATGATGAATAAAAAAGGGGATAAGGGATCCCCCTTCCTTAGCCCTCAAGTTGCATTAAAGGTGTTTGAAAGAGACCCATTGATCAAAATAGAGAAAAAAGGGGGTCAAAATGAGAGAACACACCCAAGATATCCACTACCATGAGAATATGAACACATCTAGGACTTGCAATAAGTAATCCCACCTAACCCTATCGTATGATTTAGATAAATCCAACTTAACTATCATTCCAAGTTTCTTGAGATGGTTCAAAGAATGAATAATATCTTTCACAACCATAATTCCATTAGTGATATGTATACCTCTAACAAGACCCGTTGGTTCCGGGGAAATAATAAACTTCATCAAAGGATTTAATATGTTGAAAATGCTAGTATAAACTATTTTATAAATAACATTACACATGGCAATTAGTCTAAAAAATCTATGGTAATTTGACTATCTAGCCTTAGGGATAAAATTGAAGAAGGTAGTGTTCAACCCACTCCACATGGATTGTAAATTTTGAGATTTCTCAACAATCTCATGAATCTCACGACCCAAAAAATTCCATCTTGCCTTGAAAAAATCTGTAGTAAAACCATCTGGATTAGGTGACTTGTTTCTTGACATTGACAACACCACTGTCTCCACTTCTTGAAATTATATTGGATGAATTAGTGTCGAATTCTTCTCCTTACTAATAAGTTTAGAAATACACGCTTTAACCTTATTAATATTAGGTTGTGGAAGATAAGAAGTCTCTAACAATACATCCTTATAAAAAGCAACCAGTTCTCCCTCAATCTCCTAGTGCTGCAAATTTGTCTAACCATGTCTTCCAGAAAAATGAAAATATGCGATTATTATGCCAATGTTGAATCATAGATTTGTGAAAAGATTTTTTTTCTCTTTTCACCATCCTTCAACCATTGCACTCGAGATTTTTGTCGCCACATGGTTTCTTCCTATTTGATTCTCACCTATATCCTATTCAATGTGGTTCCCTCCTCTACTATTAGTTCATGTGTACGCCCTTCCACTATCATACATTGTTGTATATATTGATTAAATTATAATTCATATTAAAACTAGTCAACATTATTTGACTAGGCGCATCAAAGAATCACTAACATGATAGCAGTTAAAAATAATTTTGACATCTAACCATTAATCATTTTTAAAAACATAAACAAGTTTATAATTTTTTTTTCTAATTTTCATTATGCTTTCTTTCCTCTTCCCTTCCATGGGTAGACTTCCACTCCTTACCCCTTGTGCCACTTTCTCTCCTTCACCTCATCTTAAATTTTCATTTAACATTCTCATCCATATTAATTTAAATTGTATTTTCAATCTTCACATAATTAATTAGTTTTTCCTATAATTAAATTTTATTTTTATTTTTTTCTTCCTACACATCTTCCTTTTCTCAAAATATATTCATTCTTCCTTATCATTACATTCTTCTTATATTTTCTTAATTATTTTCTTCCTAACCTAACCATCTCCCATTCACACCTCTATGCAATATTTATTATCAAACCCTCACCTATGCACAACTCTCCATTCAATATTCATTAACTTTTATCCATTCTTCATTGCCTACCTAGTCAACATACTCTAACATGTACCTTTTTAACCCATTTTCATTGCCTACCTAATCAACATACTCTAACTTGCACTTTTTTAACCTATTACCTTTTCCTTTAGATCCCTTTTCCTGTGGACCTCTATACTCATTTTCCTTCCATATAATTCTAATTGATCTTCATTATTTATTTTCTCATGTGAGGGTCCTATTTAAGTCTTGGTGAGTTTACTCTTGGGCTAACTTATGAGATTATTTTACCCTTCTCATATACCTTGAATTAATTAGTCTTATTTGTCTCTACATTTTTCTTAGATTAAATTATTACTTTACATTGGATCTTCCATTCATATATAATAAAAATTTGATTTTAATTGTTTATTTGGGCGTTTTGTTTAAAAAAAAGTTGGTGCAAGAATTTATAGACGTATTTCCAGAAAACATACCAGGACTACCACCAAAGCGGGACATCGATTTTACCATCGAATTAATGCCAGGGGAAGCACCGGTATCACAGGCACCATACCGAATGAGTGTGCCTGAACTGACAGAATTGAAAATGCAATTGCAGGAATTGCTGGACAAGGGATATATTCATCCTAGGGTGTCACCCTGGGGGGCACCAATGTTGTTTGAAAAAAAGAAGGATGGTATGATGCGAATGTGTATGAATTGCATATTGCCTAATAAATTAATTGTTAAGAACAAATATCCACTGCCACAGATAAATGATCTTTTCGATCAAGTAAAGGAGGCAACTGTCTTCTCAAAAATAGATATAAGGTCTGGGTATTATCAAATACGGATAAATGATGAAGACATCTATAAAATAACTTTCCATACTCGATATGGGCATTATGAATTCGTGGTTTACCATTTGGATTAACCAACTTACCAACAAAATTCATCAGTTTGATGCATGGCATATTTCATTCATTATTGGATAAAATTGTTCTAATTTTTATAGATGATATACTGATCTATTCAAGGACTATGGAGGAACATAAGGAACATTTGTGTATAGTGCTAAAAATGTTGAGATACCATCAACTTTATGCCAAATTCAGCAAGTGTGATTTCTACAAAGAGAAAATCCAATATTTAGGCCACATTATTTTTGCTGAAGGTTTAAAAGTAGACCTTGAAAAGATAAAGACTATTATGGAATGGAGGGTACCCAAAAACGTAGCAGACATACGATATTTCATGGGACTAGTCGGCTATTATCAGCATTTTAGAGAAGGATTCTATAAAATTGCATTTCCCATAACCTCCTTGCAGTGGAAAGGGCGAGTGTTTAATTGGACTAGTGAATGTCAGACTAGTTTTGAAAAGTTAAAGCAATTGCTGACCACGACTCCTATTTTGAGGTGGCAGATCCAAATTTAGAGTTTTTAGTTTGCACTGATGCTAGCAAGGAAGGAGTAGGAGCAGTGTTGTCACAACATGGAAAGGTTGTGACATATGAGTCTAGGAAATTGAAAGATCATGAACAACGATATTCCGCGTATGATCTAGAGTTAACTGCAGTGGTGCACACACTCAAAATATGGAGGTACTAATTATTGGGATAAAGGTTTGTGATGAAAACACATCATAGTAGCTTGATGATCTAGGAGGATCTTACATCAGTTCATATTGACAGGGAAGTCCAGTATCATCTTTAGTTTCTCCAGTGTTCCGGATGAAAGAGTCTTCGATTTATTTTGGTGCATGGTACAAGTGATTCCATGGCAAGGGAAAATGTTAAATATTTCATGTCGAATGTACCTATGGTGGAAAGGGTGGATGTAAAAGTTTTATGTTGTGACTAGGTTGTATGTTGAAGAACCTATATGACAAAACCTATGTATATGGTCGAAAACCTATGACAAAACTATATACTAGCACAAATCCAATGTAATACACCATATGAAATGGGTGTAAGACCTTTCGGTGGTCGAAAGGTGTATAGACTATGCAATATATATATATACACACACACACACACACACACACACACACACACATTAGGGGAATTTTGAGGTCTAAAATGGGCCTCCTAAGGAAAATGTACAATCAAAATTCACTTTATGAGAACTAATCACATTTTAGGAGATGACATCATCACTAATGGTTGAGTTGACATTGCTTGAGTTAAAGGTACTTACTTGTCACATTCTCAATGGTGGATAAAAACTCATGGTTAACCATGGTAGTGCTCTAAGTACTTTTAAAATCATAAAGTACAGTACTCATAATAAATGTCATTTCACACTTTTTGAATAAAATAATATTATTGTCATTTCATATTTCTTGAAAGAAACAATACATATCCCTATACATTTATTATATTATATTATTTTTATATAATATATTAATTACATGCTATTATAAAATTTAAATAATATAAAATTTAGTTAATAATATATAATATAATTAAGAATTTATAAATTTGTATTTATATTTTATTTTAATTTATTTAAGTACAAAGGACAAATGCATTAGTCGTTCAATGATAATGACTTTTTCTTAAAAAGCTCATTCTTATTTATAGTCACATCAATACAATTTTTTTATCAATTTTATTTTGGTACAACTTTTGAATTGAATTTAACTATGGTTACATGGATTGTGGTGCAAAAAGTGAATTGAAAATTCATACATATGATTTTATTGGTTTAGCTATTATTTTATTATTTCCTTAGGAGGCCCATTTTAGACCTCAAAATTTCCCATATATATATATATATATATATATATATATATATATATATATAACTCTTTTAACAGTCAAACCATGTAGAGGGGCGGACTTTACCGTCACATCACAAAACATGTGAATAGTCCACGGGAGGCCGACCGCAATAGAACTGTTAGCTCGAACCCGTCGGAATTGTCTACCAAGGTGGCAGCCAATGGTTAGATCACTGTTGGTCACATGCGGTTGGTATATCTGCTCCGCCGTATGCAAAACCATTAGGGATATTTTAATATATGGTTTTTTTTTGGGTTTTAAAAGTTTAATGTGCACTATGTTTATTTTGATCACCTTGTAACAATGTATTAGGTGCTTCAATACCATTGCACCGAGAGGTAATTCATCCATTAATGTAAATTTTTTTTGCCAATTTTGGCCCAAGAGTGAACCTATTTAAACTTAGCCATTTAACCATGGAGAGGGGAGAGTATTTTTGAAGGGTTGTATTCAGAATTTTGTAAGAGAGAGGCAGTTTTCTTTCAGGTGTATCTTGGTCATCCGGAGGCAGAATTGGGCGCCGAGATAGGCGTTGGAAAGCTAGGAGAGAGAGATTTTTGTTGACAGAGACCAGAGGTGCCTGCGAGTATGTTAAATCTAGTGAATTTATGTGTAAATAATTCCTTGGATCATTCCTTAATAAAACGGATTCCCACCTTGAAAGTGGACCTAGAGACGTAGTCCACCAGGGACGGACTCTGTAATTAATGTTTTTTGTCTTCTATCTCTATTCTTTGTTGTAATTTCATGTTTAATTGTGCTTCTTAAGTTCTAGATTAAGTCATAAAATCAATTACTTTCCTTTAGTCTTCCTCACTAAGCGATCAAGTTAACAATCAATTCACTTTGAAAAATATTCAGTTCTACTTCAGTATTATATCAGATCTATTTTAGATCATATATTTTGGTATCAGATTAGGTTGCGTTTTGTAGGATTTTTTCCAGTGAATGCTAACCAGGTCCAAGTTGCGACGTGGAGAAGGAACGCTTGAGGAGACAGACTCAGAAATTGGAAAGCGGAAAGTCGCTCAAAAATTGACAACGGGAGGATTCGATGCAGGTGAAACTCCTGAAGTGAAGGTTATGGATGATGGACAGATTAAACAAATGTTTTTGAAAATGCAGCGAATGTTGGGAGAACTCTATGAATATAAGAAGGTGAGAGATGCAGCTTCATCTTCAAAAGCAACGAAGAAGGAAAGGGGAAAATGAAAAGTTGATAAACCTCCTTCTCCTCCATCATCTTCATCATCATCTTATTCTTCTTCTTCTAGTTCAGATTATGAAACAAAAAAGAAACCTTAGAAATCATCTCTTGTGAAACTTGATGTAAGATTTGAACTATCTATTTATGATGGCAAAATGAATCTTGAAAATTTAGATAACTAGATTAAGCAGTTAGAAGTGTATTGTAGAATTCAGAACGTTTCTGATGAAAGAACAAAAATTCAGTTAGCTACACTTAGAATGGGGGGAACATCTTTAATCTGGTGGAAAATTAAAACTCAAGTAGATTTAAAGCCGAAAGGTAAAGTCATCTCTTCATGGTCTAAGTTTTTAAAAGCTCTTTGAAAACAATTTTATCCTTTGGGATACATGCAACAAGCTGTTATTGATTGGCAACATTTGAGACAAGGTAAAGGGCAGAATGTTCAGGAGTTTACTCAAGAGTGGAAGAAAGATTTGGAACTTTTTATTCCATTGGATACACGTGAAAATTTATTAAAGTACATTGGCAGTTTACATTATTATTTACAACATATGTTATTGATGTTTAATCCCGTTTAATTTGATTAAGTGTGTGTTAAAGCCATACATATTGAATCAGGTGGCAGACTGTTCAATTTTTCACAGAAAGCATCCAAACAATTGGAAATAAAGGATTCCAAAGACATCAAGAGGAATAGCAGTTCGAAGGGAAAGAAAACAACAACAACTCAGAAGGAAAGTGAAAGACATACTTGTACTCACTGTGAGAGAATCGAACATGATGAAGCAAGATGTTGGGAACTTCAGCCAAAACTCAGACCAAAGAAGTTCCAGAAAAAGAAAGGTGAAATGAAGGCTAATACAACAATCCGACAAGATTTGGGCTTTGACTTAGGTGATGAAAGGAAAATAAATGCAATGGTTTCAACGGGTAAAAGTTCTGATGCCGGTTCAAGTCCTAGTACTTTTGAATCTTTTTCAAACATAAATCATCTGGATGCGGATAAAAGAGTTGAATTATTTCACATAAGGGTAACTTCTAAGCACACAAAAATAAACACATTATTTGACAGTGGATCACAACCAAATTTAATATCTGAAGAATTAGTTAAGAAATTGGGTTTG
Organism: Pinus albicaulis; assembly: GCA_034641835.2. Taxonomy (NCBI): domain Eukaryota; kingdom Viridiplantae; phylum Streptophyta; class Pinopsida; order Pinales; family Pinaceae; genus Pinus; species Pinus albicaulis. The sequence goes on along the minus strand of CM076583.1, from coordinate 715,049,189 downwards.
GAGACACATAATCATCCAAGACCATACCCATTAGGTTGGATAAAAGAAAAGACTCAGATTAATGTCACAAAGCAGTGTCGTTTAAAATTTTCCATCACAACTAATTACATTGATGTAGTGGATTTATATGTGATTCCATTAGATATGTGGAGTAGTGCTAGGAGGTCCTTTCTTTATGATCGTGATGTTGTGTTTCATAGGAAAGAGCATAAATATCACCTTAAGAAAGATGGGATCGAATACATTGTCAAGGCACATAAAATCAAAACACACTTGGATTTAGTTATTGCTAATCAGATGAAGAGGCTAATAATTTCAAGTAAAATATATGTACTCATGGTTGTAAAAGAACAACATAAGGATCAACATGATGATTTTTCATGTTGTTAATCTCAATTTAAAGATAATTTGGTTAAAGTGGTAGATTCTTTTCAAAGCCTATTTAAAGAACCAAAACATATGCCTCTTAAATAGGAAATACAACATAAGATACAATTGTTGTCTGATGCCCCTCTTCCTAATGTCGGAACGTATCACATGTTAGTCATAGAGAATGAAGAAATATAGAAAAAAATCCAAGAGCTAGTTGAAAAAGGTGTAAGTCGACCCAGTTCATATCCATGTGGTTCACCAATAATTTTGGTTCCTAAGAAACATAGGACATGGAGAATGTGTGCCGATTTTATGGCCTTAAATAAAATCACAGTAAAAAATAAGTATCCTCTTCCCAAGATATATGATTTACTTGACAATTGAAAAATGTTGTCTATTTCACTAAGTTGGATTTGCGTAGTGGGTATCATCAAATTCGCGTTGTAGAAAATGACATCTGGAAAACTGCATTTAAAACTAGGAAGGGGCTATTTGAATGGTTAGTGATGCCTTTTGGTTTGTGTAATTATCTAGCAACTTTCATGCGGGTTATGAATGATGTATTCCTTCCATACATTGATAAATTTGTCATAATCTACTTAGATGATATCCTGATTTCCAGTTCCAGTATGGAAGAGCATGTTAGGCATGTTAAACAAGTCTTTGAAGTATTGCAAAGAGAAAAAATGTACCTTAAACTCTCCAAATGTGAGTTTGGGAAAACTTGATTAGTTTATAATGGTTACATAGTTGGAGGTGGTCATTTGAAAACATATCCAACTAAAATTAATGTGATTTTTAAGTGGCCAAGACCATAGAATGTGACTGAAGTTAGGATTTTTATAGGTGCAACTCAATATTGGAGAAAATTCATTTCTTAGTTTTCTTTGATTGCATCACTGTTACATGCTTCAACAGGTTCTAAATTTTCCTTTCGGTGGGGAGGGAAACAACAAAAATATTTTGATACACTTAAGCAAAAAATTGTCACAACACCAATCTTATCTTTACCATATATTCAACACCCATTCGAAATTGAAAAAAATGCTAGTGGTTATGCAATGGGTGTAGTCTTACTTAAAAAAGGGAAACCTATTTGTTTTCATTCAGAAAAGTTTTCTAAGGCAGTTGAAAATTTCTGACATATGATAAAGAGTTGTTTGCTTTGGTTAAAAGTGTTAAGAAATGTAAACACTACTTAATGGGTAAGGAAACTGTGATTCACACAAATCATCAGCTGCTTTAGTACCTTCAATCTCAGACTAAGTTGCAACAATCTCACCATTACAAATGGATGGGATTTCTTCAACAATTTCACTTAGTAATTAAGTATAAGAAAGGTGTAACAAACAAAGTAGTTTTTATGTTGTCTATACCATCTTTGAATGCTTCAGTAGTGCTACAGAATAGTTCTTTAAACTTTAAAGTTATTTAGAACAATATAGTACAAATTTTGATTTCAAATATATTTATGAATCACTAACTCATGGTACTCAGGTGGAAGAAGTCAATTTTGATGTTCATGACAGGTTGTTATATCATCTGGGTAAGTTGTGAATACGACAGACAGAAAGGGTGCATGTTATTCAGGAAGCACATTCTTCTCGAATTTCAGGACATTTTCGCGTAAGCAGGACAATGGCACAAAGTCAAAGGTATTGCTACTAGCCTCGCATGTATGAAAGAATTGTTAAACACATTAAATGATGTGTTATGTGTTTGAAAGGTAAACCAAACAATCGAAATATTGGTTTGTATATGTCACTTCCAGTTCCTTCACGACCATGGGAGAAAATTTCCATGGACTTTGTTGGAGGACTTCTTATGTCTAGGAGAGGGCACGATTACATGTATGTCGTGGTTGATAGTTTCAACAAGAAGTGCATTCTTGTTCCATGCAAAAAGCAAGTGAATGCTGAAAAAACTGCACATATGTTCTTTCAACATGTATGGGTTCATTTTGCGTTACCTACTTCCATCATTTATGATCGAGACACTCGATTATAGGAGAGTTTTGGTCCACTTTGTGGGGACTCATGGACACAAATATGAAGAAGAGCACAAATTTTCATCCACAAATCGATGGGAAGACAGAGGTGGTAAACATGACAGTGATACATATTCTCAGAGGTTATTGCAGCAAACACCCTAAGTTGTGGGATGAATCTTTACCTTATGTGCAACATGCTTACAATTGAGCCTTACATTCTTTGACTAAGCGATCGCCATTTGAAACATGTTTTGGGTATCTACCAAAGTCACCAATGGATTTCATGTTTGGTGAAGAAGATAAATTGGATGGACACGACGATTCAAACAAAGCATTTAACTTCATTCAACAGATACAACAGGTACATGAAGCAGTGCAGGATCAATTAGAGAATAGTCCAGTCAAGTACAAAATGCGCCATGACAAGAATTGAGTGGATTGTCATTTTTAGGTTGGTGATCAGGTATGCTTGTATATTAGTAAAGACAGTTGAAAGGTGAAGGTAGGAAACTGAAACCCACCAGGTATGGTCCTTTCAAGATTGTGGAAAAGATTGGAAATAATGCATTCCAATTAGATTTACCTCCTTACATGCATATTTATTCAGTTGTAAATGTACAAAATCTGAAGTTGTATGAACCTCCGATGATCATTGATCCATAGGAATATACACAGATTCCTACCGTTGATGATTTGGCACCTGAGTATATGAATGAGTTGCAGGAAGATACCATCTTGGATAGGAAGGTTCGCTCTTCAAGGCGTGGAGATGTTGAATATCTTCGAATGGGACTCAAGGGCATGAATCCAAGCAAGGCGAGGTGGATGGGGATCAAACGAGTGAGGGAGCTATACCCTCACCTGATATTTTCTTAAGTAAAACTTTTTTTGGTCCAAAAGCTTTCAAGTGGAGAGGATTGATCCAGGAGGATCTTACATTAGTTTAGATCGACAGGGAAGTCTAGTATCATCTTCAGTTTCTCCAATGTTCCAGATGAAAGAGTCTTTGATTTATTTTGGTGCATGGTACAAATGATTTCATGGCAAGGGAAAATGTTAAATATTTCATGTCAAATGTAACTATGGTGGAAAGGGTGGATGTAAAAGTTATATGTTTTAACTAGGTTGTATGTTGAAGAAACTACATGAAAAAACCTATGTATATGGTCGAAAACCTATGACAAAGCGATATACTAGCACAAATCCAATGTAATACACCATAAGAAATGGGTGTAAGACCTTTTGGTGGTTGAAAGGTGTATAGACTATGCAGTGTATAACATATATACACAAACCTTTGAATAGTGAAACTGCGCGGAGGGGCAGACTTAACCATTGCAGCACAAAACATGTGAACAATCCATAAGAGGCTGACCGCAACGAAATCGTTAGCCTGAAGCCGCTGAAACTGACCGCCAAGATGGCAGCCAGTGGTTAGACCACCGCCAATCACATGCCGTTGGTATATCTACTTTTCCATTTGCAAAACCGTGAGGGCTATTTTAATATATGGTGTATTTTTGAGTTTTAAAAGTTTAATGTGCACTATGTTTAATTTGATCACCTTGTAACAATGTATTAGGTGCTTCAATACCATTGCACTGAGAGGTACTTCATCCATTAATGTAATACCAATTTTCCAATTTTGGCCCGAGAGTGAACCTATTTAAACTTATCCATTTCACCATGGAGAGGGGAGAGTGTTTTTTAAGGCTTTTATTCAAAATTTTGTAAGAGAGAGGAAATTTTATTTCATGTATATCTTGGTCATCTGGAGGCAGAATTGGGGGCCGCGATAGGTGTTGGAAAGATGTGAGAGAGAGATTTTTGTTGACAGAGACCATAGGTGCCTGTGAGCACGTTTAGTCTGGTGAATTTATGTGTAAAGACTTCCTTGGATCATTCCTTAATAAAATGGACACCCATCTTGAAAGCAGACCCAGAGATGAAGTCCAACAACAACGAACTCCATAATAAATGTTTGTTGTCTTCTATCTCTGTTCTTCACTGGAAATTCATGTTTAATTGTGCTTCTTAAGTTCTGGATTAAGTTGTAAAATCAATTTCTTTCCTTCAGTCTTCCTCACTAAGTGATCAATTTAAAAATCAATTCACTTTGGCAAATATTCAATTCTACTTCAGGATTAATTGAGATCTATTTTTGATCATTTGTTAACTTGATCGCTCAGTGTGGATGACTAAAGGAAAACAATTGATTTTACGACTTAATCCAGAACTTAAGTAGCACAATTAAACATGAATTTACTTTGGCAAATATTTATTTCTACTTCAGTATTATTTCAGATCACTTGACCAGGTATTTTAAACAAGCTAACTTGAATGCTCGCTAGGCTAGGTGGAATGCATTCCTGAGCGAATTTGACTTTGAAATGCATCACGTTAAAGGAAAATAAAATCCGGTTACCGATGCGTTAAGTAGAAAATTACATTATGTGTATGAGTTATACTTTAACCATGTGGAATTCAAGTTCTAGGAATAAGTGAAAGAGGTTGCGACAAAATATCCTGAATATCAAATTTTATGGCATCAAACACAAGACACAAAAAATCAAGGAAAAAAATCGGATTATACAATTAGTAATGAACAAATATTGATTTTCCGAGGAAAGATATAAATTCCTAATAAAATGAGTTTAAAAGAGATGATCCTAGATGAGTATCATTGAAGCTCATATTCTGGACACCCTGGTTACCAGAAAATGTTAAGAACCATCAGAAAGAATTAATTCTAGCCTGGTATGCGCTAATACATCACTGAATACTTAACTAAATGTTTGGAATGCCAGCAAGTTAAGGTTGTGCATCAACACCCAACAGGTTTACTGCAACCCATACTTGTACCAGAATGGAAGTGGGAAGTTATATCATTGGATTTTATTACAAGCTTACAAAAATCGAAGAGACACAATGATTCTATAATGGTAAAGGTTGATCGGTTGAGCAAAGCAACTCATTTTATTCCTGTACAATCCAATTTTAAAACTGTGCAAACTGTTGACATCTTCATGAGGGAGATGTTTATATTACATGGCATTCTGAAAACAATCATCTCAGATAGAGATGTAAAGTTTACTTTAGCCTTTTGGAAGGCACTCTTTACCGGACTAGGCACACAAATTCATTTTAGTGCAGTATATCATCCTCAAACAGATGGGCAGACGGAGTGAGTGAATCATATATTGGAGGACATGCTACGAATGTATGTAATGCAACAACCCATGAAATGGAAATATTATCTGCGTTTGGTAGAATTTTCTACAACAATGGATACTAGGAATCTCTCAAGATGAGTCCTTTTGAAGCCTTATATAGCGGACAATTCCAAACTCCCATTAATTGGAGTAGTCCAGAAACAAGGAAATGTTGGCTGAGATGGAGCGAGAAGTAAAGAAGATCCGAAAAAATTTAAAGGCTTCTCAAGATAGATAGAAATTATATGTGTATCGAAAGAGGACATATCGGGAATTTGAAGTGGGTGATCACGTTTACATGAGAATTAGACCTAAGAAGAGTACTTTAAGGTGGACTACCTGTGCCAAGTTGGCTCCCTGATTCTGTGGCCCTTTCCAAATCTTGGAACGGGCGGGACCAGTAGCCTATCGGCTAGATTTACCAGGACACATATGACTGCACAATATGTTCCATGTATCCGTGTTAAAAAGATATGTACATGATCCAAAGCATGTAATACACTGGAAGAATATTTAGGTAAGAATGAAGTGGGAATTAAGATCTCTATGGGAGATAAATAATTGTTTATTAATTAAAATTTTTGCTGGTTGCAGGTCGAACTGGACGACGAATTTCTGGTAGAACCTCAACATATTCTTGATCAGAGAGAAATAATGCTCCAGAGGCGAGCCATCACCTAAGTTAAAGTGCAATGGAATCACTTTAGTCCGAAAGAGGCGACTTGGGAAGATGAAAGCTATGTGTGAGAAGCGTATCCAAAACTATTCACTGGAATGGAATAAACATTGAGGAAAATGTTTACCTTAAGTGGGGGAAGATGTAACACTCAGATTTAATTTCCTTAAAAGACATTTCAATTTAGACATTGGAGTTTAATTTTAAATTAAATATGATTAACAAGTATGTTAATCAAGTTATTAACTAAATTTATTTTCTTGAATAAAAGTTTTAATTATGGTTTGTTTCCATAAACTGATGGTAAAAGTTTTCCAAGATTCTAGAGTTGTTGGATTAACCAGTTATTGGCAGTTACCTTTCCTCTGAGGATAAAAAGGAAAATCCTAGAGAAGGAAAGGGGTTATGTTCAAGAGACAAGAAACAAATAGAGAGATGAAAGGTGAGAGTGTCCAGAGTTGGTAGAAGCCAGTGGAAATATGCAACCGGACATTGGAGGAGAGACTGGACAGGGGTCTTGAGGTCTACCTCCTGGAGAACTGCTACGCAATCCTACTTTGGTGAGGAGCACAGGGGGAGCTGAGGACGTCATTACCTCTCTCATGGTTGGGAGGATGCCATAAACCTTACTTATATGAGATAAGTATTACAAGACTGGAATGAAAAGGAATAATGAGCTATCATAAAATATTTATAAGTATGTTATTCTGTGTAATTATATTCTACTGTGCAATTGTGAAAGATTAGTTACAGGAGAAAGACATGTATAAATGCTTATATTTCTGAATGATTGTATAAACAAGTTTTCCTAGAATAGTTTTACTGTTTAATGAAATCTTGTAGCATAGTAGTGGAAATCTTATAAAAAGGAAAGAAAAACAACAAGATGGACAATTAGTCCATTCAGGGAGGAACTCCTTAAACGGGACAGTCTGTCCTATGAAGAAGAAAACAAGAGTAAATACTCAAACTGAGGGTTTGGTATTAACCCTCTGGAGGTGGTCTGGCCACCTATTTAAACCCTTCTACTATCAAAATTTATAACTCAAGTAAAAGTCCAGGAACATAAAAAGAACGGAAAATAGAACACTCTAGAACTATTTGCCATATTTATTTAAATTGAAAGTACAATAATCTCTATTAAATAAATAAGAAAAAACAGAGAACATCTAATATTGAAAATAAGAGATGGATAAAGATTTACAGTTACAACCGAATCCCTTGCGGGAAGAAACAAATCTCTGTGATAATATATATATACTTATAAAAAATATGCAATAACCTCCACACAAAGGTAAACTGAGCAAGGAGTGCTTGAACATAGAACAGTAAATAAATATAAGAAATTACTTAAGCAGATAAGGTCCATTCATGTACACTAACAATGTTTCAAAATAAGTTCCGAACAAGTCAAAACCGCGTGTCTAAAATAACTAATATTCTAAAGAAAATGCCAGAATCATAAAAGCACAAATTTCGTAATAAGAAATGTTCCATAATGTTTATATTTAACAAGATTTGCATTTTTGACAACGATTATACATTATTGTAGAAACCCACATAGTCAAAATACCATTACGAGAATGCAATGTTAACAATGTTACTGATAAGTAACTAGCACACAGTTCAAACAAAACAAGAAGGGATAGATAACTATTCAGTTATACATTAAACCCTTGAAGGGTTTTGTTTAAAAGAACTGAAATCCGAACTTAGAGCTTCAAGCTCATTAAAATAAAATCATAAAACATTTGTTTGAAAAACTTAAGAACAATCCTGTAAAGAAACGAGGAGTCTAGCTTCCCGGAAGAACTTTGAAATACCTCTAGAAGAGAAAGGAAGGGCTTTAGACTGGAAGTGTAACCACATGGATGGTGTGTTGCAGAAATTGGGAAGGGTTTCAAAAAATACTTGCAAGACGAGAGAAAATAAATTAGTCTCGGAGAAATTAATGTTAAACCCATTACATAAAATGAAAAACTTAAGAATAGGTGGAGACAATAAGCTTACCTTCTAAGGCCCAAGAAGGCGTATGCCACAAATTTGGTGACAACAACTTAAGAAAACGAGAATAATGATAAATTAGTCTCTAACAAATAGAGAAAAGCTAATAGAAAGCAATGAACCTAGAATGAATGCAATTGACGAAGAACCTAGAATAGAGGCCGCGAGAACTGTAACTCCATTGACGAAGAACCAAACCAATGGAGTGCTCCCTTGCGGTTTAAGTGCAGTTCGAAGGATGCAAGAGCCTCACAATAGAGGATATTCACCACAGTTAAGTAGGCAACGGTGAGGAAAAGATTCGTGCCCTTAAAACCCCAACAAACCATTATAAGCAACCCAGAAAACAAATTACAACGCCGGAGCAGAGCCATGGTAATATATAAGGCGTCGTCACTTACCAGGTGAGGTAGAAAGCCAAGGAGAGAAACTTCACATTATTGAAGTTGCAGAGAGGGAGGCTACCCAACTATGACGCCAATTGAAAATCAGTTAGGGTTCGAGGGGGTAGGTTAATACCCGAAGCACCCCAGAACTGTCCACAACCGTTGATCTAAATGTAAGCCATCGACGATGCTCAAGAAATTCAAGTGTCCTTCAATTATAATGAAAAAGATATTCGAGACTACAGAGGATCCAAGATTTAATTTAAACAAATCTGCGGGTAATAATTAACCATAGTACATGTGTTACGGAATTAATCGCAAAATATTTTTATGTATTAGAAGAATCATTCCATAGTTCCATTGTCATAAAACTAAATATGCAATGTATTAAATCAAACCCAATCATAGAGATGAGACCATGCCTTACCCGCATTGCTTGAGTCTAGGTATGAAGAAATTACATTTGCGCAAGTCATGTTTTTTTGAGTTGAAGTAGGAATAGAGTTAGAAGTTGGATGATAAAAATCATGTGGAAAATTCTTAATTAGAGTTATGATTAAGATATTATTAATTCCTTAATGAGATACATGTGTGAATGTGTTATGAGATAAGTAAATGTTCTTTTCAATATGAGTATAATCTAGGATTAGTGTTAGAAGTATTTTTTTTTTTTTTTTTTTTTAATTTTTATTCTTATGAAAGGTAAATAGTTTACTATAACTATGATAAAAACATACAATAAATCTAACCATAGTTCTAATTTATGTACGTACATATTCTACCAAACCATCCATGCTCAACTCTTACTCTAAATTAGTTTATAATACTTATACAATGTGACTTTTACATATTATATATTCTTATCATGTATTTATTTATCTCTCTCATAATTATAAAATTAAAGAACAAATTATCTAATACTAACTCTGTGTGATATTTCTTTCCAATTTATCATTTTTTAATTATAAAGAATATTTTATTTTTATTCACATATATTATTTTAATATTTTAATAAAATATATTATAAATTCACATAATATTTATTTTTTAGATAAATTAATATATCAAAATTTATAGAATTAATACGATAGAGTAATGTATTAAAAAAATAATAAAGTACAAAATTTATATTTTAAATATGAATATCTATAAAATTCATTTAAAATATTAATAATTGAAACAAAACAATAATATAAAAATTTATTTACATTAATGATTAATCAAATAATTGAATTTAAATTTAAATTTATAAATTTAAATATCAAACTATAAATCTAAACCATAAATTCCAGTAAATAATATGAAAAATATCTTAAAATTAAAATAAATATTTCGAATCATAAAAACTTATAATAAAACAATTACACTCAGTATAATAAATTTAAACATTTTATATTTAAATTAAAAATATTTATTTTAAAATTTATAATAAAAAAATAAAATTAATTTCTTTTAACTCCCATCCTTCACGAATCACACTTTATTATAATAAATTTAAACATTTTATATTTAAATTAAAAATATTTATTTTAAAATTTATAATAAAAAAATAAAATTAATCTCTTTTAACTTCAATCCTTCACGAATTACACTTTGGGTAATAGCCTTACATGTTTTTGTGTGAAAATTAAATATAATCTTTATATAAATATTAACATATTATTTTTTAATTTTAATGAGAATTATTCTGTAGATCCGGGGAGTCCAGGAGGGAAGTGTGAACTTTAAGTTTATAGACAACTCATCAAAGTGGTGTGTGATAAAAACCTGATTCTGATAAAATGAAAATAAAAAGTTGAGATGTGGCTTCAATTTCGCTTTTGGTCTCGACAACTTTGCAAGAAGCTGAAGATTTAAAATACCAGTGAACAACGAAGGGCATCAACAACTTAACTTGACTGTGAAGAAGGCCATTTCTAGAAATATTAAAAAAAAAAGAATAGATGTATGGTATTAAGAAAACCAGAAAAGCGCAAATAGACTATCTTAAATTTCAAATATATATTATATCAATTTAATGCCAAATATGGTTGGACAGTGGCTGAGTTTGAAAGGGTGGGAAAGAGGCATTCAATCTTGCATATATTTATGGCATTAATTATGGGTTTTTTCTGTTAGGAAAAATGGAGCTATTTAAAAAAGATAAAATTTATTTCTTGGGTTATACGTTATTAAATGTGGTTAGTCATTTATTTAGATTTAAATTTGTTTAAATTTAATAGCGAGAAGTATACCCAATCACATTTAATAATATATAGCCCAAAAAATAAACTTAACCATGAAGTAACATGCATGTTAAACTAGTCACATGTCACATCTCAAATACTTACCCTAACATGATTTTAGGTATTGAAAATGAAGGGCACATTAATAAACCAATAACCAAGGAAATAAGGTGGACGGTTGTTTCTCGGTCAACCAAAGAAGGAATCCCGTGATTGAGTACTATTAAAATTCAGTATTGAAGATGGCCGAAGACTGTTTCATTAGGTCATTTAAAATTCGAAAAGGCCTTCTATGGTAGGTACTAGGGGCGGTCAAGTCTGCAGAATTTATTCTAATACCAAGACTCTTTCGTTTAGTTTATTTAAAATTCGAAATGCCAAAGGTAGTCATGTCTGCAGAATTTGCTGGAATTGATAGTCAAAGGGGCAGGTTGTTGGCTTTTCATAATTATTTGTGGGTATTGATGGTCAATAATATGGAAATTTATGTGAATAAATGTATTGTTTATTGAGGTCACAATTTTGTGTATGGGGAAAGTTTACTTTGAATTTAGTTAAATTTTTTTCAAAATTTTTTATTGGGAAAGGTTAAATTGTTTTTTCATGGTAGAAATGGATTCATCACCATTACTGGGCAGCTATAAACTGGATTTTCAAATTTTTTTATAGAAAATTCTTATCTTAAGAAACATCAATCAAATTTGATTACCATCTATGTTTAGATTGTTTTTTCATGATAGAAATAGAGTCATCACTATCAAGAACCAGAACCAGTAGACAGCTATAAACTTGAATTTCAAAAAAATTGTAAAAATTTCATATTTTAGAAAACACCAGTCAAATTTAATTACCATCTTAATATCCATTTTAATCCTTTAAACCAAAAATTTTTAACTGCTACTTTTTTTTAACTATAATGAGAAAAATCATTTGCCTATCAAATTCCCTCCGTGACTGTGACCGTCAGCGGTCAAATTTTTGGAAAACACCAGTTAAATTTAATTGCCATCTTAATATCCATTTTAATTCTTTAAACCAAAAATTTTAACTGCTACTTCTTTTTTTATATTGACAAAATCACCACAAATCATTTGCCTATCAAATTCCATCCGTGACCGTCAGCACATGATATTCAAAGCCACCGTCGATAAATGAGAAGAGAAGAGCAGACTGCTAAAATCCAATTGTGCGACGTTGATGGTGACAGGACGCAGGCCCATGCATAATCAGACTCCGTGGATCACGTGGTAGACTTTGTGAGCCCAATCTTGATGTGACACACAATGGAGGTGAAACCATACAAGTGTGTAAGGATTCTCTGAGGAGTTGTTCCATCAATATTTCAAATAAATGTTTTAGGTAATACTTATGCAAGTCGCAGGCTGCAATTTAATGGATAGATTGACAGGGAATATAACAGTTAAGTTGATACACTTTAAACTTTACAGTAGGGATGGAACTTGATGGCAAAATTGTCAGTCACCAGTCAAATACAATCAGAAAATTTGTAAAACTGTCAAATTCTTTTGTTTAAACTGTTAAATTTGATGAAATGTCCATCCTGTCCAATTTGAAAAAGAAATCTATTTTGAAATTCCAACCGAGCTTCTCCCTACTTATTATCAATAACAATACCAACTGACATACTTAATAAATTGCCAACTTTATTTTCCCATCAAATTTGGTAGAACTGGAAATTGGAATCAATTTTTTACTCCGATTCCTACGATTCGAAGGAGTACAATGAAGTACAAAACTGTAATGCAAACTGTACAGTTCATATAAAAAGGAGTAAATTTTATCTGAAGATGCAGATGGAGCGCAAGAACTTAACTCACCAGCCATGTATTTATCTGGATTGTCTAGTTCAGGAATATTCTAAAATTTTATGGATAAGTGAAGTTAAATAATTGATTTGGTTTATATTCATCAGATTCTAGATTATTTTAAGAAATGTAAAAAATGGTATTTACAATAAAAATAAATTTAAAAAATTAATATTTTTCTGTTTCAGTAAATTAATATTTCATAATATAATTTTTAATAAAATTGTGATTATTATATACTTATATCTCAGAATTTATAATTCCAGGTTTATATTTTCATAATTTCTATATAAATTAATAAAAACAAATATCAATATATAAAACATAAAACTTAAAAATATTATCTTATTAATCTTTAAAATATTATATTATTTTTTTATTTTATAAATTTGGTAGTATCTCCTTATTCATTCATTTGATTAAAATAATAGGTGACAATCATAATATTTACTTGATGGCCTCAACCTGTCTTTAGAAAACCAGATTTGTTGGTTACTTCGGAGAGTTATAGGCCAACCAAAATTGATAAAGTTTAAATCTATCTCTAACTACCTTAATAGGTCTATTATCTACTATATCTAATGACTTAATCCGAAAGGAAATGCTATTGATACTTTGCATCCCAAAACAAAAACAAGGAACCATAAAACTTAGTTATCTGATGATTCGTTGGGCATGTCAACTTGGTTTCGTGGATTTGTCAGCATCTCCATCTCTTCCTGAGAGATGTCTTCTTCCACTGTTGTTTTTAGATCTTGCTCCCATCCTGAAAGATGTCTTCTTCCACTATTGTTTTTAGATCTTGCTCTCATCCTGAAATCAAAGATTAGGCTTCCTTCCCCACTTGCTTGGCCCACTTTTTTTTTTGAACTGAAACGATTATGTTTTATTGATAGAAAATAGGTTGGGCAAAGCCTAAACAACCATTACAATTTTCAGATTTGACTTAAGCACTCTTTCCACTTAGGGAATGGTTGCCTTGGTCGGTGTTTCTGCATTTATGCTGATCATTCCATCTTGTAAAGTGCATCCAATATTTGCCAATCTGTCCGCTTCCTTGTTTAATCCTCTAAGAATGTGGAAGATTTGAACCGAGGGGAAATCTTTCAGAATTCTGTTCACTCTTGATAGCTGTTTGTTTAGTGCCGGATCCTTGAGCCCTTTCTTGTTTACCATTGTTTTTATCAGCATTTCTGAATCACCAAAGATTAGAATTTCGTTTGGATTTTCTTTTCTGGCCATTTGGCAGGCTTTCAAGAGACTAAGAATTTCAGCTTGATTGTTGGTTTTCATTCCAAGATCTCAACTGAAATCGTCTTTTTTCCCATTCTGAAAGAAGATCGCCCCTCCTGCTCCTGACCTCCCTGGGTTGCCTTTTGAGGCTCCATCGAAGAAAATAGTGCACTTGCCCTGGGATTTCCACCATTGTTGGAAGTTGTTCTCTGATTCTCGAATCTGCCATCTTTCCTTATGAATTGGACGGGTGTACTCTGGGAGTCTGGCCTTTCCTGTATAAGCATCCAACCACACCCTTTCTTCGATTCGAAGAGAGTTGTCATCTGTGGCTGAGGAGTGATTCAGAGTTTCTAAGAGGATATTCTTTGCTTGTTCCGCCACTTTTGCTGCGGGCAGTTCTGTGTTATTGAAAATGATTTTATTCCAGGCTAACCAAAGTTTCCAGTAGACATACTTTGGTGCAGCTATCCACACCTTATACCATATAGATTTGCTGACAATGTTGTGAGGATAGCTGGCTTTCCAAGAGGAGAACATGATGTCTATTGTGCTTTGAGATGGAGGACACACAGTCAGCCCGGTAAGGAAAATGGACCAGACCTCCTGCGCAAACTCGCAAGCTATAAACAAATGATCTGAAGTTTCCAAAGCTCTTTTGCAGAGGACGCATCAGTGTGGTCCTGCTATGTTCCTTTTGCACAAATTTTCTCGAGTCAGAATTTTATTGTGGAACAAAGTCTAGAAGAAGAAATTGGTTTTGGGGATACCGAAGCTATCCCAGATCTGCTTCCACACGGATTCCGAGTGTGGTGAATCCTTTTTACTTTGCATCTGAAGATACCCTTGGCTTGCTGTATACACCCCGGTCTTACCCCGGCCCCAAGCGTCTTCTTCTTCTGTATGCACCGGAGCAAAGTCAGAAATTGCGTCTTTGAGGGCATCTAACTGAGCGTTTAGATGCACTGGGATTCTAGGAAAAATCCAACGCTGCCAGTTTCCATTGCTGTCCCAGCCTGAAATGTCCTCTATTTTCCTGATACCTTTTGTATGTAACCAGTCTCTTATCTCAGAGATTTCATTGTTTTCTGCTAGAGGGGGGTGTCCCATGACACTGTCTCTCCAAAGCATTGTATTTTTTCCATTCCTGGGAATTTGGTACAAGTAGGATCTAAAAAATTGAATACCTCTGTTACACAGTTTCCAGGCTTGCGTTCCTTCTGGGAATTTCTCCGTATTGAAGGATTTTATTGACTGGTTTTTGAGATATTTCAGTTTGAAAATCTCGCTGACTGGGTGATTAGGCTCAGCGTAGAGCTACCATAATAACTTGCAAACCAATGCTAAGTTTGCATGCACAGGATCACAGATTTGTAGTCCTCCTTCCACACGCAGTCGTTTCACTGTGTCCTAACTTATTAAATGAAATCTGTTGGTGTTTCGTCGCCCTCCGTTCCACAAAAAATTGCGCATGAGTCTGGAGATTTGATCTGAGATTAGTTTTGGGGCCATCATGAGAGAAGCTTGATATGTGGGCAGAGCCGAGAGGATTGATTTGATGAGCGTAAGTTTGCCTCCTGTTGTTAGCCAAAAGCCTCCCCACGCAACGATCTTCTTTTTGAATTTCGAGATTACTTCCTCCCACAGATGATTTTTGTTGGAGCCCAGCGTTATAGGGAGACCCAAATATTTTATTTTGTCCCATTCTACATGACCTGTAAATCCCAGATCGTTTGAAATTTTCTCAATTGTGTGCTACTCTGTATTCCATCCATACACAGCGCTTTTCCTCTCACTTATAAGTGATCTCGAGATGCTGCAAAATTTATGAAGTATGGTTCTGAAGGAATTTGCTATTCTTGAAGAGGCCCCTCCAAGCAAAAGAGAATCGTCAGCGAAAAGCGCATGATTCACTCGATCAATACCTTTCACAATTCTGATCCCTGGTATGCTGCCATTTTGTTTTTCCAAAGTCAACTTTCTACTCAAGGAATCTGCCATCAGAATGTAGAGAAATGGTGAAAGAGGACAACCCTACCTCAATCCCCTGGTGGCTAAAAAGAAGTTGGCAGGTCTTCCATTTATCATGGGCACAATCCATATCTTCTCCAGACATGCTTTGATTAGATTGATGAAGTCCTGGCTGAAACCAAAGGATGAAAGAACCCTGTACAAGAAAGAGCGGTTAACTCTGTCGAAAGCATTGCACATATCCAGTTTAATGAGCATACCTTGTTCTTTGCGTGAATGGCTGGAATGCAGAGCTACCTGGACTTGAATGACATTGTCTAGAATGTGTCTTCCTTTCACAAATCCCCCTTGGGCTGGAGAAATTAATTTTTGCAGAAGAGGTTTGATTCTATTCGCCAGAAGTTTAGCCACAATCTTATAGGACAAATTACAAAGTGAGATTGGCCTATATCTATCGAATGAGCCTGGGTTTGCTTCCTTAGGAATTAAGGCGAGAAAGGTGGAATTTATACCGCCTCCAACCTTTGCCTTCCTAATGAAACCTTGTACCATTCTAAGAAGATAAGGTTTGATTAGCTCCCAACATTTTCTGTAGAAGTGAATTGAAAATCCATCAGGTCCAGGGGCTTTGTCTGGCTCCATAGACCAAACAATGTTTGAAATCTCTTCTTCCGTGACTGGGCTCAAAAGTGTATCATTATCGTCTATGCTGACTAGATGCGGAATGTTTGTAAGGAATTTTGCTATGTCCTCCTCACTCCCGTCCTTTTCAGCACTAAGGAGGTTTTGGAAATGCTTCACAGCGGCTTCCTTAATTTGTTCATATCCTCTGCATACATGTCCACTAGATGTAGTGATTTCTGCAATGTGATTTCATGAAAGACGAGCCCTGTATTGTCTATGGAAATATGTAGTGTTTCTATCCCCAGCTTTGAGCCACAAGCTGCGGGACTTTAAACGCCAATATTCTTCCTCACTTCTAAAGGAGTTGTATTTTTTCCTTTGAGCATATTTTTCTTTATCTAAATCCTTGGATGAGATATCTTTCTCTTCCAATTCAAATTGGAGTTCTTCCAGTTGGTTGATTGCTTCTTTCCTCTGGCTGGTGGGGGAACTTATGGCTTTCTTTATCCATTCTTTTATTGCCTTCTTTGTATTTTTCATTTTTTGTTCCCACACAAAGCTTGGAGAGCCTGGAACATCTATTCTCCATGTTGTTTGAACTGTTTCGAGAAACCCTTCCCTTTCAGCCCAGAGAGGGCTGAAGCGAAAAGGAAGAGGGCCTAGATCTTCTTCATCCTTCAACCACAATAGGATTGGTTTGTGATCCGAGGTTAGTTTAGGGAGAATCTTGGAAAAAACAATTCTTTTGTCCATCATGATAGAGCTGCTGGTGAGGAATCTGTCCAGCCTTGCAGAAATGTGATTTTCCCCTGTTCTGTTATTGGTCCAGGTGTATTCTCCTTTCACTGGCTTGAAGTCTACTAAATCCCACTGATGGATGAGGTTTTCCACTGTGGAGAGGAGGGGATCCCTTGAAGAGATCCCACCTCTCTTTTCTTTGGGGTCTAAAATTATGTTCAGGTCTCCTCCTATGACTATATTCGTACGATTGAGTAGCTCTAAATAATTCGAGAGTGTCTTCCAGCACTCTTTCTTTTCATCATAATGCACAGGGACATACATATTAAACAGGGCTAATTTAAGGTTGCTTGCTGTATGGCGCAGTTCTGTATATATCCAATGTTGGGTCTCAAAGGATCTTTCTAAAGAGAAGGTGTTTTTAGACCAGAATGTGCCTATTCCTCCAGCCGAGCCTCTAGCACTGACTACCTTTCCTGAATCAAATTTCCATCTTGTATTGCTAGTGTTTAGAAGGATCTCCCCTTCTATTTTTGTCTCTTGGAGCATGAGTATGTCTGTGGATTCCATTTTAATTAAATCTTTGATAGCCTCTACCTTAGTGGGATTCCCCAAACCCCTGCAGTTCCAAGAGACCGGCTGCATCATTTACAACTTGTTGGGGTGGGTCCACCTCCCTTGGGAGCCCTTGGTCTAATGTTCCTCCCGAGGGTCATCTCAATGGTGGCTTGACTTCCAAGGGTTTTTTGTCTTTCTGATTCTTCTCCCCCGGTTTCCTTATTTGATCTCCTTCCGACTCTCTTTGATGGCCTTTCGAGGGTCTCATCATTCGAAGAGCCCACATTTTCTGTATTCTTCTTCTTTTGTTTGATTATATCATCATATGAAGGGGAAGAAGTATTACATGGAGTCGGGTTTGAAGTGTTACCTAGATCTAGAGAGTTGATGTTGTTCAACTAGGGAGGGTCTTCCCGATATGCCTTTGGAGGATCCGGGGGTGAAATGAGAGATTCAAAGGGATTTTTGTCCTTCACTATGCTGATGGTTTCCTTGCTTCCAACGTTTTGAATGCTTACACTTTCTTGCCCTGATTTGTTCCCTGTCTCTTTGCCTTTGTTTTTGTTGTTCTGCCTGTTATTTGCTGTTTTCTTTACTTGTTTCCATTGCTCTCCTTTTTCTTTCTTTGTTGTTTCCTCATTTTTTCTCTTGCAATATCTTGCGAAGTGCCCGTATTTGTGACAGTGTCCGCATTTGAAGGGGAGCTGCTCATAGTCGAGCTCTTGGATGTGAGTCCAGTCTGCCATCGAGAGTTTGATGGCTTCAGGTAAACCGATTTCAAGACCGACCTCTACGCAGATTCGGGCACAAGAGAATTGATCCTTCCTCGGCGCCTGATCTATATATCTGCCTAGAGCATTTCCTATGGATTGCAGTGAGCTCTGACTCTAGCAGTGAATGGGGAGATGTGGAAGGCGCACCCATACAGGCACCGCCGTGGGCACGTCTTGAGCTGGATCAAAGTCAGGGGACCATTTATTCAAATAGAGTCCTTGAGGGCCCATGAAATATGGCCCGTTTCTGAAGATCAGACTTCTATCTTCCACATTATCGAACACAAAAAAAAAGAATCCTTTGCCAACGAAATGACTTTTTATTCCTTCCTTGACCAAAGGTATCCAGTTTCGTTTAACCCATTCTTCGACTGCTTTTGGGGATGGCCATAACCATGTGAACTGACCAATAAGGCCTCTTTCGGCGAGATTTAGCGTTGTTCTACATGTTTCTTCCATCGACAGAGACACCGTGGGGATGTTTTCTAGTTTTTTAACGAACTTAAGCTGAGGACCAGATGACGGGCGATTCCGAGCAGCTGCAACAAGAGATATGAACGCTTCAAGTTCAGGAGGCGGGGGGGGGGGGTGAAGCTTCAGAACCACCTCCATGGTCCATAGCGAAGGTGGCCACACACAATAGAGGAGGGGACCAGCCAGACGTTGCTAGGCTAGCAGCAGAGCCCCCATGCGTGATCACAGAGCCAAAAAACCCTTGGGAGAAATTTTCCGAGCAGAGAAAGACCCGGCCCTAAGCGCCGCGCAGCCGACCCAGAGCGCCGCGACCTTCATAAGCGCCGCGCAGGAGCAAAAAAGCACACAGGAGGGCAATCCTATGTGCTGCGCACACCTGATGCGTCGCGACGGCAGCCCAATGCGCCACGCACAGCATCAGCTAGACACCGACAGAAACCCTAGAGGAATTGCGGAGGTCCTAATCTGGTTCTTCAATTCCCTCTAAACCTTAGTGAGGGTAAGGGTGTAAATTTTTTTGGCCCACTTTTGACTTTCCTGTATCATTGCCATTTTCTTTTGACTTTCCTTTATCCTTACCATCTTTTTTAGTAGATTGGACTTTCATCATTTTTGGTTGATGGCATTTTGCCAACAACTTAACAATCTAAAGTACTCCAGCGAGTTAATGAAGAATACTAAAACTTGTAAAAAGCAACAAAATTACAATATTTTTTTAGTAAAATTACAGAAGATAATATCATGATTATTGAGAGTCACCACTCTAATCTTTTTCATTTTCTTTAATTCACCTATCCCTCTTCTTTTATGCTTGAAATTAAATATAATCTTTAACATATTATTTTTTAATTTAATGAGAATTATCCTAGATCCAGCGAGCCTAGCAGGGAAGTGTGAACTTCAAGTTTATAGTAACTCATCAAAGTGGCGCGTGATAAAAACCTAACTGCGATAAAATGAAAATGAAAAGTTGAGATGTGACTTCTATAGTTTTTTAACAAATTTTCAATTTTGCTTTTGGTCTTGACAACTCTGCAAGAAGCTAAAGATTTAAAACACCAGTGAACAACGAAGAGCATCAACAACTTGACTTGACAGAAACTGTGACTGTGAAGAAGGCCATTTGTAGAAAGAAAATAAAATAAAAAAATAGATGTATGGTATTAAGAAAACAGGAAGAGCGCAATTAGACTATGTTAAATTTTAAATATATATTATATCAATTTAATGCCAAATATTCCAGCTCTAAGTTTTGCCCGCGCGGTTGGCTGAGTTTGAAATATGGTTGGAAAGTGGCTGAGTTTGAAAGGGTGGGAAAGAGGCATTCAATCTTGCATATATTTATTGCATTAATTACAGGTTTTTTGTTAGGAAAATGGAGTCATTTAAAAAGATAAAATTTATTTCTTGGGTTATATTTTATTAAATGTGGTTGTTCGTATACTTAGATTTAAATTTGTTTAAATTTAATAATGAACAATATGCCCAATCACATTTAAACTATTTAATAATCTATAGCCTAGAAAATAAACCTAACCATCCAAAAACATGAAGTAACATGCATGTTCAACTAGTCACATGTCACATCTCAAATACTTACCATAACATGATTTTATGTATTGTAAATGAAGGGCACATTAATAAACCAATAACCAAGGAAATAAGGTGGACGGTTGTTTGTCGGTCAACCAACGAAGGAATCCTGTGATTGAGTACTATTAAAATTCAGTATTGAAGTCGTACTCAAATTCAGTATTGAAGACGGCCGAAGACTGTTTCATTAGGTCATTTCAAATTCGAAAAGGCCTTCTATGGTAGGTACCAGGGGCGGTCAAGTCTGCAGAATTTATTCTAATACCAAGACTCTTTCGTTTAGTTTATTTAAAATTCGAAATGCCAAAGGTAGTCATGTCTGCAGAATTTGCTGGAATTGATAGTCAAAGGGGAAGGTTGTTGGCTTTTCATAATTATTTGTCGGTATTGATTGTCAAAAATATGGAAATTTATGTGAATAAATGTATTGTTTATTGAGGTCACAATTTTGTGTATGGGAAAGTTTCTTTGAATATAGTTAATTTTTTTTCAAAAAATATTATTGTGGGAAAGGTTAAATTGTTTTTCATAGTAGAAATGAATTCATCACCATTACTTTTCGCAGCTATAAACTGGATTTTCAAATATTTTTATAGAAAATTCTTATCTTAAGAAACACCAATCAAATTTAACTGCCATCCATGTTTAGATTGTTTTTTCATGATAGAAATAAATTCACCACTATCAAAAACCAGAACTAATAGACAGCTATAAACTGGATTTTCAGAAAAATTGTAAGAATTTCATATTTTGGAAAACACCAGTCAAATTTAATTGCCATCTTAATATCCATTTTAATTCTGTAAACCAAAAATTTTCACTGCTATTTTTTTTTTTTTTTTAAAGCTATAATGAGAAAATCACCACAAATCATTTGAATATCAAATTCCATCCGTGACTGTCAGCACATGATATTCAAAGCCACCGTCTATAAATGAGAAGAGAAGAGCAGACTGCTAAAATCCAATTGTGCGACGTCGATGGTGACAGGACGTAGGCCCATGCATAATCAGACTCCGTGGATCACGTGGTAGACTTTGTGAGCCCAATCTTGATGTGACACACAATGCAGGTGAAACCATACAGGTGTGTAAGGATTCTCTCAGGAGTTGGCTTGAATTTAATGGATAAATTGACAGGGAATATAACAGTTAAGTTGATACACTTTAAACTTTACAGTAGGGATGGAACTTGATGGCAAAATTGTCAGTCACCAGTCAGGAACTTTACAGTTAAGTTGATATTATGTTTAGAAATAAAAAATATTGATATAAATTTTCTTTTTCAAAATTAGTATATTAATAAATTTTCAATACTAATTTTTGAAAAATTATATAATAAACTTAAAAAACATATATATATAATTCATTTTGATATTATAATTAGAAATTAAAGATATTGGTGTATTTTTATAGTTTTCTTTAAATTAGTGTATTAAAAAATGTAATTTTCAATATTAATCCTTGAAATATCATGTAATGGGGTTTAAAAACACATTGTATGGGATTATGAAATATATAATTTGGGATTGGGAGGTAAGACGATATATTAAGTAAATTACAATAATTTACTCTCTCTCAATAATAGTAGAGGAGGAGGAAAGTATTGGAGTTCGGAATGAGAAAATATTGGGTTTAATATTGTACTTTAATCAATATTACAATTTACTCAATATTTCCTCAATATGATGATTTACAGGAGAGGAAAATAGGGAGAAATCTTGGTGAGTTATTATTATTATGGGGATGAGAAAAATCAAGTAATCAAGTTCGATAGAAAATTGGAAATAAATATTGGATAAATAATCATATTTATTCAATATAATAATTATAATTTAATTTTATTATCGATTAATATTTTTTTAAATATTTTTTTTTATTAATTTTTTTTCTTTCAATAGAAAAATCAAACTTCCTTCATTAAAAGCTTTATCAAAATGTTTTAGATTTATTTTCATTGTGTTTTAAAATTATTTTCATTTTTAATAATAATTTATTTGCTATTCAATTTTCACATTTATAGTTAGAATAAAAAAGTGTATATATATATGTGTGTGTGTGTGTGTGTGTGTGTGTGTGTTTCCTATTAAATCAAGAATAATAAAGGAAAAAAAAAAAATTTAGAAAGCCTAAAAAAATATAAAAATGAAATTTTATTAATTAAAAAAATTTATTTTATTTAAATTTAATAAAATACTTGAGAACAAAAAATATTAATTTAAATTTATTAATTTATATTTTAATTTATTAAAATTTTATAAAAATTATCAAAGAAATAAAATAAATAAAATAGAAATATTATACTTTAATTATGGATAGCTAGTTCATTTACTTGTGTAAGTATGAAAATATTTTTAGTAAACACTTTTATCTTTTTGAATTTTAACATGTAACATTTTACAAAGAAACACATATATTTTACTATTACATTCACCCAAATTATATTACATATTTGGAGGGCCAACCCTCTTCAAGAAAGTCTCTCAAAAAATGGACTAGATATGAACCTATGCAAAATAAAAAAAAATAATCTATCCTCAAATTCTCCTCATTGAACCTAAAAGTTAGGAATCTATCCTCAAATTCATGTTTATAGGGCTCAAAAGCCATGTATGTAGCCTTAAGATTAAGTATTTTGGAGAAAATAATAATTAAAAATATTTATATATTTAATTCTAACAAATTTTAACATATAACATTATATTGTGTGAAAGGTAAGTGTTAAAGATGATGCACTTTAATATGTACATGTTCAATAGGATAAAGGTTAATGTGTTGGTGGTATCATAAACTAAACACTTAAATATATACCTATGTAACAAGTTAATGTTGTTAGTGCAATCGTGAACGAACCACCATTTGGGACGATAATTCATTATATCAATACAATTCATGGAATCAAGTGCCCCTTACAACATGGTCTAAATTCACAAGGAGAGGATAGAGAAAAGGAAAAAACTAAAAATTATTAGTAAAGGATTTTTTTTTTTTTTTTTTTTAAAGGTTTACAAACATTTTTTTGGGTGCTCTCACTTTGTTTTATTTTTTTTTGGGTCACGAGTAGTGGAACTTACATTGAGAAAAGTCGTAAAATAATAAGTTTTTAATTATAACAATAATTTTGAAAATTAAATTTTACTCTTAATAATATATTGAAATATTGAAATGAAAATTTATGGACTCTTCACAATATAACATTTGTTGAGATAATTTGGATACTATCAATTATATTTTCTATATATTCTTATTTATTATGGAGTTTCATTAATATTTCAAAATAAAACTAATTTTCTAAGCTAAAGTGCGACTTATTTCTTTCTTTGCAATCAATCTTAAACTACCTTTGCATCACGGATTAAGATAGGTTTGGGCATGTTTGTGGAACATGATTTTTAGATCTGTGTCTAATATATTTGGTTAAGAAGAATAATTCTTTTTTTAATAGAAATTATCTCAATTTAAGTATTAGAAAAAAATAATAATGTTATGGGTCTTACTTTAGTTAAGCATTACAAGTTACTTTCTTGGCCTTGTTTCAAATGTTGTTTTTTATTGGATTTTTGCTTTGATTTTTAGGAATTATGTATTCTCTAATATGGTATGAAGAAGGGGTGACTCAATACAACATTTTTGGTCATGTGATGGGTAGATAACATCAATAATGTTATTGGGTGAACTATTTTAATATGCTAACAAAGGGTTGCTAATGATCGAAACTATTATGATGCAACAATAGTCCCCTATCAATATTTTGTTACCAACACAAGAACATGCTTATTGCAACAACAAAAATTTTACATAGCCTAGAGTGATGTTCACTAATGCTCATGTAAAAAGTGTTCAATTAAAACATTCTATGTCTCTTGCCATTCATAGATATAAAAGTTGTATTTTGGTTGAGATTTGAGGGATCAACATATTAAGTATCAACAACATGGAAAGAAAAATCAACACACTAGCTAGCTTGATTCAAATACAAACAATTAATGACACAAAGGTAATAATAAAAATAAAATTAAACTGAAAAAAGGGACACTACCTCCTAATTACTATAAAACAAAAACAAATGTTTTTATACATGGTACAATATTTTCTTTGCATATCCTTTGTTAACCTTAGTCAACTTTAATATTGAATGACTACATATTTCTTATAAGACTATTGTGATACATTACTATTTAGTGAAGGTTGATGTTTGATTTGTACTTAATCTTAATTGTGATGACAGCAATCCATACTAGAGCCATAAATATAAATAAAGAAAGTCATCATTTTTAATTATAAGATAAGAGAAATAAGGTTCCCATGAGGGCTTCCTTAGAGCCATGGGGGCACCTTGAGGTAGTGGTTGAACGTGTGGTTGCACCCAGAGAGACTGGATGCATGACTCATGCACACATAAATGGATCAAAGCCCACCCGCATGTCTTCATTTTATAAAAGGGGTCGAGGGAGAGGGATGGGTACTCTATGGCCTCAATGGAACTAAAGTATTGAAGTACTCACGAGGATTAGGAAAGATGAAAAATAATTAGGCAGAAGCATATGGTCTTCTACAAGTTTGCCTTATAGCTAATTTTTTTTTCCTTCTCTTACAATGTTGGGGAATTCCCTTTTAATTTTTTAGCACATGGTAAAAGGATCCTCTTCAAGGAATAAGATATTGGAAAATATATTAATTCACATAAAAAAGGTCACACAATAATTCCCTCATTTAACTATTTCCATGTTTTACGGTATAAAAATAAATAAGTAGATGAATGTGTCAATTAAGGTTGCATCCTAAAGTTTGGTGAATTAAAGACGGATGACCAATTAAGGCCATCCTTTATTCCTTAGTTTCATTTTCAATGAAAACCATGTTAAGAATTATTAAAAAAGGAGGGGGAGGGGGAGGGGGAGGGGCAGGGGGAGAAACTCAAGTAGTTTGACAATAAATATTTGTCCATATCTGAATGATCATGGGTTCTGGGGCAAGCACAATGTAATGAATGATTTTATTCTCATATAGTTGGATGTTGTTATATATTTTTCTTTATTTTGGGGTATTTTTGGAAGGTTTTCACCTGCAAAGACCTAAAATTTGTTTGTTAATTTAACGTTCCTCAATAGAGGATAATTTTGATATAGGTTATGTTAGATATAATTGATGTATATGACAAAATTGAATTGTAACCCACAATGTGAATTTGTGAACTAAGCACATATTTTAAAATTAATACAAATATTCTCATGATTGTTAAACAAAATATAAAATAAATATGGTACATAATTGAAGTTATAAGGTTAAGTAGGATCTCAAAACTAGATTATAATTAATTAAGATTCAATATTCCATATGTTTATGTGGATGCTTTTTTCATCTCATGAAGAAAAGCTAATTGTACCATATCAACTATGAATTAATTTGATGATTGTCTTATGCCATGTTTTCTCAATATATCCCATACCTCATTTTAACACATTTTATTTTCACATTTAGAGGCTTCACAAGAAAGAAAAAAAAAATGTTGAATTATTAATATATAATTGCTAAAGTAATTTCAAAAAATAGTTAGGAATGGGATAAGAATCAATACCATTCAAAGTAATTTTCATATGAAATAAAATGTTTTTGATCTCATAAAACTTAATAAATAATATTAAAAGCTAAATCAAATGAAATATCACATACAAAGTTTCACTTAATTTATTTTTTTTCAATTTTTTTTCAAAATTAAGTTTTTTACTCTATACAAAAAGATAAAAACCTTTCAATGGAGCTCACACCAATCTTTTGATTTTTATTGTTTTGATTTTTTATTTTTTCAATTTAAATTAAAATATCTCACCATAATGATGATGGTTTGTGTGTTTTATGGGTGGGTGATATATTTCTTATTCTAGATTAATATTAAATAATAAAGCTTGTTTTTATGTTTTTTTAAGACATTAATAATTTTTATTTATTTTTTAATTATTATTATTATAAGAATTGTGATTATATTTTTGAAATTGGAAATGAATTTAGCATTATGAATGAAATTTTTTCATAATATTTAATTGTGTATTCGGAAAATATGCCAAAAAATTAAAAAAAATAAACTTGTTAAATTAATATTATAATCTGAGAGGTTCATCCTATAATCTAGAATGGGGGATGTATACGCATGTCTTTGTTCGCCTTATAAATTAAAAACAAAAAATAAAAATAGGTTCTAAAAAGAAAAATAATGTAGCCTATAATAAAAAAAATATATATTGTAAAGTAATTAGAAGTAAAAAACATGTGTGAGTAAGGTGTTTAAATCTTATAATTTTCAAAACTATTTTAACAAGAGATTTAAATAAACTATTTGAAGATCTATAAATATATTTATATAGAAATAAAACATTTTAATATTTTATATAAAAAATATTCAATGTGGGTTATCAATAAAATATTTTAAAAAACCATTTTAATTTTCTATTATGTAAAATATTTTAATGTCAATTTATATCATATATCATTTAAAAAAAATGTATATATCATGAAAAAATTAAGTTTTTATAGTTAAAACATTTATTAGGTTCTATATATACTCTATTTAGCATTAAAAAATACAAGTTAAACAATGAAAAATAAGACATTGTATTTTACACTTTAAAGAAGTTTGCACTTGAAAATATTTGATCCCATAGATCCATACTCGAATAAAAGATGTTAAATTATTAATATATAATTGCTAAAATAATTTAGAAAAATAATTAGAAATGGAGATAAAAATAAATATCATTCAAAGTCATCGTCATATAAAACAAAATATTAACTATATTTTAATATTAAAATTTTATGTCACTTATAATCATATAATTTATTTGATATTAGTTATCTTTCTAATAATCATTTTTTCCCTTTCACACATTTAAAATGTTTATGTTTTATAAATATCTTTAATTATTATTTATAGATGACACACAT
Source organism: Pinus albicaulis (assembly GCA_034641835.2). Classification (NCBI taxonomy): domain Eukaryota; kingdom Viridiplantae; phylum Streptophyta; class Pinopsida; order Pinales; family Pinaceae; genus Pinus; species Pinus albicaulis. The sequence goes on along the minus strand of CM076583.1, from coordinate 715,021,596 downwards.
AAATTTTTTTTTTTTTTTTTTTTAATTTGAATTTTCTAATAAAAATAAAAATTATAAATTAAGAAAAAACTTTAAAATATATGTTATATATTTTTATTGAAAAAAATCTATTTTAATATAAAAAAATATATTTTTATTGACAAAAATCTATTTTAATATAAAAATATTAAAAATTTAAATATCGGAGTTCACTAATTAGATAAAAAAGATTAATTAAATTTCAAATATATATTTTATTGCTTCAATATATATCTTCCAAAAATATTAAAATAAAACTTATTATACAAAAATTAAAAAAGACAATTTTAAATATCAAAATTTAGCATTATCTCATGAAACTTAACAAATAATAATAAAAGCTAAATTAAATAAAATATCACATACAAAGTTTCACTTAATTGACTCATTTTTCATTTTTTTTTTCAAATTTACACGCTTTTTAGACTATTCAAAAAAAAAAAAACTTTTCAATGGAACTCATACCACTAGATCCTTTGATTTATATTGTTTTTTTTTTTCAATTTAAATTAAAATACCTCACCATTTTGTGTGTTTTATGGGGTGGGTGACCATTGATATTAAATAATGAGATGTGTTTTTATATTTTCTTTGGATTTTAATAATATGATTTTTGATGAGAATTGTGATTGTATTTTTGAATTTTCAAATGGATTTAACATTATGATTTATTATATTATATTATATATATATATATATATATATATATATATATATATATATATATATATATATATATATAATTTTATTATATATTTTTATTTATTTATTTATTTTTTCAGAATATTTAGATTGTGTAATTGGAAAACATGCCCAAAAATAAAAAAATCAATTTGTTAAATTAGTATAAAACTAACAGAGTTCTATTTTAAGTATAGATTCAACATGAGGTTAGAGGTATCAATTTCTTTAAAGTGCAAAATAGAATATATTATGGATCACATTTCTTTAAAAGTTAATTTTTTCATGGTATATACACATTTTTTTAAAAATGATATCAACAAATTAAAATGGTTTTTTATTATTAATATATTTTTAGGTATATGTCAATATTAATTTGTATTAGAATATTTTATTAATAACTCATATTGAATATATTTTTATACACCACATTAAAATGTTTTATTTTTATATATAAATATATATAGATATTCAAATAGTTTATTTAAATCTCTTATTGAAATATTTTTGAAAATTATAAGATTTAAATATCTTAGTTACACTTTTTTTTTTTAAATATTTCTAATTACTTTACAACATATTCATTTTTTTAATTATAACCCACAATATTTTTTATTTATAACATAATTATAATTATAATTATTTTTAATTTATATATATATATATATATTTAAAAGGAAAAAAACTAATAAAACTTGCACATTTCTCTCATATTAAAATTTAGAATAAGCTTTTAAAATCAATAATAATAATTTAAACTATCCTTCTTCTCAATTTTTTTTGGATAAATTTTATTATAAATTTAACAATTTCAAATTTGTAAAATAATAATCATCCAAACCTCTCTTCACACAATAATTTGTTGATAAATTTGATTATGTATTTAAAAATTTCAATGCCAAAAATTGATATTTATAAACTGATTTTCTTCAAACTGCAAATTAATCATTTATAAATCGCAAATTAATCCTTTATAAATCCAAATGATTAAAATTACAATCTGAACCATGTAAATAATTTGTGAGTTATCTAAATCAATCCAAATTATTCGAGTTACAATACGAACAATAAACATTAATTTAAATGAAACCAATTTGAATTTATATTACAACGAGAATATTATAAATTAAAACAGGTGAGACAAAATGTTGGAAATTATTTTTCTCCCTATTATGCATGCGGCGAGTGGGTATTACCTAGTGTGTTCTAAGTTGACCATCTAATAAATTTATTAAATAATTTACAATTTCAAAAAGTGAATTTTTATAAATTAATTAGGTATATTTTGTAATTTTTTTTTATTAATATTTATCTTTAAAATATTATTGATCTTGAATTTGAACATGTTATTAGCCATGCTTTTTAACTGGTGATATGATATATGATATTTATAATGTAATAAATATATAGCTTTTCAAGTCAACTTTTGTTTATTGAGAGATTGAAAAATTTGTACACATCATTCAAGAAGTTAACTAGGTTTTTTCATTTTCAATTCATTAACCTCCCATCAATTGTAACTAGAAAGAGTTCATTAATCAATCTCCATAGATAAAAGTGCCCAATTTAATAATCTGAATTTAATTATTATTAAACTAATTTAAATTTCCATGTCTTTCGAAGCACTTATGCACACTTGAAAATTTATTTATAATAATTTACAAATAATTACAAAATATTTTATAATATTTTTTTTTGTAAGTTAGGCTAAGCTATCTTAGATCATAAAAGAAACTTTACGTAGGCGTTGGCCTGAGATGGTAAGCGGTCGGTACTTAGCCTATCCCAATCTTATAAGCTTTCAAAATAGAGCAGGTTTGGGGCTGCCTCCTAGGAGGAAACCAACCCCTTAATAGCGTCAAACATTCATGATTTACAAAGTGTTATGTAACACATATAAAAACAAAATAGCTGTAGTATGTGCTGAAATGATAGAAAACATAGATGAACCGAGAATCCGCGCAATCATGGTGTTCCTTCGTCATCCTCTGTAGCGGGGTCCTCCTCCTCGATGAGGCATCCATATTCATACGCAATGGCCTCCTCCTCAGCTGTTGGCTCGCGCGACGACTTTGGGGGGGCTACGCGGATGATAGGAGCAACAGGGTACTCAACATCTGGAAATCTGGTCCAAACTCCATTCGAATCCATGATCCAAACTTCTGTATCCTCCTCCGCTGGCTCGTGAACAGGGAGCAGCTCAGAGTGCACAATGGTAGACTTCTTGGGGCCTCTTCTGCCCCTCCGATTCTCAAGAGATAAGACTATCTCATCCCAGGTATGATCAGGCCTTTGAGTAGCCTTCCTGACGTGGCTGCTAGAAGAGGAATCTTGATGGATTCCAAACGGTGATCTTGACCGCCGTGATAGTGACCTGAGAACACACCTCTTTGGCTACCCGTGATGGGTTTTTGATGCTGTTGCGGAGCCATGGGTAGGCTAACACGCAGAGGGGGGGATACCAGGCTCAGAGCAGTGAGGTGCGCAACAGGAGAACATGTAGAAAAGAAGCACAACGGGGGGCATGCAACAGGTGGTCGCGCAACAGGGGGGCACGTAGTACGGGGCACGTAGCAAGGGAGCTCGCCTCAGAAATTGCGTAGCGGGGAGAAGAAAAAGAGGAGGGGCTTTCCGCAGGGAGGAGCATAGTCGGGGGGCACATAGTAGGGGGCGTGCAGCCAAGAGGAAATCAAAGGGAGGAGCGCGCTGCAAGAGGGCGCACGACAGGGGGCATGTGTCAGGGGGAGTGCGCAATAGGGAGACCGCGCAGGGAAGCTGGAGTAGCAACGTGATGGTAAGGGAAAAGACAATCTAGTGTTTGGATGGAGCAGCAGAGGGATGGCAAAATGTGGAGCTTCAATGCCTTTTGAAGACCTGTGGCACGAGCATAGATGATGTGCGGTGTTGTGGCACACTCGCATATGCGATGTGGGATAGTTCAATTGAGATTTCATGTGATTCAGTGTATGGAAATAGATTAGGTGTAGCAGAGCACCAATGTGAATGATTGCTGAGTTGAGGTTTCCCGTCAGGTTAAAGTTGTCTTTGCAGGGTGTCTTCAGCTTGAGCATTGGAAGATCTGTCTTCGCACGGTCGGGGCATGTCACCCGCATTCAGGGAAAATAATTTATAATAATATTATTAAATTAATATTTATATTAATTAATGGCATAGTCTAATGTGTAGAAAAATAGTCTTAGTAATCACGCAATATAATCTGAAGCAAGATTGTGATTTTTTGTTATTTAAAATACATTTTTGAATGAATAAATGGATTGAGGGGCACTCTAATTTTACAGATTAAACAACTTAAACTCAAGTTTTTAAAAATATATGTCGGATTTTGATTAAAATTACTTAGAAAAATTAGACTGTGCCTAAATTAATTATAAGAAATCAATTAATATATAATATTTTAAATTAAATAATATTAAATAATATCTATTTTTCTTAATTAATGTTATTAATAACGTTAATAAATTTTTTAAAATATAATGATAATGTTACTTGATAAATACTAATATGATTGGGGATTATATTCTAGCCTAAGCCATAGTCACTATGGATATTAAATGCTAATTTTTAGTTAGTGTAATGTAAATGTTTTCAGTTTTTAGCGAAATGGTACTGTGAATGCCTTATAAGTTTAGTTGGCTTAATAAATAATATCATGGAACTACAAATATGAAATTAATGCTCTTTTTTTTTAAATGTATTTTTTTGCATTTATTGCAAATCACATGAAATAAAATAATTTGTGAATGCCTTATAAGTTTAGTTGGCTTAATAAATAATATCATGGAACTACAAATATGAAATTAATGTTTTTTTTTTTTAAAGGTATTTTTTTTTTCATTTATTGCAAATCACATGAAATAAAATAATTTTTACAGAGGTTACTCTAAATATATTATCATTTTCCATATTTAACTTTTAAAGATATGGCCTTGTGAAGATATATTATCATTTTCCATATTTAACTATTAAGGATATGGCCTTGTGAATATGATATTACATTTATCATATTATTTATTAATTTGGTCCAACATGTTAAATAATTTTCATTTTAACAAAGTGGAACTTCACAATTTTTTTTTTCTAATTTTTGCAAAGTTTTAATTAGCATTTATCTTTAATGCTATTGGTTGTGAATATGCAAATGTTAGTTATGTTAGATTGTAGACTTTTGTGATCCATATTGTGAATAATAATGTCTTTAGGATCAATCACATCATTAAAATTTGGTTGAGAACCAACTACTATAGTTCATCCTAGAGACAAAGGTTAAATAAAATTAATACCATTAACTCTAAATTACTATAAATTAATAAATTATTAATTAATTAAACTAAATAACAAATAATAGCTACCATATAACCTTGTTATATACTATTTATTGATAATAACCAAAAAGTGAAATTGAAAGTAAACATCCCAAAACAACATTGATTTAAGGTATTAAGAGGAAGATAGTACCATGATAAGGTACTTGATAAAAGTGGTTTTTTATGGTCTTGTTATGTGATTTTGGTAGAATATTTGAATTGTGAGCTATTGGATATGAGTAAAAAATATATTAATTATGTTATTTAATGTTTTCAATAGAAGCAATGTCTCGCACTGCCATGCAATGAAACTTGCTAGTCCTCACTTCAAAATTAGTGTAAATTGGGCTTAGTTTTCAAGTATAATTTTTTGTTTTTTGTTTTAATGGCTAGTCACAGTGTGTCGAGACGAGAAGAATATGAATTTTCACTAATTTATGAACATAATAAAATGTAAAAATATACATAAAGTAGAGATGCAACAAAAATAAGACTTCATTTCATTAATATCTCATAACTAAAATATGATTAAAGACAAAATGGAATTAAAATAGTTAGGAAACTGGTAGTTTATCTTTGAGAAAAGATGTGGCGGCTACATGCCTCTCAACTGTGTTAGAATGAAGCTCAAAAGCTTATTATTATTGAGAAACAATGGAAAATCCTAAACATCCAAAAACTTTAATCTAGGAGATGAAACACTAGACTATGAGTCTCGTTGTAGTAAATTGGTACATCAATTTCCTAGGGTCGTAACTTTGGTATATTATTTCCGTTTGAGGCACATGATACATCGCGAAAGATCTATCCGAGGACTACAACTACTGACAACGAATATCCAGTGTCTATCTCATATTAATGAGATGTGGTTTCCCCAACAAACGTCGTTTAGGACGTCAAAATGGCTCCGGAAGTTGAGGACCCGAAAAACTGTCAAAAATAATAAATTGTGTTACAATTAAAGAAATTGAAAAAACTGAAAAAAACAATAATGGAGTCCCAGTGAAATAAATAAGTGATAATATAGTTTAAGACCTCAAAACTACTCCCAAAATTCTGAAAAATCCATATAACTCTAATTTTTTATTAATATATAATTTTAATTAAACAAAACATATTAAAAAATATATTAATATTACTACCTATTTTATTTAAAATTGTACAAATTCACAGCTTATACATAAATAATAGTAAATAATGGTTGCAAGAAAGCGTTATCTATTGGTGGAATGGGAACATTCTTAGAAGCAAATAAAAGCTTCCATTAAAAAAACCAATATTCACAGTTATGGAACGAGATCTGTTTTTTTTAATGGGGGCAAATCGTTAGATTTAAGATAGCGGCCATTGGCAGCGTCTAGTGACGGATAATGAGTGTCAAATTTACTCATTTTGAATGTTACAAAAGTTTTAACTAATAAGGTTGGAATTTCAAAACATATTTATTAGTTAATAATTTTTATATATTAATCTTAATTTTTGTAATTTCAATAAAAAAAATTCTAAATAATTTAACTATTTTTAATTATACCTAAACAATTTACCTATCAAATTTCATACCAGCTCCCTCGTCCAACGAGTTAAGGAGAGCTTACCGTGCAACAGTGACAGATTTGTGAACAATTATTTATAAAGTCGTGCCATCCAAATCTTCCAATAGACGTTCACATCTATTATTTATTTGAAGTTGGGTGACATAGATCGTTAAAAAGCCGCTGTCACATCTGCAGATTTGAATTCATGATGATTGGTTCCTTCATGATGATTGGTTTCTTCCTGTCCATATACGGCGATGGGAAACTTCTGTCAATAAATTGCATTTCATTCAGTGCGCAAGATGCACTCTGGATTCTGGATATTCAAATTTCAAAGCAAGGAATGATGGGCACGATATTCAAAGGTAAAGTCTATAAAGAAAGACTAGTAAACCAAAGTTATAGTTTAAAATATTTATAGAATAATACAGAAGTTTTAGTAAGATTTTGAAAATTTTTGGTAAAGATTTATTATAATTTTATTTACAATTGTGTTGGGTGTTTTAACGAATTTTGATAATGCTGAATTTATTTCCATTATAAAAAATGCAATTCAAACACTCCAATTACCTAATTTTTTGATTTTCTTTTATACCAAATTTCAACAAAAAAAACTACCATTCAAACTATTCTATCACGTTTGTAAACAACTCTATAAACCCAGAATAAAGACTGCAAGCACGCGTAATCCAAGGCCAAGGATTACAGGTCAAGAATCATTCATTCTCACTTTGAAAACTTTTTGTCATGAAATAAATATTTATCATACGCTCTTCCCTAGCTTTTTTGTCCCTAGCTTTTGTAAGTGGACCCATCTAGTGGTGTTCTTTTTGCATCCCCTTGGACGCGCAATCTCAGGCCAAGGATCACAAACGACAACTTACAAGTCAAGAAGCATTCATTCATTCTAATTTCTAATTTGAAAACTTTTTGTCATGAAATAAATATTTATCATACTTTCTTGCCTTCTTGAATATTTGTCAATAGCTTTTGTAAGTGGACTTTGCATCCCCATTTAAATTAATATGATAATTTTTTGTTTAATTTTTTTAACAACATTTTTTATTAATATGGTTTAATTTTAATTAATAGTTATTGGGTTGAGAGGATTATTTTACAGTCATGTTCTTGTTCTTGTTCTTACTTCATACGTTCCTGTCAAGAATGAGTTAGCGTGCCTGTCACAGACATAGCTTGGTCAGTTTCTGATTTATGGAGATCTACAGCCGAGTTTTTTTTATCTCAAGCGAGCCTGATCTGCTTATGCCTTCGAATGAAAAGGAATATTATTCAAGCATGCCAATTAATACCTTACACGACCCTGTCAAGTTGGATATGGCGTGTCTGTCGCAGATAATTCTGGGGGACGAGGTGTATTCATTAAAGGATTTCTTCATTCTCAATCTCCCTCATCCGCTGATCATGATCTTTAATTTTCCTGTCCATATTTAAGAGATCCAATTTTTGTAGGTTTTTTTAATGCTCATCTATAGGTACTGGCTCCATCTCATTTAGGAATATTTTTGATGGAGGATATGTTCCGATATGGGGAGGCCGACTGTCTCTTTCATGTATTTGAGAGAGCATTTGTCTGGCTCGTATGTTTGATTACTCGCTATAGCTCTTCATAGCTGAGTTTATGTATGCATGATGTACTGTTTATATTATAATATATACAGTGTTTTTTTCTTGTGAAAAAAAAAAAGGCAAGTATTATGTTTCCATTAAAATAAAATAAAAAATTAACATTAATTCAAGATAAAAATAAAAATAATTATATATAAATTTTTTTTTAATATTTCTTTTAATTAAATATTTGTAAATGATTTTTTTAAAGGAAAAATTACAACATATAGATATATTAAGATCTTTAATGACTTAAATATTTCCATATCAAAATTGTAATATTCGAAGATATTAATTTTGTTATTATGCCATGTAAAAAACATCTAATATTAATATTAAAAAATAAATATTAATAAAAGTTTAGATTTATTTACAAACTTTTTTATTTTGAAAGGAGATTTGATCCTTCTAGGGTTAATATGGGTATAGGCTCGTATAATTAGAAGTGTTCTCCAACTGAGTATAGAAGAGATGTTGTAATATCTCGTCTTGTCCTGATATATATAAAAAAATAATAATATAAAAATAACCATACATTAAAATAAAAATAACAAATTGACCCTTGATATTGCTCATAATATTATGTGGAATATAACTTATTTTAAGGATATCCTAGGGATATATTAAAATCTTTAATGACATAAATATTTCCAGTTGAAAGTTATAATATTTGAAAATGCTAATTTTGTTATCATGGCATGTAAAAAACATCTAATATTAATATTAAAATATCAATATTAATATTGACATAGATTCATTTAACTTTGAGGGATCAAGTCTCTTGAGATACAAACCTCTTTTACTATGAAAAGAGATTTAATCCCTCTAAGTGCTTGATAGATCCAGGGTTTAGATGGATTTAGGCTCGTATAATTAGAGGTGCTCTACAATCGAGTATGGAAGAGATGTTGTAATACCATCTATCCTATTATGTTATGTAAACAAGCATAACCATAAGTTAAAATAAAAATAACATATTTACCTATGGTATTGAATCATAATATTTATTTGGAATGTAACCTATTTTAAGCATATCTTATGGATATATTAAAAACTTTAATGACATACAAATTTCCACGTGAAAGTTATAATATTTGAAAATACTAATTTTGTTATCATGCCATGTAAAAAACATCTAATATTAATATTAATACAAGTCTTTATTCATTTTAATTTTGACAGATCAAATCTCTTGAGATACAAACCTCTTTTTCTATGAAAAGAGATTTGATTCCTCTAAGCGCCTCATAGATCCAGGGTTAAGATGGATCTAGGCTATTATATTTAGAGGTGCTCTCCAACCTAGTATGGAAGATATATTGTAATATTGGGTCATGTCGTGTTATGTTATGTAACAAATAATAAAAATAAAAATAACCATAAGTTAAAATAAAAATAACATATTGACCCATGGTATTCTCATAATATTTATGTGGAATATAACTTATTTTAGAGGGGGAAGACTAGCCTAGATCCATCTTAGCTATAGATGTACCAAGTGTTGAGAGTAATCAATTCTCTTTTCACTCCAATGAGTAGATCCAAAATTAAAATAAATATAAACTAATAATTAATAATAATAATAATTCTTTATGATTGGTTAATAATAATACAACTTAAATTTATATTAAATTTAACTCAATTAAAAAAAAACATGAATTAATACAATTATCACATCACATGCATTGACTTAAAAAAATATTTCATCATGTTTAGAAAAAATTCACTAAGCAACCTCAATAAATTCAATTACTCAACTAATGGTCATGATAATATAGTACATAACCACTAACTCTATCCACCAAAGCAGTCTAAAAACCCCACAAATTAGCTTTTAAAATAATGAAAATTATAATTTTAAAATAATGGAAATTGTAGCAAGATTATGATAAAATCTGGTTGTGAGTTAAAGTTGCCAAATTTCAGAATTTTTAGTGAGAAAAAGTTCTTGATACTACTAAATCTATTTCTATCATTAAAAAATCATTCAAATACACCAACATTTTGATTTTTTAAATATTTTTGAAAATTTATAACATCAATAACAACCTTCCAATTTCAAAATTAATTACCTTTAAAATTTAAAGTTATGGTGTTTCTAGATTATAAGCTTTAAAATTTAAAGTTATGGTGTTTCTAGATTATAAGTTTGAAAAGATTAATTTGGAGCATTCTTTCGAAATGAGATGGGGTATAATCAGATGTTGGTATTGATTATTATTTTTGTTAAGTATCCCTATGAGAATGAATGTGATACTTCATTCTTCCTTAGTCTTCTCAGGTTGCGTTTAGTCAAAGAAAATATGTGACCAAATGAAATGTGGTACTTCCAAAGTGATGATGTTCGAATGACTAACCGTTCAGTTATACATGCCTATATCTTACAACTATGTTCATTTGAAATATGCTTAATTTTTTAAGATTTAGCAATGATATTTCGAGTGATAAATATAGTTGATTTTTTGATGAGAAATATAGTTTACATCAATGTGCTTAGATCTTATCATTATTGATTTGAAATATGTTTATATACTAAAATTTTTTATAAAATTGATTTATTATGTCGTAAGGCATTTTTATTTGAAAACAACTCCCTTAGTTGTCACTCTGTTCATGTCTGAGCTATTGGATCAAATGTTAGATGATTGAAATGTTTTAAGTCATTAAATCCACAAGTAAATGGTTATATATATATATATATATATATATATATATATATATATTTATAATGTTAGTTTTTTTTTTCTTTTTTCTCGTCAGATTGAATTTAGGTTTTGGTGACTTTTAAGTTAAAATATTGTTATTAAAAATTTGTTATATTTTTATATGTAAATGTAAATAGTTTTATATATGTTTTTTATAGTATTTGTTTTTTTCTTTTTAATAAGTTAAATTGAATTTAGGTAATAAAATAAAATAATAATAAACTATAAAAACAACCCATGGTATTGACCCATGGCATTCATGTGGAATATAGTTTATTTAAAGGGGGAAATTAAGATGGCCTAGATCAATCTTAACTCCAGATCTACCAAGAGCCAAGAGGGATCAAATGTCTTGATATGCAAACCTCTTTTAGAGTGAAAAGAGAATTGATCCCTCTGATAAATAATATATATCTAAACCAACCATTTAATAAAACTATTTTTAATTGTTTATAACCATTATTCTTTTAAAATTTTACTTAATAAAATGCATCTAAAGTTTCATACATCCAAATATACATAGTTTTTTTTGTTCTATATTATTTATTATTTTTGTTACAACTATTTTATTATTCCAAAAATACATGGTTTTTTTGTTATATATTGTTTATGTTACAACTATCTTATTATTCATGAGTAGTATTTCTTAATATACAAAAAATTAAATTAATAAAGATTTTTTTTTTTAAATATGTGATATTTTTTTAAATTTCCAAATTATTTCACAGGACATGATTTATCTTGAGAAATAATGATGAATGTTCATAATTCTCATTTCTTAATTAACACTAAATTTACCTTTAATTACTTAATTGTAATAGTTTGTAACTACATACATACCCTTTCGCATTTATTTTTTAATGAATATCAAATATTATTATCATCAAATATCTATCTTAAAAATATACAATTATAAAATAATATTTTTAAAAATTAATGTAGAAATTCGATTGTGAAAGTGGATTCTTTTTATGATATAACTAGTAAATTTATTATCCATTTTTATTTTTTTAATGATTCATTTAAGATTAACATTTGTATGTTGTCATGAGGAGATTTTTTATTTTTCATGTCAATTACCTTTTATAACTTTAGGAGGTTCTTAATATTTCCTTCTTTTTAAAAAAAAAATGAAACTCAATTATATATTTAAAAAGATGATTATGTAAGAGAATTTTAGGATTATAGATTTTTTTTTGGTCCAAGTTGACAATGTGAATGCTTATTTACCTAAAGTTAGCTCTCATGTTCAATACCTCCCCATGGGGTTTGAAGATAATAGGTAATGGAAATTGAATGACATATAAAACATATTCACAATATAATTTATTTGAATGAATAGATGTGTGTAAAATATTTAATAAGAAACTAGATTTGTAATTATAAAATATAAAACTATAACTTAAATTTGTGAAATTACTTTGTATTTTTTTTTCTTTTGTATATAACTAAACCATAACATGAATAACAATATCTCCTTCCAAAAATGTCTCCATATTAAAATGACATTCACTTTCTTGTATACCAAGGCTATTGTTCTTCATATACAATTTCTGACAAGCATGCAATTGGCGCTCAGATATGTAGATGAACTTGGAGTAAACTCTATTTTTGTTAATAAAAATTCTCTTTATTTACATCTATGATAGATAGATTGTAATTGAATGTATTTAAAATATCTTATTTGAGTTAAATGCTCATTTCATGCTTGTTTCAGAGGATTATTAATCACCAAAAGATTTTCCCCCCAATTTCCTATTTCAATATCTATAACAATTTTTTTTATATATGTGAACAAATTATGTTGGTTTGCATATATGGTTTAACCCACAATTTCCTATTTCAATATCTCTAACAAAAGTTTCTGGTTGATAACTCTTATAGTCAATATCTTTCAAACCTCCACGACCTGCTTCCATGGAAGCAAAATATTCTTTTCATTCCTTCAGGATGACTCCTTCTATGCAACAACTTATTTCATTATGTTGGTTTACATATATGTTTTCACTCACAATTTCCTATTTCAATATCTATAACAAATTTTTTTGGTTGATAACTCTTATAATCAATATCTTTGAAACCTTAAGCAAAATTTCCCTTTCATTCCTTCACGATGGCTTCTTCTTTGCAACAACTTATTTCTTCTAGGCTACTCTTTCCTATGCTATTGCCTTATGGCATTTCTTTTGCAACATATGGTGCAATTGCTAGTTTATTTTTAAATGGATAAATGTTATTTCTATAAAAATATTATTAAAGCACATAATTCCATATTTGAATTAAGATGGAGAATAACTTCTCTGCATAGCCACACACGCGCTCTATATATATATTATTATGAAAATTAAAAACACACTTTGACTAAGTTCTAAAAATTGTATTAATCATATCTATGATAATTAGTCAAAAAAGTATTAATTATAACTATTCTAATTAGCATATCTATGTATTTAATAAATTTTAAATATTTATCTAATTAATTAGATAAAATAATTAGTGTTTTTTTGGGTTTATAAATGTATAAATACATTTTAATCTCAATTTTAAAATATCAAGAGGGTAAAAAAGAAAAAATGATATTACATATAGAGACAATTAACAATAAGTTTAAACTAAATGCATAATACCATATATAATTGGAAGAATAAAAAACTTTAAAATATAATAATAATTCTCAAAATTTTTAGCTATTCAACATGATAAGCACAAATAGTTTGATTAAATTATTATTATTATTATTATTATTATTTGTGAATTGTAGCAAATTATATTACTTCAAAAAAGGATTACATGTCGATTACATCCCAAGTCAACTTGATCTAGGATCGAGAGTCTATAACAAAGGGGGCTAGGCACCCTCAATACATCTAGAAAGTTGGGCACATCATGACTAACAAGATAGTTGGGCTCCTCATAGCAAACATAGATCCATTTCCAAAGTCCAAGGAGCCGAAACATGAGAAAAAATAACAACTTAACACAATTACAAAACATGCCATAAGCCAAATACCATGGAGGAAGAACCCATCCAATAGAACGCCCATAAATATTATCGCCCAAGTCCATAGACAATACCATAGCAATAATTATGTTCCAAAGGGGAAAGATACAAGCCCCAAATGACAGAGTGCACCAACCATGGACACATTCAACCAAAAAAGAAAAGGTTGAACAACATTGCTGCTTTTGAAAGCCAAGGCATTAGAGAAAGCCATTATGAAAAGTAAGCAGGGAGTTATCAAGGAAAATAGGTTGTAACAAACTTCTTACAATGAAATCCCCCACAATAGTGAGCTTCAAGTCCCTTCTTACATCAAAAAAATTGCAAAACCATGGATTCATCATATATAACCATCGAATACCACAAATCCATACTATTAAGAGCAAGAAAAAAATCAACGTCATTGAAACAAGCGTGTCCATCAAAAGACAAAATTGAGAAACTGAGTTTTCAATATTGATCATAGGAGATAATGGTATAGTCTAGAGCACTGCTACTAGGATTGGTATGATCCCCAAGAGAGTTTGTTAGATCCCCTAAGGTAGAGTCTGTCACCAAGAAACTCTCCACTCGACTCAAATGAGAATCAATATTTTCAACACAAAACCTAATATTCCTTAGCACACACTTAATATCCTCTAACACATTTTTTTTTTATAGTTATCAACTTGCTTATCCTCAAGAATTAATCAAAGAAAAGTATCCATTTGTTGAATTTGGGAGATGGAATACAAGAAATTGAGTCTTCTATCCCATAAATGACATAGATCCAAGATCCATTTTGGCCCATCACTCGTAATTTCTAAATCATAGTGATAAGGCCTATCCACTGATTCTTGAGACTCCAAACCATAATTTCCTTTCGAACTTCAAGAGGCACATAATCAAAGAAAGTTGCCACTGTGTCAAAGGAAAATGATCTAGTTTTTTTAACACCAACAGTGCATAGACCACCTCATCTACTCAGCTTTCGTTGATGAGGAGCCATAATGGAAGCAACAAGGGAGCAATGCTTGCAACTAGTAAGAGAACTCGATAAAAAAAAAGAAGCAAGCAAATGGACAAACCATTGCCCCTTCAAAATCAAAGCATAAAACAACTAGGCCATCCCCCAATCTCCACAGTAGAGGACCAAATTCAAGGAGGTTTTGAAATTCAATACACTATAAGAACATGGGGCACCAAAACCTCCAACACTTGTTTTTTTTTTTTTTACAAGATCGGTTGCTGATTGGTATTTAAAGAAAAAGAGAGGGAGACGGATCTCCAGCTTTACAGGATGGCGTTGGAAATGGGAGAGCCAACTGTAGATGTAGTTGGTGTCAATTTCTGCTTTACAACTTGCTTCCTTCGCTGTGAAAAAGAAGGAGACAATATATATTCTAACAAACTGCAGTAATATAAAACAAATTTTACATTTCATATTTTAATTTTGCAGGAGTGTCACATTTTCCGCCCATTGAGGTAGAAATAGTGCCGCTCGACTAAATCAAAGAGTAATTTGTTTGACGGTCTTTGACTTGTCTTCAGGACAGCCTGTCGAGTTGACAGGGACGAAAACAAGGTCTCAAGAGGACAAATTCTAGGGCAGAGAAACTCTGTCTGGGCGAATAGAGATGCAGAATTCATGGAGCAGTGTCCGAGTTGCGACTGAGATCGATAGAGTGAAGTTGGGAAGAGATCAGCTGGTGTTTGTAGACATTCGTTTGAGCACGAGAGGTTGAAAACATAGAGGGCGCAGAGCTTAATGAGGTTTGAAAGGGCGATCCAGAGAGAGTTAGATTTTGATGCTGGAAAGGTTACATCTGTGGGAATCAACGCCATTGGACAGAAAGCAGAAGTGTGAATCTTCGCAGAGAAGCTGGGAAAAGGGCTTCGGAGACCAAGAGAAATGATCTGCTGTGGGGCGGATCTGCTGAGGAAATAAAACCTGATCATGGCAAGAAAAAGTACTGGTTAGAGCCATTACACCGGAGGTTACCGACAGTGTGAGAGCAAGCTTTGTTTGCCAATTCATCAGCAGATTTGTTGAGAGCTCGAAGGACATGGTAAAATCGATTGCCTTTCATCTGCTGGTCAAGAGATTTGCATCGCTCTATAATTTGCTGTAGAATCAAATTTTGGGCTTTTCTGTTACTTACCATCAGACCAATGACAATGGCAGAGTCTCCAATTATTATAGCCTTGGCTATACCAAGTTTCTGTAGCTGGAGCAAACCTTGGAAGAGGGTGAAAGCTTCAGCCCTGTTGTTTGAAGCGGAGCCCAGACCCCATTCATATTCAGTTAACACATCACCATTATTGTTGCAAATAAATCCTCCAGCCCCAGCCATTCCTGGGTTGGACTTGGAGGCTCCATCGAAAAAGAGATAATGGGTATTGCAGTTCCTGAGCCATCGAGCAAATTCTTCTTCTTTCATCCTAATTTTCCAGCTACATCTGGAGCTGTCTCTGCTACTGGGATTACTTCTATTTTGTTCTATGTTGCTTCTGTCTAGAATATGCCCTATGTAATTACTTTCTTCGACATTTAGATCCAGCACCTTCAGATTCCCATGACATTTTGTGGACAGAGCTTCCAAGTTGAGATTCCAAGCTTTGTTGTAGAGTTTTCTAACGTTAGTTTCTTTACCTTTGAAGATCATACTATTTCTTGCCAACTAGATGTTCCAAAGAAGGGTACAGGGCAAGGCATTCCAGACCCTTCGAGATGTGTTGTTTGATTTTTTTCCCCACGGGTAGCTTTTTTTCCATATGTGCAACACTTCAAATATGCTAGTGCCAGGCGCCCAAGGGGGATTGTGGCTCCGAAAAGCTTCCTTCCAGCAAGCTGAGGCAAATGGATAGTCTATAAATAGATGCTGGCTTGTCTCTTCTTCAGTTTGGCAGTTTGGACAGCGAGATGGCCCATTTATTCCTCACTTTCTGAGGTTCTCTGCGGTGAGGGCTTTCCCTCTTAAGAGGATCCATAAGAAGAATTTGATTTTTGGGAGAGTTTTTGCCTTCCAAACAAGTCTCCAATGTGCCCAGATAGCCATGGGATATTCGATGTTGCAGATCTGATGATAAGAAGCCTTAATAGTGTAGATTGTGCCTGAAGGGTCCCATTGAAAGTCATCAGCAAGGTAGCGTTTGGAAGGTGCTATACCATAAAGATAAACTTTCAGGTTGTTGAGACTGATTTATGTATCTGCTGGTATGTGAGGGAAGGTCCAACCTTTTCAGGTATGAGAGTGGGCTTCCCATTGAGAGATCTGATCCAGATTTTGTATCCCTGCACTGTTGAAAAAAGCTAGAATCCGCTGAGTACCAGGCCATCGACTTATGGGCTGTTTCCCCATTATTTTGTCTTCCCCAATTCTTATGTAGCTGTCGCCTTTGGGCACTTTGGAAGTGTTTTGTTCAAGAAATGGTATAGATTTCTTACACATCCTCCAGATTTTTTAGCACGCTTTGTTAGGAGGCTCATGATCCAAAAGCTGATGCCTTGGGTAGTCGAGATATTTTTTTCCTAGAACTGTCTTCCACCAAGCATTCCTGCCAGATATGAGTCTCCAAACCAGTTTTCCAGCAAAGGCAAGGTTTAGAAATTTAGAGGATATGATTCCCATCCCTCCATTCTCAGATGGCTGAGTGACCTGCTTCCAGCTTACCAAATTGTATTTTTTTTTCTCAGTTCTCCCTCCTTGCCAAAGAAAGTGACGAAGGAGAGCATCCATTTTAAAATGAAAATTGGCAGGGGCTTGTATGAGAGTAAAACAGTACAAGGGCAGGGAGGAGAGGCCTTCTTTAAGAAGAATTATGCACCCTGTTGGGTTAAGCCAAGAGGTGCCCCAATGTTGTATCTTCCTTTTCATCTTGTCGATAATAACTTCCCAGGCTACTGCTTTCAAGTTTCCGGCACTCACAGGCATGCCCAAATAAGTAAAGTGCTCCAAATCCAGCATACATGGAACCCCAAAGATAATAGCAATCCTATGGAGAACTTGAGCCGAAGCGTTCCACCCATAAATATAGCTCTTAAGATAATTTATCAGACCTCCAGAATAGCTCATGTATTTATCCAGGAGAGCTTTGAAATGGCGGGCTATGATGTTTGAAGCTCCCCCCATTAGAAGAGTATCGTCAACAAACTGAGAGTGATTGATGTTCTTGACTCCATTATCAAATTTGATCCCGGTGATGAGGTCCATACGATGATTGTAATCCAGAGCTCTACTAAAAGATTCAACCATCAAAATAAAGAGATAAGGTGAAAGGGGGCAGCCTTGTCTAAGACCTCGAGAAGATTGGAAGGGTGGGCCAGGTCTGCCATTAATAAGAGGGGAGATCCAAGGTCCTGTGATGCAGGCTTTGATAAGGCTGATAAAGGATGTGGCAAATCCCATTTTTTCAAGCACAACAATTAGGAAGGAATGCCTGACACGATCAAAAGCATTGGCTAAGTCTAACTTTAAGATGAAGCCTTTCTCATTTCTGGTTTGGCTGGAGTGGATAGCCTCTTGGACAAGAAGGATGGAGTCTGAGATTTTCCTATTGGCCAAAAAACCCCCTTGATTTTCAGAAATGAGAGAGGGGAGGATAGGTTTTAGGCAAGTAGCCAAGATTTTTGTCAAGATTTTATATGATGAGTTACACAACGATATGCGGCGAAAACGAGAGAAGGTCAAAGGTCGATTTTCTTTAGGGATAAGAGCAAGGTGGGTTGCATTAGTGAATCCTCCTATTTTGCATTTGCGTTGAGTCCATCTTAGCATCTTAACAAGGTCTTTTTTAATTATTCCCCAGTATGTTCTATAGAAATAGATTGGAAATCCATCTGGGCCTAGGGCTTTATCTGGCTGAAGAGCCCAGATGGCATCTTGTATTTCTTCTTCATTGATTTCCTTAGTCAAATCTGCATTGATATCCTCACTGATTCCTTTGGGTATGTGCTGTAGGAGGTCTGAATAATCCTCTGTTTCCTTTGTCTCAGTTAAAAGAGTGTTGT
This sequence comes from Pinus albicaulis, assembly GCA_034641835.2. NCBI lineage: Eukaryota > Viridiplantae > Streptophyta > Pinopsida > Pinales > Pinaceae > Pinus > Pinus albicaulis. The sequence continues at coordinate 715,002,715 of CM076583.1, read as the reverse complement.
AATATGCTGAGGCAGTTTGCTTGATAGCTTCTTGGGTTTTTTGAGGTCAGCCTTCCTCATCATTGATCATGGTGACATTATTTCTGACTTTCCTGACAGTTGCTTGCTTATGGAAAAACGTTGTATTTTTGTCTCCTCCTTGAAGCCAAAGCTGTCTTGACTTAATTCTCCACTTCTATTCTTCTTCTCTATTAACCCAGTACAGCTAATAATATATATCACTTTCTAATGCTTTATCCTTGTGGGACAGCCCGTTCTCCTCTATTTTCCTATGGTTTTCTTTAAATTTATTTTTTAGCTCAGCTTTGGCATTTTCTGGTTCTTTGTAATGCTGTTTCACCCATTCCTTCAAGGCATGTTTTTTATTTTTCAGTTTTCATTCCCAAATGAACCCCGGTGATCCTTCTATGTGATGCTGCCAGGCTATTTTGACAATCTGATCCACAATGGGATTGCTGCGCCAAAGAGATTTATATTTGAAAGGCAACGGCCCCAAAGGACAATGTGCTTCAAGGACAATGCTGATGGGGTAGTGATCGGAAGCTAAATAAGGCAGGATTGCAACATTAGCAGTGGAGAACTCAGAGAGGAAAGAAGTGTTTACCAGAATTCTGTCAAGGCGCTCCATTATGTTAGCTCTTCCTAGCCTGCGGTTGTTCCAAGTGTATTGGGATGATATCAACTAAATCACACTCTTGCATGATGTTTTCCAGCTTTGCTCTATAAGGATCATGTGTAAAAATGCCTCCTCTTTTTTCATTGGAGTGTAATATAAGATTAAGGTCTCCCCCAAGGATGATATTTCTGTTGTCTTCAACTTAGATGTCTTCTTGTAGTGTGGCCCAGCACTGCTCTTTGTCTTTGAAATGGTTCGGTGTATAAATGTTATAAATGACTATTTTCTTGTGCTTTGCTTGCTTTTCTAATATGACTTTGATCCAGTATTGATTGATAATATTGGATGTGCATATCCAAATATTTTTGTTCCACATAGTGGTGATACCACCAGAAGCTCCTCTTGCTTCACATATATGTCCCTCATAATGCCTGAGCTGTTCTATAATTCTTGTCATCTCTTGCAGTCTTTGCTTAGTTTCCTGAATCATTACAATTCCTGGCTTCTCATGGTCTATAAGATCTTTCAGGGCAGCAATTTTTGAGGGGTGCCCTAGTCCCCTACAATTCCATGATATGACTTTCATCATTGAGTATTTAGGTTTCGGAGAGATGCTCGTCCCCCTTGCTCCTTATGTGTTGTTTCTTTGCTATTTTGACCCAGTATATAAGTTTCTATGGGATTTTGTGTTCCCATGGCAATGTCTTTTTGAGCATTTTCATCTCTTTGCTGTTTTCTTGATTTCCTGCCAGGTCATTTTTTTTGAGACTCTTGATTGACTCCATGCTCTTTCGAGGAGCTTCTAGTAGTTCGGGGTGGGGGGGGGGGGGTCGGGGGAATGGGAGGGAGAGGATTGAGAAAGGGAAAAAAGGATGGGGGGATCATTTTCAAGGGGGATCAGGGGTTCATTTTCAGGGAGAGAGAGGGCGCCAAAGGGATTTGAAGAGATCAGGGGAGAACCAGAGGTTTGCCCCGAGGTGGGGAAGATGGGTGGGCCAAGTGAAGAGGAGGGAGGAGGGACAGCTGAGGAGGAAGCTTTGGGGGGAGATGAAGGGGGATTAGGCCTGGGAGGGGCAGATTTGAGAGGAGCTTCTTCATAGTTTTCTTTCAAGCTAGAGGCAATCTTCTTCTTTTTTTACAGTTTCCCATTGCTCCTCAGATTGAGCAGGTTCATCATTAACTATTTTAGAACAATGATTGGAAAAATGGCCATATTCGTGACATACCTTGCATTTGAAGGGAATTTGTTCGTAGTCCAGTTGCTGAATGTGCGTCCATTCGTCCACCTTTAGTTTGATTGCTTCTGGAAGACCCTTGCCAAGATCAAATTCAACACATATACTTGCACACGCTTGCATATTATCCTTGGGCTCACTCCGGTCAATGTATTTTCCAACAGCATTGCCGATGGCTCGAACCAAGTCATCTCCCCAGCAGTGGAGCGGGAGATGCGGAAGACGAACCCAGACCGGAACAACATTAGGGACATCCAGCTCAGGATCAAAGTCTGGAGTCCATTTGTTCAGATACAAGCCACGAGAGTCCATGAAATACGAACCATTTCTGAAGATTAAGTCCTTGTCTGCTCTAGATTCGAAATGGAAAGTGTAATAACCTTTTCCACAGAAATGAATGGAGATTTTACCATTAACTTTGTCTGCCCAGTTTCTTTCGATCCATCGTTGAACAGTTTTCGGAGAAGGCCATAGGCTAGTGAACTGACCGATGAGCCCCCGTTCAGCTAAAGAGAGTGCAGCCATTCGAGGAAGTGTAGGAGGGAGATCGACCTCTTGCAACCCATCTAGCTTCTTAACAAACTTGGACAACACAGGGCGAGTTCTCTGAGGCTGTAGGGATTTGACCAATGGTGAAAACGCATCTGCTGCAGACTGATCAACAAAGCCCTCCGTAGTAGCATTCGGAGAGTCCATGACAGGCTAGAGGCCTCGCGCAAGAGGGAAACCCAGAAGTTGGCTGCTAGGTCAAGGAAACGCGCAGGCATAGCGCGCGTTCAGTTCTCTTCGTCCCAAAACCTCCAACACCTTACCAACCTATGGGGACTGAAAATACCCAACAAGAATATAAGAAAGTTTTGCACACTAAGAGAAAATGAAAAGGTAATTCCAGAAGAAATACAAAAATTAATCTTCTATAGCAACCTAAGAGAACTCGAGTTCAAGAGACCAGAAAATTTCAAAGCCAAAAACTAGAAAGGGTGAAACAAAACCATGAATAAATTCCAAATATCCACTAACAGAAGAGGGATCCCATCAATTTCAAAACCAAACTGAAAAATGACCTAGGTACCAACAACAAAAAACAATAACTGGGTAAGAATATGAAATACCTCTGTATTCACTATCCAAAGAGGGCAACATTGAATAGATGGCCAAAACTTCAAAAACTGGCCCAAGATTTGTAGAATGCATATATAAGATAAAAAACATCGACTCCACACTCACACCAACTTGATTTGAATGTCACAGAACACAAAATCCACACAACCCAACCCGAATTCATTGACATGCAACCAGAAACAATATAAATTATAACAAATAATCACTACAAAATAATTCAAGGTACAATAAAAAACAATCACACCATGCCCTGCCACACCATGCACTAGATGAGACAAAAGTATACTAGGCACATCTCTCAAAAAAATTGCATACCCACCACCGTTCATACACCCATTGGGGATTAAACTATCCTTCTCCAATATTCCCCTAAGGATATAAAAACCCTCCACTGAAAAAATCGGGGGCCAACTTTCATCCAAGATTAACGCCATAGTATTACACCCTAAGTTCTCCAAAAATTCAGCGACTGCATTTGCAGATCTTCTAGAGTGCATGATAGTCACATAGTCTAATTGTTGAAGCAAGCCACTCACATAGGCCACAATAATTTCCATCCTCCAACTTTTAACTAAATTTTCAAGAGGTTTCCCATCTAAAAACTGCTACAAACAATGTATAATGATTTTAGAGTGTCTTTCCACTTGCAAAAGCCAATAACCTTCACAAATAACAATAAAAAAACTTTCTCTAAAGATGAAAATTCTGCCATGTTGTTGCTCATTGAACTACAACTTTGAGTGAAAATTCTTAAGGGGGTTGAGTGGCCGTCACAAAACACCTAGGTTCCCCTTAGAAGCGCCATCAAAACTTAGCTTAACAAAACCTAAAGGGGGAGGATAAAATAGTGTATTGGAAGATAAAAGGACCTCCAAAGTGGGTTTATCATGGATAATACACATATTTTGTGATGAATTAAGGCATCATAGAATCTCAACTTCAATAACATTAACTCTCCATATCTCCTTTGACCAACAAACTACTAGGATGAACTCCCGAATTTTTGAATAATCACACCTTTAACAACTAAAGCGAGTCGTTCTTGATCCATGAAAATTATAACATTTTATTCTTTCCACAACTGCCAACAAATAAACCCTATAGGAAATATCAAGCTCGATTGATAGTAGGATTTTTAAAAGCATAAAAGTTCCATTGCACTATCATCTCAACTACATTGCCAAGAAACCTGTGATCAATATCAAAAGTGGAGGAGATAAAGGACCACATTTTCATGACAAAAGAACAAGTGTAAAGAAAATGTTCCATAAATTCTTCAGGATTCATACAAAGACTAAAAATGGAAGGGCCTTCAACACCTTTCTTTCTTATCCTATCCCAAGTAAGTATCTTGCTTCTAAGAACCAACCATAAGAACGTCAAAACCTTAGGCTATAAAATCCTTGACTAGACTTTAGTCCAACCATCTTCACGCTCCAGACAATTAAGACGTGCAAGAAAAAAATAAGATTCGTTCATAGTAAACATTCCTAAAGATTGATTTCCCCAAAACAAAATATCATTTCCCTGAGAGAATCAAATTTTCCTTTCCAATGATTCCTGCTTAAAATCTTCTTAGGGAAAATCCTAAGTTGTGTGTGGGAAATCCTCCTGAAATTTCCACTTTCTCTAGTATTCATCATCTAACTCACTTCTCCAGTAATACCAAATATGCATCGCTCATACACTAGCTGCATAAAATTTTAAAACCTAAAAATTTACCTTATCATTGATAATAGGCAATTGTTTCCAAACATCCTCCCAAAATATCATTGTATCTCCATTCTATATTTTCCAAAAAGCATGATCCTGCATGAATTGTTGATTTTGTGGGCCCATTTCCATATACCAGACCCATCCACCCTAGAATCACATCTTAAATTTTCTTCTTGCAACAGAAGGGGAGCATATTTTCCCAACCAAATTTTTTTCCATAATTTTAATAATCCATTCACCTACCGCCACCACAACTTAGCCCCGAAGGCTGCATTAATCTTTGATAGATCTCACAGTCTAAGCCCACCTGCCCATTTTAGAACCACCAGAGTATCCCATGCCACCAATTACCACCGTTTAAATTTGTTTTTTCCCATCAAAAGAAAATTTGTCCACTTATAAATAAAAGCTTGCATAACTGATTTAGGAACATGTAAAGTAGAAATTTGATATAGCAGAATATCCTGAAGCACTGACTTTGTGAGAATCAAGTGACCTACAAAATTTAGTTCTCTAAATGTCCAATTAGCTGTCTTATTTTTAGAGCTTCATAAGAAGATTTTTCTAGCAAGAAATGCACTTAGGGTTTAAAGCCAATGATACACTAAGATATTTAGATGGAAAAGAGGATTGTTGAAACCATATTGTTCTAGCCAAATAGATTTGAAATTTTTCTCTGTAGGTGAAAAAGAATATGTGAGACTTATCGTTGTTAACTAACATACTTGCAACAACCATAAAGGTGCAAAGAAGAGAGCAAACATCTTTCACCTCTTTAAGAGTTGGTAGAGAAAAGAGACATACATAATCAACAAAATGTTAATGAATTATAGGAATATCAACTCCAAGAAACTATGGCCCCCAAAGCTTTCCCTTTGAGTAGGAATTCACATACAATCTCCGCAAACCTTCCATTGCTATGATGAATAAAAAAGGGGATAAGGGATCCCCCTGCCTTAGCCCTCAAGTTGCATTAAAGGTGTTTGAAAGAGACACATTGATCAAAATAGAGAAAAAAGGGGGTCAAAATGAGAGAACACACCCAAGATATCCACTACCATGAGAATATGAACACATCTAGGACTTGCAATAAGCAATCCCACCTATCCCTATCGTATGATTTAGATAAATCCAACTTAACTATCATTCCAAGTTTCTTGAGATGGTTCAAAGAATGAATAATATCTTTCACAACCACAATTCCATTAGTGATATGTCTACCTCTGAAAAAACCCGTTGGTTCCATGGAAATAATAAACTTCATCGAAGGATTTAATATGTTGAAAATGCTAGTATACATTATTTTATAAATAACATTACACATGGAAATTAGTCTAAAAACTCTATGGTAATTTGACTATCTAGCCTTAGGAATAAAATTGAAAAAGGTAGTGTTCAACCCACTCCACATGGATTGTAAATTATGAGATTTCTCAACAATCTCATGAATCTCACGACGCAAAAAATTCCATCTTGCCTTGAAAAAATCTGTAGTAAAACCATCTGGATCAGGTGACTTGTTTCTCGACATTGACAACACCACTGTCTCCACTTGTTGAAATTATATTGGATGAATTAGTGTCGAATTCTTCTCCTTACTAATAAGTTTAGAAATACACGCTTTAACCTTATTAATATTAGGTTGTGGAAGATAAGAAGTCTCTAAAAATACATCCTTATAAAAAGCAACCAGTTCTCCCTCAATCTCCTGGTGCTGCAACTTTCTCTGACCATCTCTTCCAGAAAAATGAAAATATGCGATTATTATGCCAATGTTGAATCATAGATTTGTGAAAAGATTTTTTTCTCTTTTTACCATCCTTCAACCATTGCACTCGAGATTTTTGTCGCCACATGGTTTCTTCCTATTTGATTCTCACCTATATCCTATTCAATGTGGTTCCCTACTCTACTATTAGCTCATGTGTACGCCCTTCCACTATCATACATTGTTTTATATATTGATTAAATTATAATTCATATAAAAACTAGTCAACATTATTTGACTAGGCACATCAAAGAATCACTAACATAATAGCAGTTAAAAATAATTTTGACATCTAACCATTAATCATTTTTAAAAACACAAACAAGTTTATAATTTTTTTTTTCTAATTTTCATTATGCTTTCTTTCCTCTTCCCTTCCATGGGTAGACTTCCACTCCTTACCACTTCTGCCACTTTCTCTCCTTCACCTCATCTTAAATTTTCATTTAACATTCTCATCCATATTAATTTAAATTGTATTTTCAATCTTCACATAATTAATTAGTTTTTTCTATAATTAAATTTTATTTTTTTATTTTCTTCCTACACGTCTTCCTTTTCTCAAAATATATTCATTCTTCGTTATCATTACATTATTCTTCTATTTTCTTCCTAACCTAACCATCTCCCATTCACACCTCTATGCAATATTTATTATCAAACCCTCCCATATGCACACCTCTCCATTCAATATTCATTAACTTTTATCCATTCTTCATTGCTTACCTTCATTGCCTACCTGGTCAACATACTCTAACATGTACCTTTTTAACCCATTTTCATTGCCTACCTAGTCAACATACTCTAACTTGCACTTTTTTAACCTATAACCTTTTTCTTTAGACCCCTTTTCCTGTGGACCTCTATACTCATTTTCCTTCCATATAATTCTAATTGATCTTCATTATTTATTTTCTCATGTGAGGGTCCTATTTAAGTCTTGGTGAGTTTACTTTTGGGCTAACTTATGAGATTATTTTACCCTTCTCATATACCTTGAATTAATTAGTCTTATTTTTCTTTGAATTTTTCTTAGCTTAAATTATTACTTTACGTTGGATCTTCCATTCATATATAATAAAAATTTGATTTTAATTATTTATTTGGGCGTTTTGTTTAAAAAAATGTTGGTGCAAGAATTTATAGACATATTTATGAAAAACATACCAGGAATACCACCAAAGCGGGACATTGATTTTACCATCGAATTAATGCTAGGGGCAGCACCAGTACCATAGGCACCATACCGAATGAGTGTGCCTGAACTAACAGAGTTGAAAATGCAATTGCAGGAATTGTTGGACAAGGGATATATTCATCCTAGGGTGTCACCCTGGGGGGCACCAGTGTTGTTTGTAAAAAAGAAGGATGGTACGATGCGAATGTGTATGAATTGCAGACAACCTAATAAATTAACTTTTAAGAACAAATATCCACTTCCATGGATAGATGATCTTTTCGATCAAGTAAAGGGGGAAACTGTCTTCTAAAAAATAGATCTAAGGTCTGGGTATCATCAAATACGGATAAATGATGAAGACATCTATAAAATAACTTTCCATACTCGATATGGGCATTATGAATTCGTGGTTGTACCGTTTGGATTAACCAACTTACCAACAACATTCATCAGTTTGATGCATGGCATATTTCATCCATTATTGGATAAACTTGTTCTAATTTTTATAGATGATATACTGATCTATTCAAGGACTATGGAGGAACATAAGGAACATTTGTGTATAGTGCTAAAAATGTTGAGATACCATCAAATTTATGCCAAATTCAGCAAGTGTGATTTCTACAAAGAGCAAATCCAATATTTAGGCCATGTTATTTCCGCTGAAGGTTTAACAGTAGACCTTGAAAACATAAAAACTATTATGGAATGGAGGGTACCCAAAAATGTAGCAGACATATGATATTTTATGGGACTAGCTGGCTATTATCAGCGTTTTAGAGAAGGATTCTATAAAATTGCATTTCCCATAACCTCCTTGTAGCGGAAAGGGCGAGTGTTTAATTGGACTAGTGAATGTCAGACTAGTTTTGAAAAGTTAAAACAATTGCTGACCACGACTCCTGTTTTGAAGGTGGTAGATCCAAATTTAGAGTTTTAAGTTTGCACCGACGCTAGCAAGGAAGGAGTAGGAGCGGTGTTGTCACAAGATGGAAAGGTTGCGGCATATGAGTCTAGGAAATTGAAAGATCATGAACAACGATATTCTGCGTATGATCTAGAGTTAATTGCAGTGGTGCACACACTCAAAATATGGAGGTACTACTTATTGGGAAAAAGGTTTGTGATGAAAACACATCATATTAGCTTGATGATCCAGGAGGATCTTACATCAGTTCATATTGACAGGGAAGTCCAGTATCATCTTCAGTTTCTCTAGTGCTCCGGATGAAAGAGTCTTCGATTTATTTTGGTGCATGGTACAAGTGATTCCATGGCAAGGGAAAATGTTAAATATTTCATGTCAAATGTACCTATGGTGGAAAGGGTGGATGTAAAAGTTTTATGTTGAAGAACCTATATGGAAAAACCTATGTATATGGTCGAAAACCTATGACAAAACTATATACTAGCACAAATCCAATGTAATACACCATATGAAATGGGTGTAAGACCTTTCGGTGGTTGAAAGGTGTATAGACTATGCAATTTATAACATCTATATATATATATATATATATATATATATATATATAACCCTTTGAACAGTCAAACCGTGCGAAGGGGTGGACTTTACCGTCACATCACAAAACATGTGAATAGTCCATGGGAGGCCAACCGCAACAGAACTGTTAGCTCGAAGCCGTCAGAACTGTCCGCCAAGGTGGTAGCCAGTGGTTAGACCACTGTTGGTCACATGCGGTTGGTATATCTGCTCCGCCGTCTACAAAACCATCAGGGATATTTTAATATATGCTGTATTTTTGGGTTTTAAAAGTTTAATGTGCACTATGTTTAATTTGATCACCTTGTAACAATGTATTAGGTGCTTCAATACCATTGCACCAAGAGGTACTTCATCCATTAATGTAAAAAAAAAATTACAATTTTGGCCCGAGAGTGAGCCTATTTAAACTTAGCCATTTAACCATGGAGAGGGGAGAGTGTTTTTGAAGGGTTGTATTCAGAATTTTGTAAGAGAGAGGCGGTTTTCTTTCAGGTGTATCTTGGTCATCCGGAGGAAGAATTGGGTGTCGAGATAGGCGTTAGAAAGCTAGGAGAGAGAGATTTTTGTTGACTGAGACCAGAGGTGCCTGCGAGTATGTTAAATCTAGTGAATTTATGTGTAAATAATTCCTTATATCATTCCTTAATAAAACGGATGCCCACCTTGAAAGCGGACCTAGAGACGTAGTCCACCAGGGACGAACTCTGCAGTCAATGTTTTTTGTCTTCTATCTCTTTTCTTTGCTGTAAATTCATGTTTAATTGTGCTTCTTAAGTTCTATATTGTAACACCCCAAGTTTCTATGCTTTTTAAGTTAGAAATTTCAACAAAATCCAAAGGGGAGTGGACCCCAATGGAGAATAATTGTGTGGATTTTTATTTAAATATTTATTAATGAAAAATAAATGGAATATTTATTTGTGCACTATGACCAGATGAGATTGGAGATCATAAGCCTGATCCATGAGGATATGGATAAGGTTAAGACTTTCCCAAAACATTTCAAAAATCCTTGAAAAGAATAATGCTAAATTAGATTAAAGAGGAAAAATATAAATTCCCCAATGAAGAGGAAAGTAATTGAGAAGAGGTGAAAAATCTGGAAAAGTAGAGAAAGTAGCTTTAAAGTACCTCATTGAGGGAAAGCCTAGGCAAAATAGGAAGAAATCATCCTGAAATTTATGGACGCAGAAATTGGAAACAAGCTTGGGGAAAGCACAACTTAAATAAGCTACTCCAGGACAGACAAGAGGTAGTTTGTCCTTGGAGGATCTCAGCTCGGGGGTGAGTTCTTGAGATAGAAGAACTCTAAGGTTGGGAGGACTGGTCATAGGAAGAAGTGGCATGCACACTTAACAAATAAAATTTTGTTGTATAATGTATTCTGAAATCTTAACTTTTTATTTGGCTGGAAAGTATTATATTCTTGTGTTGTAGATATGAAATTCCTTACATTTAACAGATTTTATCAGAAGAAATGATCCTAAAAATCTGTATAGTTGTAGGAATATAATTTACTGGGAAATATCAACCAGAATCTCTAAACTTGATATCGGTTTAAATTTGGAGATATATCTTACCCCCATAGACAAATAAATTGTATAACTTTGATCTGCTTCTGTAGTATAAAGAAATATATGTATGAAAAACAAAAAAATAGATTTCATAAAATAATAACTCAGATTTGAACTTAATGGGTATGAAATATTAAATTCTGTATAAATACTTCAAAGAAGAAAATATTAACTTGCAGGAATATAAACTGTACCTCTCTGCCTTAGGAAGGATGTTACCTGAGCAAGGAGTACAATTCCGTTGCATAAGTATAACAGTACAAATAAATTTTCTACAGTAAATCTATGATATTCTCTGTAGGTAAAATCTAAGAGTATACATCTCGGCATACTTCAATTAAATTGTTAGAGAATAAAAATTCCAGAACTATATATATATGTATATTGCTTTGAATTCATAAAATCAATTCTAGAAAAAAAAAAAAAGAATTGTAGAATTATTGGGTGCTGATTTAAAATATAAATCTAATAGGTTAAGCATATCTTTAGGAAGGATATGTGAGAAACTCTCAACTTATATATATATATATATATATATATATATATATATATATATATATATGTGAAAGAAAGAATAAGTGCAAAAGCGAAAAATAGACATGTATATGAATGTACATCTAGTGCCTAACTGAAAAAAATGGCTGCATGTAATTATCATATTAGCAGTTCTGTTCATAAGTTATGAGATCAAACTCACTACATAGTAGATAGCAAAGAATCTACTTATATATGATACTTTTTAACCATTACTTTAAGTTATAAGAAGAAAAATGTAAAGGATAAAGTAGAACGAAGTCTATACTTCATATTTTTGCAGAAAAGAGAAAGTATTAAATATGCTTTACTATTAATAGTTAATTCGAAATTCAGTTCACCACATGTCGAAAAAATAGAATGAAAACATTCTACATTTAATCTGAGAATTTCTAAAGAAATATAAAATTTTGACTTATATCTGTGATAAGCAGTTTTAGACTTGTAGAGGGAGATTTTACCATCATTGACAAACTGTAATAAACAAGCAGAATTATAATAAAAATTGCAATAAATCATGAAAAGTATTGTAAGTTAACAATGCACTTTTCTGATTAATATATAAATGTATATATATATCCCATGGAATCGGAATTTAAAAAGAGTCTGAATCTTAGTTCTGAGCTAAAAATCCTGTACATATAAAATAATGATATTTAATATCGAAATGGTATTTGCCGTGATAATATAGAAAATAAGTCCGCGGAAAATCCTTGGTTACTCAGAAGAAAACGAAAAGCTAGTAACGACCTGTAAACAAGAGTAACTGGTAGTTAAAATTTAAACGAGATTGAAATTATTATCTGGTAAGCAATGATGACATCAGGGTGAAGTCGAGTTACCTATACATCATAAAAAAGAAGACGAAATGAATTTTGAGGGAAAAAACATCATATATAGTTTCAAAATAAATTGAAAAAGCAAGACTGAAAAAGACGAAATCTATTACCTTAACACAGAGAAAGCTTCAATGCTAAGTTCTATGTAAATTCTATTGAAGACGTGAACAGAGTTATATACATATATGTTGCTATGAATTAAATTGAAATTTAAACATGAGCAAGATGGAAATATAAAGCGATAAGATTATAAAAACCTCATGAGTTAATATATATATACCTAAATGCTTGAGAGGTGGGAGCAACCAGAACCAAATCTTGTTGACATACCATTCAAGCGATGTAGGTCGCATCCTAAAATATCATGGTAAAACACAAGTCAACTTTTATAGTCGTATTCAAATATGGGTTGAAAAATCTAAGTAAACGTATCTCTGTAATGAGAGCTAACGCATCTCTGCATCTCTGTAAGGAGAGCTAATGCCTCTCTGTAATGAGGGCTAAGGCATATGAAGATGCAATAGTCGAGGAGAAATCACAGAGAAAAAAATTAGGAAATCGAGGAGAAATAATAGAGAAATTTATGAGGAAATCGGGGATATCCCATAACGAAGGGATGTGATAAAAATATTTAACCAAAAATCATAATAAACCTCTTCAAACGAAGGCATATAAGATGAGTCACTAGCGCAGAGCTTGAGTTTGAAAAAGTAATATGAAGCCAAACATGATATTTACAGGAAAAATCTAGTTGACTTAACCAATTAAAAAGCGCAATGAAACATTGTAATTACTTGATAGCATTCCCACGTAATACACAGTGAAAGATTTGAACTCGGATTCATTCAACCTCGGCTCAGGTAAGTCATGGAGTAACTCTATTCTTCAAAGGAACATCGCAGAAATGAAATGGGAAAGGAGGAGATAAGTCTAAACGTATACATTAAATATGATTGACCGAAAAACCCTAACCATTCTCCGAAGATCAAAACCGTCCACTTGTCATATGATTAGAGAAATAGGCAGAGATCGTAATTCAGTCTTGGGTAATGAGACCATTAAAAAAATCATCAAAATCCAATAAAAATTTATAGAATTAATGATGTGGTACAAATTGCGTGGAGTATGGTTGATCACCATTAAAACGAAGGTACTTACTGTCGATTTTGGATGTGAATACAATCCAAAGTACAAACGTATATGTGGTAATTCATATATCCAATTCACAAAAAGGAGAAATATGAATTTAGTTAAGTAACCCAAGGTTTACACATAAATGCCTTGATACGAATAATTCCAATCCATATTAAATGTATAGCTACCATATGCATCATTATAAACATCGAATTGATAAGGGTTAATTATTAATATTTTATGAACGCAACATGTATGGATAATCTCCATTCATACCTATGTGTGATACAATCTTCAATTGTGGGATTTGATTAGTAGTTCAATAAAAATCAAATCATAAAGTCGATAGTTAAATATTATATGTATATAAGTGAAAAGTATGAATATATATAATTGAAAGGTATAGTTATATATATAAGAGAAAGGTATAGTTACACTTATATAAAAATGATATTGACCTCTTATAAAAATGTATAAGGAGGTAGGCTAAGGGAAATAATAATGAAAATATTATCTCCGTATTCTGCTTAGGAAATTATAGATCCTTGGTGTTAGCAAACAAAAGTTTCACAACACTTGGAGATATGATAGATAGATTTTTTTATTTTTTTTGTAAGTAAGAGATGTTACATAGATTAAGTCATAAAATCAATTACTTTCCTTTAGTCTTCCTCACTAAGCGATTAGTTAACAATCAATTCACTTTGACAAATATTCAGTTCAGTATTATATCAAATCTATTTCAGATCATATATTTTGGTATCAGAGTAGGTCGCATTTTGTAGGATTTTTACCAGTGAATGCTAACCAGGTCCAAGTTGCGACGTGGAGAAGGAACGCTTGAGGAGACAGACTCAGAAGTTGGAAAGCGAAAAGTCGCTCAACAATCGACAATGGGAGGATTCGATGCAGGTGAAACTCCTAAAGTGAAGGTTATGGACGATGGACATATTAAAAAAATGTTTTTGAACATGCAACGAATGTTGGGAGAACTCTATGAATATAAGAAGGCGAGAGATGCAGATTCATCTTCGAAAGAAACGAAGAAGGAAAAGGGAAAAGGAAAAGTTGATAAACCTCCTTCTCCTCCATCATCTTCATCATCATCTTATTCTTCTTCTTCCAGTTCAGATTATGAAACAAAAAAGAAACCTTAGAAATCATCTCTTTTGAAACTTGATGTAAGATTTGAACTATCTATTTATGATGGCGAAATGAATCCTTAAAATTTAGATAACTAGATTAAGCAGTTAGAAGTGTATTGTAGAATTCAGAACATTTATGATGAAAGAACAAAAATTCAGTTAGCTACACTTAGAATGGGGGGAACATCTTTAATCTGGTGGGAAATTAAAACTCAAGTAGATTTAAAGCGGAAAGGTAAAGTCATCTCTTCATGGTCTAAGTTTTTAAAATCTCTTTGAAATTTTTTTTATCCTTTGGGATACATGCAACAAGTTGTTATTGACTGGCAACATTTGAGTCAAGGTAAAGGGCCAAATGTTCAGGAGTTTACTCAAGAGTGGAAGAAAGCTTTGGAACTTTTTATTCCACTGGATACACGTGAAACTTTATTAAATTACATTGGCAGTTTACATTATTATTTACAACATATGTTATTGATGTTTAATCCCGTTTACTTTGATTAAGTGTGTGTTAAAGCCATACATATTGAATCACGTGGCAGATCGTTCAATTTTCACAAAAAGCATCCAAACAGTTGAAAATAAAGGATTCCAAAGACATCAAGAGGAAGAGAAATTCAAAGGGAAAGAAAACAATGACAACTCAGAAGGAAAGTGAAAGGCCTACTTGTACTCACTGCGAGAGAATCAAACATGATGAAGCCAGATGTTGGGAACTTCACCAAAAACTCAGATCAAAGATGTTCCAGAAAATGAAAGGTGAAATGAAGGCTAATACAAAAATCCGACAAGATTTGGGCTTCGACTCAGGTAATGAAAGGAAAATAACTACAATGGTTTCGACGGGTAAAAGTTCTGATGCCGGTTCATGTCCTAGTACCTCTAAATCTTTTTCAAACATAAATCATCTGGATGAGGACAAAAGAGTAGAATTATTTCACATAAGGGTAACTTCTAAGCACACAAAAATAAACACATTATTTGAGAGTGGATCACAACCAAATTTAATATTTGAAGAATTAGTTAATAAATTGGTTTGGAGACACATAATCATCCAAGACCATACCCATTAGGTTGGCTAAAAGAAAAGAGTCAGATTAATGTCACAAAGCAGTGTCGTTTAAAATTTTCCATCACAACTAATTAGATTGATGTAGTGGATTTATATGTGATTCCATTAGATATGTGGAGTAGTGCTAGGAGGTCCTTTCTTTATGATTGTGATGCAGCATTTCATAGGAAAGAGCATAAATATCACCTTAAGAAAGATGGGATCGAATACATTGTTGAGGCACATAAAATCAAAACACACTTGGATTTAGTTACTGCTAATCAGATGAAGAGGCTAATA
This sequence comes from Pinus albicaulis, assembly GCA_034641835.2. NCBI lineage: Eukaryota > Viridiplantae > Streptophyta > Pinopsida > Pinales > Pinaceae > Pinus > Pinus albicaulis. The sequence continues at coordinate 714,986,994 of CM076583.1, read as the reverse complement.
ATTTCAAGTAAAATATATGTACTCATGGTTGTAAAAGAAAAACATAAGGATCAACATGATGATTTTTCAGGTTGTGAATCTCAATTTAAAGATAATTTGGTTAAAGTGGTAGATTCTTTTCAAAGCCTATTTAAAGAACCAAAACATATGCCTCTTAAATAGGAAATACAACATAAGATACAGTTGTTGTCTGATGCCCTCTTCCTAATGTCGGAATGTATCACATGTCAGTCATAGAGAATGAAGAAATATAGAAAAAAATCCAAGAGCTAGTTGAAAAAGGTGTAATTCGACCCAGTTCATATCCATGTGGTTCACCAATAAGTTTGGTTCCTAAGAAACACAGGACATGGAGAATGTGTGCCGATTTTAGGGCCTTAAATAAAATCACAGTAAAAAACAAGCATCCTCTTCCCAAGATATATGATTTACTTGACAGTTGAAAAATGTTGTCTATTTCACTAAGTTGGATTTGCGTAGTGGGTATCATCAAATTCGCATTGCAGGAAATGACATCTGGAAAACTAAATTTAAAACTAGGAAGGGGCTATTTGAATGGTTAGTGATGCCTTTTGGTTTGTGTAATTCTCCAACAACTTTCATGTGGGTTATGAATGATGTATTCCTTCCATACATTGATAAATTTGCCATAATCTACTTAGATGATATCCTGATTTTCAATTCCAGTATGGAAGAGCATGTTAGGCATGTTAAACAGGTCTTTGAAGTGTTTCAAAGAGAAAAAATGTACCTTAAACTGTCCAAAAGTGAGTTTGGGAAAAATTGATTGGTTTATAATGGTTACATAGTTGGAGGTGGTCATTTGAAAATAGATCCAGCTAAAATCAATGTGATTGTTAAGTGGCCAAGACCACAAAATGTGACTGAAGTTAGGATTTTTATAGGTGCAACTCAATATTGGAGAAAATTCATTTCTCAGTTTTCTTTGATTGCATCACTGTTACATGCTTTAACAGGTTCTAAAGTTTCCTTTCGGTGGGGAGGGAAACAACACAAATATTTTGATACACTTAAGCAAAAAATTGTCACAACACCAATCTTATCTTTACCATATATTCAACACCCATTCAAAATTGAAACAAATGCTAGTGGTTATGCAATGGGTGTAGTCATACTTAAAAAAGGGAACCTATTTGTTTTCATTCAGAAAATTTTTCTAAGGCAGTTGAAAATTTTTGACATATGATAAAGAATTGTTTGCTTTGGTTAAAAGTGTTAAGAAATGTAAACACTACTTAATGGGTAAGGAAACCATGATTCACACAAATCCTCAGCCGCTTCCATACCTTCAATCTCAGACTAAGTTGCAACAATCTCGCCATTACAAATGGATGGGATTTCTTCAACAATTTTACTTAGTAATTAAGTACAAGAAAGGTGTAACAAACAAAGTAGCTGATATGCTGTCTAGACCATCTTTGAATGCTTCAGTAGTGCTGCAGAATAGTTCTTTAAACTTTAAAGTTATTTAGAACAATATAGTACATATTTTGATTTCAAATATATTTATTAATCACTAACTCATGGTACTCAGGTGGAAGAAGTCAATTTTGATGTTCATGACAGGTTGTTATATCATTTGGGTAAGTTGTGAATACGACAGACATAAAGGGTGCATGCTATTCAGGAAGCACATTCTTCTCGCATTTCAGGACATTTTTGCGTAAGCAGGACAATGGCACAAAGTCAAAGGTATTTCTACTGGCCTCGCATGTATGAAAGAGTTGTTAAATACATTAAAGGATGTGTTATGTGTTCAACAAGAAAACCAAGCAATCGAAATATTGGCTTGTATATGCCAATTCCAGTTCCTTCACGACCATGGGACAACATTTCCATGGACTTTGTTGGAGGACTTCCTATGTCAAGGAGATGGCATGATTACATGTATGTCATGGTTGATTGTTTCAGCAATATTTGCATTACTGTTCCATACAAAAATCAAGTGACTACTGAACAGATTGCACATATGTTATTTCAACAGGTGTTGGTTCATTTTGGGTTACCTACTTCCGTTATTTCTGACAGTGACACTCGCTTTGTAGGAGATTTTTGGTTCACTTTGTGGGGGCTCATGGACACAAATATGAAGAAGAGCACAACTTTTCATCCACAGACCGATGGGCAGACATAAGTGGTGAAAAGGACATTGATACATATTCTTCGAGGTTACTATAGCAAACATCCTAAGTTTTGGGATGAATCTTTACCTTATGTGCAACATGATTACAATCAAGCCATACATTCTTCTACTAAGCGATCACCATTTGAAACGTGTGTTGGGTATCTACCAAAGTCACCAATGGATTTCATTTTTGGTGAAGAATATATATTGGATGGACATGAAGATAAAAATAAAGAATTTAAGTTCATTCAATGGATTCAACAGATACATGAAGCAGTGCAGGATGATTTAGAGAAGAGTCAGGCCAAGTGCAAAATGCGCCATGACAAGCATCGAGTGGATCATCATTTTCAGGTTGGTAATCAGGTATGGTTGTATATCAGTAAAGACAGGATGAAAGGTGAAGGTAAGAAACTGAAACCCATCAGGTATTGTCCTTTCAATATTATGGAAAATATTGGAAATAATGCATTCCGGTTAGATTTACCTCCTTACATGCATATTTATTCAGTTGTAAATGTAGAAAATCTGAAGTTGTATGAAACTTCGATGATCATTGATCTAGAGGAAGATACACATATTCCTACCATTGATGATTTGGCACCTGAGTATATGAATGAGCTGCAGGAAGATACCATCTTGGATAGGAAGGTTCGCTCTTCAAGGCATGGATATTTTGAATATCTTCGAGTGGGACTCAAGGGCATGAATCCTAGCAATGCGAGGTGGATGGAGATCGGAAGAGTGAGGGATTTTTACCCTCACCTGATGTCTACTTAAATCAAACTTTTTTTGGTCCAAAAGCTTTCAAGTGGAGAGGATTGGTCCAGGAGGATCTTGCACCAATTCAAATCGACAAGGAAGTCTAGTATCATCTTCAGTTTCTCCAATGTTCCGGATGAAAAATTCTTCAATTTATTTTGGTGCATGGTACAAGTGATTTCATGGAAATGGAAAATGTTAAATATTTCATGTCGAATGTACCTATGCTAGAAAGGGTGGATGTAAAAGTTATATGTTGTACATATATATATATATATATATATATATATATATATATATATATATATATATATATATATATATATATATATATATATATATAACTTTGAATAGTCAAACTGCACGGAGGGGCGGAATTAACCATTGCAGCACAAAACATGTGAACAATCCATAAGAGGCCGACCGCAGCAAAATCGTTAGCCCGAAGCCGCTGGAACTGACCGCCAAGATGGTAGCCAGTGGTTAGACCACTGCCGATCACATGTGGTTGGTATATCTACTTTTCCATCTACAAAATCGTGAGGGCTATTTTAATATATGGTGTATTTTTTAGTTTTAAAATTTTAATGTGCACTATGTTTAATTTGATCACCTTGTAACAATGTATTAGGTGCTTCAATACCATTGCATTGAGAGGTAATTCATCCATTAATGTAATACCAATTTGTCAATTTTGGCCCAAGAGTGAACCTATTTAAACTTATCCATTTCACCATGGAGAGGGGAGAATGTTTTTGAAGGCTTTTATTCAAAATTTTGTAAGAGAGAGGAAATTTTATTTCATGTGTATCTTGGTTGTTTGGAGGCAGAATTGGGGGCCAAGACAGGTGTTGGAAAGCTGTGAGAGAGAGATTTTTGTTGACAGAGACCACAGGTGCCTGTGAGCAAGTTTAGTCTGGTGAATTTCTGTGTAAAGACTTCCTTGGATCATTCCTTAATAAAATGGACGCCCATCTTGAAAGCGGACCCGAAGACGTAGTCCAATAGCGACGAACTCCGTAATCAATGTTTGCTGTCTTCTATCTCTGTTCTTTGCTGCAAATTCATGTTTAATTGTGCTTCTTAAGTTCTGGATTAAGTCGTAAAATCAATTTCTTTCCCTCAGTCTTCCTCACTAAGTGATCAAGTTAACAATCAATTCACTTTGGCAAATATTCAATTCTACTTCAGTATTAATTGAGATCTATTTTAGATCATTTGTTAACTTGATCGCTCAGTGTGGATGACTAAATGAAAACAATTGATTTTACGACTTAATCTAGAACTTAAGTAGCACAATTAAAAATGAATTTACTTTGGCAAATATTTATTTCTACTTCAGTATTATTTCAGATCACTTGACCAGTTATTTTAAACAAGCTAACTTGAATTCTCGCCAGTCCAGGTGGAATGCATTCCTGAGCAAATTTGACTTTGAAATTCATCACGTTAAAAGAAAATAAAATCCGGTCGCCGATGCATTAAGTAGAAAATTGCATTATGTGTATGAGTTATACTTTAACCATGTGGAATTCAAGTTCCAGGAATAAGTGAAAGAGGTTGCGACAAAAGATCCTGAATATCAGCTTTTATGGCATCAAACATAAGACACAAAAAATCAAGGAAAAAAATCGGATTATACAATCAGTAATGAACAACTATTGATTTTCTGAGGAAAGATATAGATTCCTAATCAAATGAGTTTAAAAGAGTTGACCCTAGATGAGTATCATCGAAGCTCATATTCTGGACACCCTGGTTACTAGAAAATGTTAAGAACCATTAGAAAGAATTAATTCTGGCCTGGTATGCACTAATACATCACTGAATACTTAACTAAATGTTTGGAATGCCAGCAGGTTAAGGTTGAGCATCAACACCCAACAGGTTTACTGCAACCCATACCCGTACCGGAATGGAAGTGGGAAGTTATATCGGTGGATTTTATTACAAGCTTACCAAGATCGAAGAGACACAATGATTCTATAATGGTAGTGGTTGATCGGTTGAGCAAAGCAACTCATTTTATTCCTGTACAATCCAATTTTAAAACTGTGCAAATTGTTGACATCTTCATGAGGGAGATATTTAGATTACATGGCATTCTGAAAACAATCATCTCAGATAGAGATGTAAAGTTTACTTCAGCCTTTTGGAAGGCACTCTTTACTGGACTAGGCACACAAATCTAATTTAGCGCAGTATATCATCCTCAGATAGATGGGAAGACGGAGTGAGTGAATCAAATATTGGAGGACATGCTACGAATGTATGTAATGCAACAACCCATGAAATGGAAATATTATCTGCATTTGGTAGAATTTGCCTACAACAATGGATACTAGGAATCTCTCAAGATGAGTCCTTTTGAAGCCTTATATAGCGGACAATGCCGAACTCCCATTAATTGGAGTAGTCCAGAAACAAGGAAATGTTGGCTGAGATGGAGTGAGAAGTAAAGAAGATCCAACAAAATTTAAAGGCTTCTCAAGATAGATAGAAAGTATATGCATATTGAAAGAGGACATATCGGGAATTTGAGGTGGGTGATCACGTTTACATGAGAATTAGACCCAAGAAGAGTACTTTAAGGTGGACTACCTGTGCCAAGTTGGCTCCCTGATTCTATGGACCTTTCCAAATCTTGGAACAGGTGGGGTCAGTAGCCTATCGGCTAGCTTTACCAGGACACATATGAGTGCACAATATGTTCCATGTATCAGTGTTAAAAATATATGTACATGATCCAAAGCATGTAATACATTGGAAGAATATGCAGGTAAGAATGAAGTGGGAATTAAGATATCTATGGGAGATAAATAATTGTTTATTAATTAAAATTTTTGCTGGTTGCAGGTCGAACTGGACAACGAATTTCTGGTAGAACCTCAACTTATTCTTGATTAGAGAGAAATAACGCTCCGGAGGTGAGCCATCACCTAAGTTAAAGTGCAATGGAATCACTTTAGTCCGGAACAGGCGACTTGGGAAGATGAAAGCTTTGTGCAAGAAGCGTATCCAAAACTATTCACTGGAATGGAATAAACAATGAGGACAATGTTTACCTTAAGTGGGGGAAGATGTAACACTCAGATTTAATTTCCTTAAAAGACATTTCAATTTAGACATCGGAGTTTATTTTTAAATTAAATAGGATTAACAAGTATGTTAATAAAGTTATTAACTAAAGTTATTTTCTTGAATAAAAGTTTTAATTATGGTATGTTTCCATAAACTAATGGTAAAATTTTTCCAAGATTCTAGAGTTGTTGGATTAACTAGTTATTGGCAGTTACCTTTCCTCCGAGGATAAAAAGGAAATCCTAGAGAAGGAAAGGGGTTATGTTCAAGAGACAAGAAACAACTAGAGAGATGAAAGGTGAGAGTGTCCAGAGCTGGTAGAAGCAAGTGGATATAGGCAACTTGACATTGGAGGAGAGACTGGATAGGGGTCTTGAGGTATATCTCCTGGAGAACTGCTACGCAATCCTACTTTGGTGAGCAGCACAGGGGGAGCTAAGGATGTCATTGTCTCTCTCACGTTTGGGAGGATGGCATCAGCCTTACTTATATGAGATAAGTATTACAAGACTGGAATGAAAAGGAATAATGAGCTATCATAAAATATTTATAAGTATGTTATTCTGTGTAATTATATTCTACTGTGCAATTGTGAAAGATTAGTTACAAGAGAAAGACATGTATAAATGCTTATATTTCTGAATGATTGTATAAACAAGTTTTCCTAGAATAGTTTTGCTGTTTAATGAAATCTTGTAGCATAATAGTGGAAATCTTATAAAAAGGAAAGAAAAACGACAAGATGGACAATTAGTCCATTCAGGGAGGAACTCCTTAAACGGGACAGTTTGTCCTATGAAGAAGAAAACAAGAGTAAATACTCAAATTGAGGGTTTGGTATTAACCCTCTGGAGGTGGTCTCGTCACCTATTTAAACCCTTCTACTATGAAAAGTTATAACTCAAGTAAAAATCCAGGAACATAAAATGAACGGAAAATAGAACACTCTAGAACTATTTGCCATATTTATTTAAATTGCAAGTACAATAATCTCTATTAAATAAATAAGAAAAAATAGAGAACATCTGATATTGAAAATAAGAGATCGATAAAGATTTACAGTTACAACTGAATCCCTTGCGGGAAGAAACAAATCTCTGTGATAATATATGTATACCTATAAACAATGTGCAATAACCTCCACACAAAGGTAAACTGAGCAAGGAGTGCTTGAACATAGAACAGTAAAGAAATATATGAAATTACTTAAGCAGATAAGGTCCATTCATGTACATTAATGGTGTTCGAAATAAGTTTCGAACAAGTCAAAACCGTGTGTCTAAAATAACTAATATTCTAAAGAAAATGCCAGAATGATAAAAGCACAAATTTCGTAATAAGAAATGTTCCATAATGTTTATATTTAACAAGATTTTCATTTTTGACAACGATTATACATTGTTGTAGAAACCCACATAGTCAAAATACCATTACGAGAATGCAATGTTAACAATGTTACTAATAAGTAACTAGCACACAGTTCAAGCAAAACAAGAAGGGATAAATAACTGTTCAGTTATACATTAAACCCTTGAAGGGTTTTGTTTAAAAGAACTGAAATATGAACTTAGAGCTTCAAGCTCATTAAAATCAAATCATAAAACATCTGTTTGAAAAACTTAAGAACAATCCTGTAAAGAAACGAGGAGTCTAGTTTCCCGGAAGAACTTTGAAATACCTGTAGAAGAGAAAGGAAGGGCTTTAGACAGGAAGTGTAAGCACATGGATGGTGTGTTGCAGAAATTGGGAAGGGTTTTAAAAAATACTTTCAAGATGAGATAAAATAAATTAGTCTTGGAGAAATTAATGTTAAAACCACTATAGAAAATGAAAAACTTAAGAATAGGTTGAGACAATAAGCTTACCTTCTGAGGCCCAAGAAGGTGTACGCCGCAAATTTGGTGACAACAACTTAAGAAAACGAGAATAATGATAAATTAGTCTCAAAAAAATAGAGAAAAGCTAATAGAAAGCAATGAACCTAGAATGAATGCAATTTACCTGCTTTGGCCTCGAGAACTGTAACTCCATTGACGAAGAACCAAACCGATGGAGTGCTCCCTTGCGGTTTAAGTGCAGTTCGAAGGATGCAAGAGCCTCACAAAAGAGGATATTCACCACAGTTAAGTAGGCAGTAGTGAGGAAAATATTCGTGCCCTTAAAACCCCAACAAACCATTATAAGAAACTTAGAAAAAAAATTACAACGTTGGAGCAGAGCCATGGTAATATATAAGGCGTCGTCACTTACCAGGTGAGGTAGAAAGCCAAGGAGAGAAACTTCACATTGTTGAAGTTGCAGAGAGGGAGGCTACCCAACTATGATGCCAAATGAAAATCAGTTAGGGTTCGAGGGAGTAGGGTAATACCCTAAGCACCCCAGAACTCTCCACAACCGTTGATTTAAATGTAAGCCATCGACGGTGCTCAAGCAATTCAAGTGTTCTTCAATTATAATGAAAACGATATTTGAGACTACAGAGGATCCAAGATTTAATTTAAACAAATCTGCAGGTAATAATTAACCATAGTACATGTGTTACGAAATTAATCACAAAATATTTTTATGTATTAGAAGAATCATTCCATAGTTCCGTTGTCATAAAACCGAATATGAAATGTATTAAATCAAACCCAATCATAGGGCTAAGACCATGCCTTACCCACATTGCTTGAGTCTAGGTATGAAGAAATTACATCTGCGCAAGTCATGTTTTTTTGAGTTGAAGTAGGAAGAAGTCGGATGATAAAAATCATGTGGAAAATTCTTAATTAGAGTTATGATTAAGATATTATTAATGCCTTAATGAGATACATGTGTGAATGTGTTATGATGTAAGTAAATGTTCTTTTCAATATGAGTATAATTTAGGATTATTGTTAGAAGTATTTTTATTTTTATTTTTATTTTTATGAAAGGTAAATAGTTTACTATAACTATGATAAAAACATACAATAAATCTAACCATAGTTCTAATTGATGTACGTACATATTCTACCAAACCATCCATGCTCAACTCCCACTCTAAGTTAGTTTATAATACTTATACAATGTGAGTTTTACATATTACATATTATTATTATCTATTTATTTATATCTCTCATAATTATAAAATTAAAGAACAAATTATCTAATACTAACTCTCTGTGATATTTCTTTCCAATTTATCATTTTTTAATTATAAAGAATATTTTATTTTTATTCACATATATTATTTTAATAAAATATATTATAAATTCACATAATATTTATTTATTTTTAGATAAATTAATATATCAAAATTTATAAAATTAATATCATAAAGTAATGTATTAAAAAAATAATAAAGTACAAAATTTATATTTTAAATATGAATATCTATAAAATTCATTTAAAAAATTAATAATTGAAACAAAACAATAATATAAAACTTTATTTACATTAATGATTAATCAAATAATTGAATTTAAATTTAAATTTATAAATTTAAATATCAAACTATAAATTCCAGTAAATAATATCAAAATATCTTAAAATTAAAATAAATATTTTGAATCATGAAAACTTATAATAAAACAACTACACTCATTATAATAAATTTAAACATTTTATATTTAAATTAAAAATATTTATTTTAAAATTTATAATAAAAAAATAAAATTAATTTCTTTTAACTCCAATCCTTCACGAATCACACTTTATTATAATAAATTTAAACATTTTATATTTAAATTAAAAATATTTATTTTAAAATTTATAATAAAAAAATAAAATTAATTTCTTTTAACTTCAATCCTTCACGAATTGCACTTTGTGAGAGTTGATGAGAGTTGATGTGATTAATAGCCTTACAAGTGTTTGTGTGAAAATTAAATATAATCTTTATATAAATATTAACATATTATTTTTTAACTTTAATGAGAATTACTCTGTAGATCCGGGGAGTCCAGGAGGGAAGTGGAACTTTAAGTTTATATACAACTCAGCAAAGTGGCGTGTGATAAAAACCTGATTTTAACAAATCTTCAATTTCGCTTTTGGTCTGGACAACTCTGCAAGAAGCTGAAGATTTAAAATACCAGTGAACAACGAAGAGCATCAACAACTTGACTTGACAGAGACTGTGAAGAAGGCCATTTCTAGAAATATTAAAAAAAAAAGAATAGATGTATGGTATTAAGAAAACCAAAAGAGCGCAATTAGACTATCTTAAATTTCAAATATATATTATATCAATTTAATGCCAAACATTCCAGCTCTAAGTTTTGCCCGCGCGGTTGGCTGAGCTTGAAATATGGTTGGAATGGTTGGAAAGTGGCTGAGTTTGAAAGGGTGGGAAAGAGGCATTCAATCTTGCATATATTTATTGCATTAATTATAAGTTTTTTCTGTTAGGAAAAATGGAGCTATTTAAAAAAGATAAATTTATTTCTTAGGCTATTAAATGTGGTTGGTCATATATTTAGATTTAAGTTTGTTTAAATTTAATAGCCAGCAATATGCCCAATCACATTAGCAATATGCCCAATCACATTTAATAATCTATAGCCCAAAAAAAAGCTTAACCATCTAAAAACATGAAGTAACATGCATGTTCAACTAGTCACATGTCACATCTCAAATACTTACCCTAACATGATTTTAGGTATTGTAAATGAAGGGAACATTAATAAACCAATAACCAACGAAGGAATCCCGTGATTGAGTACTATTAAAATTCAGTATTGAGGCCGAAGACTGTTTCATTAGGTCATTTCAAATTCGAAAAGCCCTTCTATGGTAGTACCAGGGTCGGTCAAGTCTGCAGAATTTATTCTAATACCAAGACTCTTTCGTTTAGTTTATTTAAAATTCGAAATGCCAAAGGTAGTCATGTCTGCAGAATTTGCTGGAATTGATAGTCAAAGGGGGAGGTTGTTGGCTTTTCATAATTATTTGTGGGTATTGATTGGCAATAATATGGAAATTTATGTGAATAAATGTATTGTTTATTGAGGTCACAATTTTATGTATGGGGAAAGTTTACTTTGAATCTAGTTAATTTTTTTTCAAAAAATTTTATTAGGAAAGATTAAATTGTTTTTTCATGGTAGAAATGGATTCATCATCATTACTCTGGGCAGCTATGCACTGAATTTTCAAAATTTTTTATAGAAAATTCTTATCTTAAGAAACACCAATCAAATTTGATTACCATCCATGTTTAGATTGTTTTTTCATGATAGAAATAGATTCATCACTATCAAGAACCAGAACCAGTAGACAGCTATAAACTTGAATTTCAAAAAAGTTGTAAGAATTTCATATTTTAGAAAACACCAATCAAATTTAATTACCATCTTAATATCCATTTTAATCCTTTAAACCAAAAATTTTAACTGTTACTTTTTTTTAACTATAATGAGAAAATCACCACAAATCATTTGCCTATCAAATTCCATCCGTGACTGTCAGCACATGATATTCAAAGCCACCGTCGATAAATGAGAAGAGAAGAGCAGGCTGCTAAAATCCAATTGTGCGACGTTGATGGTGACAGGACGTAGGCCCATGCATAATCAGACTCCGTGGATCACGTGGTAGACTTTGTGAGCCCAATCTTGATGTGACACACAATGAAGGTGAAACCATAGAGGCGTGTAAAGATTCTCTCAGGAGTTGTTCCATCAATATTTCAAATAAATGTTTTACGTAATACTTCTGCAAGTCGCAGGCTGCAATTTAATGGATAGATTGACAGGGAATATAACAGTTAAGTTGATACACTTTAAACTTTACATTAGGGATGGAATTTGATGGCAAAATTGTCAGTCACCAGTTAAATATAATCAGAAAAATTCTTTTGTTTAAACTGTTAAATTTGATGAAATGTCCAACCTGTCGAATTTGAAAAAGAAATCTATTTTGAAATTCCAACCGAGCTTCTCCCTACTTATTATCAATAACAATACCAACTGACATACTTAATAAATTGCCAACTTTATTTTCCCCATCAAATTTGGTAGAACTGGAAATTGGAATCAATTTTTTACTCTGATTCCTACGATTCGAAGGAGTACAATGAAGTACAAAACTGTAATGCAAACTGTACAGATCACATAAAAAGGAGTAAATTTTATCCGAAGATCAAAAGTTGAACGAAAGGAGATGCAGATGGAGGCAAGAACTTAACTCACCAGCCATGTATTTATCTGGATTGTCTAGTTTAGGAATATTCTAAAATTTTATGGGTAAGTGAAGTTAAATAATTGATTTTGTTTATATTCATCAGATTCTAGATTATTTTAAGAAATGTAAGAAATGGTATTGACAATAAAATAAACTTAACAAATTAATATTTTTATGTTTCAGTAAATTAATATTTCATAATATATTTTTTAATAAAATTGTGATTATTATATACTTATATCTCAGAATTTATAATTCCAAGTTTATATTTTCATAATTTCTATATAAATTAATAAAAACAAATATCAATAAATAAAAAATAAGACTTTAAAATATTATCTTATTAATCTTTAAAATATTATATTATTTTTTTAATTTTATAAATTTGGTAGTATTTCCTTATTCATTCATTTGATTAAAATAGCAGGTGACAATCATAATATTTACTTGATGGCCCCAACTTGTCTTTAAAAACCCAGGTTTGTTGGTTACTTCGGAGAGTTATAGGCCAACCAAAATTGATAAAGTTTAAATCTATCTCTAACTACCTTAATAGGTCTATTATCTACTATATCTAATGACCTAATCCCAAAGGAAATGCTATTGATACTTTGCATCCCAAAACAAAAACAAGGAACCATAAAACTTAGTTATCTGATGATTCGTTGGGCATGTCAACTTGGTTTCCTGGATTTGTCAGCATCTCCATCTCTTCCTGAGAGATGTCTTCTTCCACTGTTGTTTTTAGATCTTGCTCCCATCCTGAAAGATGTCTTCTTCCATTATTGTTTTTAGATCTTGCTCTCATCCTGAAATCAAAGATTAGGCTTCCTTCCCCACTTGCTTGGCCCACTTTTTTTTTTTAACTGAAACGATTATGTTTTATTGATAGAAAATAGGTTGGGCAAAGCCTAAACAACCATTACAATTTTCAGATTTGACTTAAGCACTCTTTCCACTTAGGGAATGGTTGCCTTGGTCGGTGTTTCTGCATTTATGCTGATCATTCCATCTTGTAAAGTGCATCCAATATTTGCCAATCTGTCCGCTTCCTTGTTTAATCCTCTGAGAATGTGGAAGATTTGAACCGAGGGGAAATCTTTCAGAATTCTGTTCACTCTTGATAGTTGTTTGTTTAGTGCCAGATCCTAGAGCCCTTTCTTGTTTACCATTGTTTTTATCAGCAATTCTGAATCACCAAAGATTAGAATTTCGTTTGGATTTTCTTTTCTGGCCATTTTGCAGGATTTCAAGAGACTAAGAATTTCAACTTGATTGTTGGTTTTCATTCCAAGACCCCAACTGAAATCGTCTTTTTTCCCATTCTGAAAGAAGATCGCCCCTCCTGCTCCTGACCTCCCTGGGTTGCCTTTTGAGGCTCCATCGAAGAAAATAGTGCACTTGCCCTGGGATTTCCACCATTGTTGGAAGTTGTTCTTTGATTCTCGAATCTGCCATCTTTCCTTATGAATTGGACGAGTGTATGCTGGGATTTTGGCCTTTCCTGTATAAGCATCCAACCACACCCTTTCTTCGATTCGAAGAGAGTTGTCATCTGTGGCTGAGGAGTGATTCAGAGTTTCTAAGAGGATATTCGTTGCTTGTTCCGCCACTTTTGCCGCAGACAGTTCTGTGTTATTGAAAATGATTTTATTCCGGGCTAACCAAAGTTTCTAGCAGACATACTTTGGTGCAGCTATCCACACCTTATACCATATAGATTTGCTGACAATGTTGTGAGGATAGCTGGCTTTCCAAGAGGAGAACATGATGTCTATCGTGCTTTGAGATGGAGGACGCATAGTCAGCCCGGTAAGGAAAATGGACCAGACCTCCTGCGCAAACTCGCAAGCTATAAACAAATGATCTGAAGTTTCCAAAGCTCTTTTGCAGAGGACGCATCGGTGTGGTCCTGCTATGTTCCTTTTGCAAAAATTTTCTCCAGTCAGAATTTTATTGTGGAACAAAGTCTAGAAGAAGAAATTGGTTTTGGGGATACCGAAGCTATCCCAGATCTGCTTCCACACGGATTCCAAGTGTGGCGAATCCTTTTTACTTTGCATCTGAAGATACCCTTGGCTTGCTGTATACACCCCGGTATTACCCCAGCCCCAAGCGTCTTCTTCTTCTGTATGCACCGGAGCAAAGTCAGAAATTGCGTCTTTGAGGGCATCTAACTGAGCGTTTAGATGCACTGGGATTCTAGGAAAAATCCAACGCTGCCAGTTTCCATTGTTGTCCCAGCCTGAAATGTCCTCTATTTTCTTGATACCTTTTGTATGTAACCAGTCTCTTATCTCATAGATTTCATTGTTTTCTGCTAGAGGGGGGTGTCCCATGACACTGTCTCTCCAAAGCATTATATTTTTTCCATTCCCAGGAATTCGGTACAAGTAGGATCTAAAAAATTCAATACCTCTGTTACACAGTTTCCAGGCCTGCGTTCCTTTTGGGAATTTCTCCGTATTGAAGGATTTTATTGACTGGTTTTTGAGATATTTCAGTTTGAAAATCTAGCTGACTGGGTGATTAGGCTCAGCGTAGAGCTGCCATAATAACTTGCAAACCAATGCTAAGTTTGCATGCACAGGATCACAGATTTGTAGTCCTCCTTCCACAAGCAGTCGTTTCACTGTGTCCCAACTTATTAAATGAAATTTGTTGGTGTTTCCTCGCTCTCCGTTCCACAAAAAATTGCGCATGAGTCTGGAGATTTGATCTGAGATTAGTTTTGGGGCCATCATGAGAGAAGCTTGATATGTGGGCAGAGCCGAGAGGACTGATTTGATGAGCGTAAGTTTGCCTCCTGTTGTTAGCCAAAAGCCTCCCCATGCAGCGATCTTCTTTTTGAATTTCAAGATTACTTCCTCCCACATATGATTTTTGTTGGAGCCCAGCGTTATAGGGAGACCCAAATATTTTATTTTGTCCCATTCTACATGACCTGTAAATCCTAGATCGTTTGAAATTTTCTCAATTGTGTGCTGCTCTGTATTCCATCCATACACAACGCTTTTCCTCTCACTTATAAGTGATCCCGAGATGCTGCAAAATTTCTGAAGTATGGTTCTGAAGGAACTTGCTATTCTTGAAGAGGCCCCTCCAAGCAAAAGAGAATCGTCAGCGAAAAGCGCATGATTCACTTGATCAATACCTTTCACAATTCTGATCCCTGGTATGCTGCCATTTTGTTTTTCCAAAGTCAAATTTCTGCTCAAGGAATCTACCATCAGAATGTAGAGAAATAGTGAAAGAGGACAACCCTGCCTCAATCCCCTGGTGGCTAAAAAGAAGTTGGCAGGTCTTCCATTTATCATGGGCGCAATCCATATCTTCTCCAGACATGCTTTGATTAGATTGATGAAGTCCTGGCTGAAACCAAAGGATGAAAGAACCCTGTACAAGAAAGAGCGGTTAACTCTGTCGAAAGCATTGCACATATCCAGTTTAATGAGCATACCTTGTTCTTTGCGTGAATGGTTGGAATGCAGAGCTTCCTGGACTTGAATGACATTGTCTAGAATGTGTCTTCCTTTCACAAATCCCCCTTGGGCTGGAGAAATTAATTTTTGCAGAAGAGGTTTGATTCTATTCGCCAGAAGTTTAGCCACAATCTTATAGGACAAATTACAAAGTGAGATTGGCCTATATCTATCGAATGAGCCTGGGTTTGCTTCCTTAGGAATTAAGGCGAGAAAGGTGGAATTTATACCGCCTCCAACCTTTGCCTTCCTAATGAAACCTTGTACCATTCTAAGAAGATCAGGTTTGATTAGCTCGCAACATTTTCTGTAGAAGTGAATTGAAAATCCATCAGGTCTAGGGGCTTTGTCTGGCTCCATGGACCAAACAATGTTTGAAATCTCTTCTTCCGTGACTGGGCTCAAAAGTGTATCATTATCGTCTATGCTGACTAGATGCGGAATGTTTGTAAGGAATTCTGCTATGTCCTCCTCACTCCCGTCCTTTTCAGCGCTAAGGAGGTTTTGGAAATGCTTCACAACGGCTTCCTTAATTTGTTCATATCCTCTGCATACCTGTCCACTAGATGTAGTGATTTCTGCAATGTGATTTCGCGAAAGACGAGCCCTGTATTGTCTATGGAAATATGTAGTGTTTCTATCCCCAGCTTTGAGCCACAAGCTGCGGGACTTTAAACGCCAATATTCTTCCTCACTTCTAAAGGAGTTGTATGTTTTCCTTTGAGCAGATTTTTCTTTATCTAAATCCTTGGATGAGATATCTTTCTCTTCCAATTCAAATTGGAGTTCTTCCAGCTGGTTGACTGCTTCTTTCCTCTGGTTGGTGGGGGAACTTATGGCTTTCTTTATCCATTCTTTTAGTGCCTTCTTTGTATTTTTCATTTTTTGTTCCCACACAAAGCTTGGAGAGCCTGGAACATCTATTCTCCATGTTGTTTGAACTGTTTCGAGAAACCCTTCCCTTTCAGCCCAGATAGGGCTGAAGCGAAAAGGAAGAGGGCCTAGAGCTTCTTCATCCTTCAAGCACATTAGGATTGGTTTGTGATCCGAGGTTAGTTTAGGGAGAATCTTGGAAAAAACAATTCTTTTGTCCATCATGATAGAGCTGCTGGTGAGGAATCTGTCCAGCCTTGCAGAAATGTGATTTTCCCCTGTTTTGTTATTGGTCCAGGTGTATTCTCCTTTCACTGGCTTGAAGTCTACTAAATCCCACTGATGGATGAGGTTTTCCACTGTGGAGAGGAGGGGATCCCTTGAAGAGATCCCACCTCTCTTTTCTTTGGGGTCTAAAATTATGTTCAGGTCTCCTCCTATGACTATATTCGTAGGATTGAGTAGCTCTAAATAATTCGAGAGTGTCTTCCAGCACTCTTTCTTTTCATCATAATGCACAGGGACATACATATTAAACAGGGCTAATTTAAGGTTGCTTGTTGTATGGCGTAGTTTCGTATATATCCAATGTTGGGTCTCAAAGGATCTTTCTAAAGAGAAGGTGTTTTTAGACCAGAATGTGCCTATTCCTCCAACCGAGCCTCTAGCACTGACTACCTTTCCTGAATCAAATTTCCATCTTGTATTGCTAGTGTTTAGAAGGATCTCCCCTTCTATTTTTGTCTCTTGGAGCATGAGTATGTCTGTGGGTTCCATTTTCATTAAATCTTTGATAGCCTCTGCCTTAGTGGGATTCCCCAAACCCTTGCAGTTCCAAGAGACCAACTGCATCATTTACAACTTGTTGGGGTGGGTCCACCTCCCTTGGGAGCCCTTGGTCTAATGTTTCTCCCGAGGTTCATCTCAATGGTGGCTTGACTTCCAAGGGTTTTTTTTCTTTCTGATTCTTCTTCCCTGGTTTCCTTATTTGATCTCCTTCCGACTCTCTTTGATGGCCTTTCGAGGGTCTCATCATCCAAAGAGCCCACATTTTCTGTATTCTTCTTCTTTTGTTTGATTATATCAGCATATGAAGGGGAAGAAGTATTACATGGAGTCGGGTTTGAAGTGTTACCTAGATCTAGAGAGTTGATGTTGTTCAACTAGGGAGGGTCTTCCCGATCTGCCTCTGGAGGATGCGGGGGTGAAATGAGAGATTCAAAGGGATTTTTTTCCTCCACTATATTGATGGTTTCCTTGCTTCCAACGTTTTGAATGCTTACACTTTCTTGCCCTGATTTGTTCCCTGTCTCTTTGCCTTTGTTTTTGTTGTTCTGCCTGTTATTTGCTATTTTCTTTACTTGTTTCCATTTCTCTGTTGTTTCCTCATTTTTTCTCTTGCAATATCTTGCAAAGTGCCCATATTTGTGACAGTGTCGGCATTTGAAGGGGAGCTACTCATAGTTGAGATCTTGGATGTGAGTCCAGTCCGCCATCGAGAGTTTGATGGCTTCAGGTAAACCGATTTCAAGACCGACCTCTATGCAGATTCGGGCACAAGAGAATTGATCCTTCCTCGGCGCCTGATCTATATATCTTCCTAGAGCATTTCCTATGGATTGCAGTGAGCTCTGACTCTAGCAGTGAATGGGGAGATGTGGAAGGCGCACCCATACAGGCACTGCCGTGGGCACGTCTTGAGCTGGATCAAAGTCAGGGGACCATTTATTCAAATAGAGTCCTTGAGGGCCCATGAAATATGGCCCGTTTCTGAAGATCAGACTTCTATCTTCTACATTATTGAACACAAAAAAAAAGAATCCTTTGCCAACGAAATGACTTTTTATTCCTTCCTTGACCAAAGGTATCGAGTTTCGTTTAACCCATTCTTCGACTGCTTTCGGGGATGGCCATAACCATGTGAACTGACCAATAAGGCCTCTTTCGGCGAGATTTAGCGTTGTTCTACATGTTTCTTCCACCGACAGAGACACCGTCGGGATGTTTTCTAGTTTTTTAACGAACTTAAGCTCAGGACCAGATGACGGGCGATTCCGAGCAGCTGCAACAAGAGATATGAACGCTTCAAGTTCAGGAGGCGGGGGGGGGAGGGGGGTGAAGCTTCAGAACCACCTCCATGGTCCATAGCGAAGGTGGCCACACACAATAGAGGAGGGGACCAGCCAGACGCTGCTAGGCCAGCAGCAGAGCCCCCATGCGTGATCACAGAGCCAGAAAACCCTTGGGAGAAATTTTCCGAGCAGAGAAAGACCCGGCCCTAAGCGTCGCGCAGCCGACCCAGAGCGCCGCGACCTTCATAAGCGCCGCGCAGGAGCAAAAAAGCACGCAGGAGGGCAATCCTATGTGCTGCGCACGCCTGATGCGTCGCGACGACAACCCAATGCTCCGCGCAGAGCAGCAGCTAGACACCGACAGAAACCCTAGAGGAATTGCAGAGGTCCTAATCTGGTTCTTCAATTCCCTCTGAACCTTAGTGAGGGTAAGGGTGTAAATTTTTTTGGCCCACTTTTGACTTTCATGTATCATTGCCATTTTCTTTTGACTTTCCTTTATCCTTACCATCTTTTTTAATAGATTGGACTTTCATCATTTTTGGTTGATGGCATTTTGCCAACAACTGAACAATCTAGAGTACTCTAGCGAGTTAATGAAGAATACTAAAACTTGTAAAAAGCAACAAAATTACAATATTTTTTTAGTAAAATTACAGAAGATAATATCATGATTATTGAGAGTCACCACTCTAATCTTTTTCATTTTCTTTAATTCACCTATCCCTCTTCTTTTATGCTTGAAATTAAATATAATCTTTAACATATTATTTTTTAATTTAATGAGAATTATCCTAGATCCAGCGAGCCTAGCAGGGAAGTGTGAACTTCAAGTTTATACATAACTCATCAAAGTGGCGCGTGATAAAAACCTAACTGCGATAAAATGAAAATGAAAAGTTGAGATGTGACTTCTATAGTTTTTTAACAAATTTTCAATTTTGCTTTTGGTCTGGACAACTCTGCAAGAAGCTAAAGATTTAAAACACCAGTGAACAACGAAGAGCATCAACAACTTGACTTGACAGAAACTGTGACTGTGAAGAAGGCCATTTCTAGAAAGAAAAAAAAAAAAATAGATGTATGGTATTAAGAAAACAGGAAGAGCGCAATTAGACTATGTTAAATTTTAAATATATATTATATCAATTTAATGCCAAATATTCCAGCTCTAAGTTTTGCCCGCGCGGTTGGCTGAGTTTGAAATATGGTTGGAAAGTGGCTGAGTTTGAAAGGGTGGGAAAGAGGCATTCAATCTTGCATATATTTATTGCATTAATTACAGGTTTTTTTTTTTGAAGAATGAAGTCATTTAAAAAAATAAAATTTATTTCTTAGGTTATATTTTATATTTTATTAAATGTGATTAGTCATATATTCAGATTTAAATTTAATAGCGAGCAGTATACCAATCACATTTAATAATCTATAGCCCAAAAAATAAACTTAACCATCTAAAAACATGAAGTAACATGCATGTTCAACTAGTCACATGTCACATCTCAAATACTTACCCTAACATGATTTTAGGTATTGTAAATGAAGGGCACATTAATAAACCAATAACCAAGGAAATAAGGTGGACGGTTGTTTCTCGGTCAACCAACGAAGGAATCCCGTGATTGAGTACTATTAAAATTCAGTATTGAAGACGGCCGAAGACTGTTTCATTAGGTCATTTCAAATTCGAAAAGGCCTTCTATGGTCGGTACCAGGGGCGGTCAAGTCTGCAGAATTTATTCTAATACCAAAACTCTTTCGTTGAGTTTATTTAAAATTCGAAATGCCAAAGGTAGTCATGTCCGCAGAATTTGCTGGAATTGATAGTCAAAGGGGGAGGTTGTTGGCTTTTCATAATTATTTGTGGGTATTGATTGTCAATAATATGGAAATTTATGTGAATAAATGTATTGTTTATTGAGGTCACAATTTTGTGTATGGGAAAGTTTATTTTGAATTTAGTTAATTTTAAAAAAAAATCTTATTGTGGGAAAGGTTAAATTGTTTTTCATGGTAGAAATGGATTCATCATCATTACTTTTCACAGCTATAAACAGGATTTTCAAGCATTTTTATAGAAAATTCTTATCTTAAGAAACACCAATCAAATTTAATTGCCATCCATGTTTAGATATTGTTTTTTCATGATAGAAATAAATTTATCACTATCAAAAACCAGAACCAGTAGACAGCTATAAACTGGATTTTCAAAAAATTTGTAAAAATTTCATATTTTGGAAAACACCCGTCAAATTTAATTGCCATCTTAATATCCATTTTAATTCTTTAAACCAAAAAAGAAAATCACCACAAATCATTTGCCTATCAAATTCCATCCGTGACTGTCAGCACATGATATTCAAAGCCACCGTCGATGAATGAGAAGAGAAGAGCAGACTGCTAAAATCCAATTGTGCGACGTTGATGGTGACAGGACGTAGGTCCATGCATAATCAGACTCCGTGGATCACGTGGTAGACTTTGTGAGCCGAATCTTGATGTGACACACAATGGAGGTGAAACCATAGAGGTGTGTAAGGATTCTCTCAGGAGTTGTTCCATCAATATTTCAAATAAATGTTTTACGTAATGCTTATGCAAGTAGCAGGCTGGAATTTAATGGATAAATTGACCGGGAATATAACAGTTAAGTTGATACACTTTAAACTTTACAGTAGGGATGGAACTTGATGGCAAAATTGTCAGTCACCAGTCAGGAACTTTACAGTTAAGTTGATGTTATGTTTAGAAATAAAAAATATTGATATAATTTTTTTTTTTCAAAATTAGTATATTAATAAATTTTCAATATTAATTTTTGAAAAATTATATAATAAACTTAAAAAAAACTTTGGTATTGAGTTTATATATATATATATAATTCATTTTGATATTATGATTAGAAATTAAAGATATTAGTGTATTTTTATACTTTTCTTTGAATTAGTGTATTAAAAAAGTAATTTTCAATATTAATCTTTGAAATATTATATAATGGGGTTTAAAAACACATTGTATGGGATTATGAAATATATAATTTGGGGTTGGAAGTGGAGACGATATATTAAGTAAATTATAATAATTTACTCTCTCTCAATAATAGTAGAGGGGGAGGAAAGTATTGGAGCTCGGAAGGAGAAAATATTGGGTTTAATATGATACTTTAATCAATATTACAATTTATTCAATATTTCCTCAATATGATGATTTACAGTAGAGGAAAATAGGGAGAAATATTAGTGAGTTATTATTATTATGGGGATGAGAAAAATCAAGTAATCAAGTTCAATGTAAAATTGAAATAAATATTGGATAAATAATCATATTTATTCAATATAATAATTATAATTTAATTTTGTTATTGATTAACATTTTTTTAAATATTTTTTTTTATTAATTTTTTTCTTTCAATAGAAAAATCAAACTTCCTTCGTTAAAAGCTTTATCAAAATGTTTTAGATTTATTTTCATTGTGTTTTAAAATTATTTTCATTTTTAATAATAATTTATTTTCTATTCAATTTTCACATTTATAGTTAGAATAAAAAAGCTTGCACACACACACACACACACACACACACACACACACACACACACACACATATATTTTCCTATTAAATAAAAAATAATAAAGGAAAAAAAATAATTTAGAAAGCCTAAAAAAAATATAAAAATGAAATTTTATTAATTAAAAAAATTATTTTATTTAAATTTAATAAAATACTTGAAAACAAAAAACATTAATTTATATTTAAATTTATAAAAATTTTATAAAAATTATTAAAGAAATAAAATAAATAAAATAAAAATATTATACTTTAATTATGGGTAGCTAGTTCATTTACTTATGTAAGTATGAAAATATTTTTAATAAACACTTTTATCTTTTTGAATTCTAACATGTAACATTTAAAAAAAAAACACATATTTTTACGCCGTAGGCGTCTTTATTTGAAAACAACCTTGCTAGGTGTCCTCGTGTCATAATGTGAGCCCTTTGATCTTTTGTTAGACGATTGAATCGTCATCGGCCATAGATTTGACTTGTAGCAGTTGCCAGGCAGTTGCCATTCTGCGCTGATTAACCGCTTTGCTTGTTTCTGTGCGTTCTTAATGGTGGCAGGTTGCGTACAACAGAGAAAACAACCAGAGTGACCACTGTAACGCCAGCTCTCTGTCTGTAGTTGGGATGCTTGGAATACGTGTTAGCAAAACGAAGGGAAACGCAAGATATCGAGTGCGGGCGTCGTGCCTTCTGTGGTGAAGATTTTAAGCTCCGCAGGTTCGAAACTGGGACAAGTCGCTTGTGGCCAGAAGAGTGGTCGATATCGACATCGAAATCACTTCCTCTTCGCAGCTTGGTATGTGCATGCTAGAAGTTCAGCTTCTGAAACTTCTTTCTCTGACCCAACATGTTGTTTCTCTGTCAAATTTGGTGTTTTACTCTTCATTATCAATGTCGTTGTGGAAATCTTCTCGTGGCTGTGATTTGGATGCAAAGAGGTTTGGTTCTCTAGAAAGGAGAATTTTACGTTTGAGGAAATTTTGGAAGGCAATAATATTGCCAGTCCAGTTCCAGCTTGCACTAGGATGGCGTACATTCTTCGCCTCCGCATATCACCGAGCCACAGGTATGGATTAGAGGTTTGCAATCGACGCTTTTCTTTAATTCTTCTGGCAACAGATAATTTTCTTTAATTCTTCCGGCAACAGATGCTTTTCCTTAATTCTTCTGGCAACAAATAATTTTTTTAATTCTTCTGGCGACTGATGCTTTTATTTAATTTTTCTTGTTGGGAGACGATCTTTAATGTATTTGCTTTGAGTTTTGCAGAAAATCTTTAATTGATTTTTCGTTTCTTTGGATTTTGCAGACGATCTTTAATGAATTTTTCTCATCTTTGCGTTTTGCGAAGGATCTTTAATCGATTTTCTTTGGTTCTTGAATTGTGCAGACGAATGGGAATGGCTCTGAAGTTAGTATTTGGACTCGAAAACGTTGGTTCAAGGAGAATGGAGCCGAGTATGCTTATATGGCCACTGAGAAAGACAACGAACCGTGCATAAGGCTTTTCTGTGAAAATGCAATTATATCAAGTTTCGAACACCGTCCATACTGGTTCACGAATGGCCTACAGACGGAGGAAGGTCTGTACTACCTGCTTTTTGGGCTGCTTTAAGCGTCTGGAACAGTAGCGATGTGTTCGCTGGAAGTGAAGGCAATATCAATAATTAAATACATATACGCTGACACAATTCGCTTCTCGGAGAGTGCTTTACCTTGGCTCAAGATCCCCCTCAATTCCAGACATGTTTCATCCCTTTGCGCTGCATTTTCTGTATGGACTGCATTTTCTTATAATGCTAGTGATGCATTGCTTAAATTTTCCATCCATTCATTTCATTCTATCAATTGCATAGATACGATAGAACATCACAACGCACAAATTATAAAATCACTGGTAAGAAGACCAAACGTTGTCATAACAGTGCGTATATTAAAATTAAAAATGTCTTTAATTTTTCATTTTTATTTTATTCCTACCATAAATCATAATAAGAAAAAAGGAATGTGAAATTTACACTATTTAAATGATTTAAAAGGGATACGGACCCCTTTCTGAAAACAAGATCAACCACTCTTTAATATAGATCCTATTCTATGTTATATGATCTGTGATCTAAGTTATATACATATTGAAATCAAAATTTGTTATTATTTATTACTTTTCAAAGGCTGCGTTGTTTTTAACATTGTTCTTACCTCAAAATACTATTTTAAAGCTCATGCCACTTTGGCTAGATCCATTTACTTATAGGCTTTGTTGCATTCTTTTGAAAGGTAATTGGTTATTTCATACTGATTTAAATGTTCATCTGGAAGAGGCGGCAGTAATCAACGTAGTACCTTTTAATATTATTAAATTCAAATTTGGCTTTACTTGCACACAATTCACATGGTGTTGTTTCTATTTATCATTCTTGACTAAGTTTTTCTCAAAAGCTCTTACATAGTAAATCAGGGAAAAACTTACAATACCTAATCTCATTTTATCAACGATTTTATATATATAGTTTGCTTGGAGTCATTACATCTTTAGTCCTATTAACAATTGTATTTCACATAAGAATCTTACGGCGAGTCATTACATCTTTAGTCCTATTAACAATTGTATTTCACATAAGAATCTTACGGCGTTTCCTTTGCAACATCTAATAATGGTGCAATTGCTAGTTTACTATTACATTCACCCAAATTATATTACATGTTTGGAGGGCCAACCCTCTTCAAGCAAGTCTCTCAAAAAATGGACTAGATATGAACTTATGTAAAATAAAAAAAAATAAAATATGACTCCCTTTTGACCATTGGAATTGTTTAAATCTTCTCTTATATATCTCATGTTTTGTTTTGTGGGACACATCAACGTCTTATTATTTGTAAGTATTGTCATTTCGTTTTTTGCTTTGCATATAGAAAATATAGTGCTTTAGGTAAAGAAAATTTTGTTGTGATGAAAGGGAAACACAATAACCCTTCCATATAGTGATGATGTAATCTTTTTTTTTATTAGAACATTATCTCTTTTGGTCATCGAAAATGTAAATTAGCTCAGGGAAAGGTGAAAACTTGAGCAATTTTTTGTCTGATCAAAGGGCAAGAGCAATTTTACAAGGACCTTTCTAGCAATTGGTGAAGTTTTGTTTGAACCAAATTTGAACACACATTTTTGCAATGTAAATAGTGGATAAATAATCAGTCAACAAACCATTGGCCAAAATCATGCAAATGACATTTACAAAGTATAAGGTGACATGTTCATCCACTAAAAAAAACAACTATACTATTTACCATAAAAAAATTGTATATGAACATATTGCCAACATAAACACACCTATATATATAGTCACATTGCTATTATGAACACATTTTCTCATAATACATTGTCAATGTAGATACATGTAACAATGTAAACTTTGAAACGGGAACGAAAACGAGTATCCGCTTTTTTTAGGTAGCAAAAAATAATCTGATTTTGCAAAGTGCTGATTCAGAATACTCTTAATTTTTTTTTAGCATGTTTTTCACACATTAAATTTTCTAATGTACCAAGTATAAACATTATTTTTAAAATGTTAGTGTTTTTTATGTTGATTTTGAAAA
This sequence comes from Pinus albicaulis, assembly GCA_034641835.2. NCBI lineage: Eukaryota > Viridiplantae > Streptophyta > Pinopsida > Pinales > Pinaceae > Pinus > Pinus albicaulis. The sequence continues at coordinate 714,961,266 of CM076583.1, read as the reverse complement.
GTGACGATGCAACATCTTTTGTTTTTTTAGAAGACTTATATTTTACTTTAAATTTTGTAAATGTATTTAATGCTAATAATTATTTTCTAAATTTAACAATTTTTGAAGTACTCATCTTATTCCTCTTTACTTACAATTTCTTTCAAGTGTTTTTCAGGTTTTTGTTTTTGTTTTTGTTTTTTGTTTTTTTTGTTTTTTTTTTGTTTTATTTATTTTTTGTAGTGAGATATTTGATTTTTTGTAGTGTTAAAAAAAAACACCAAAATTTTAAAGTTTCGATCTTCTATCTAATTATATATTGTTAAATAATATTTTATTTCCCATAAAATATTTGTCACTAAAAAAACAAGAGTTTTTAACAATTTACATAAAAATACACATTTTGAATATAAATATAAGTGAAAAAACACACATTTTGAGTCTTTTTGCTAAAAGTGACATGTCAAATAAACTATTTTTATAAAAAAAATTAACCAAAATAAGTATAAAAATTAACAATTTTTATAAATTTTATGTCAAATATTAATAAAATAACATTTTTTCCAAAAAATAAATGATTCACATAAAGAATGAAGTGAAAATCACATAATATTATTAAAATACATTTAAAAACAAAATCATAAAATAAACTAAATAAATAAATAAGAAAAAAAATTAAAAATAAATAATTAAATAAAAAATAAAAAAACAAAATCATAAAAAATAAAAAAAAAATAACAATAAAAAATATTTAAAATAAAAAAAATAACAGTTGGGTTGCCCGAAGGTGATTGCCGTGGTCTAGCCAAGCTCCGTCGACCCACGACGGTCGCCCCTCGGGCCACCAACAGGGCTTGCCGGTGCCGATTTTGAGAATCGGCTCCAGCCAGCTCCACTGAGTTGCCCGAGGGCGGCCGCCGTGGGCTGGGGGAGTTGGCCAAGCTCCGCCGGTCTATGAAGGCCGCCCCTCGGGCCACCCAACGGGGCTGGCTGGGTGGCTTCCGTGGGCCAGCGGGGCCAGCCAAGCTCCGCTGGCCCACGACGGCCACCCGATGGGGAAAATCCAATTTTGAGAATTGGGTTTTCTAGGTCGATAGGAAAATCCAAAAAACTTATAGCATTACTCCAAAAAAAATTGCTGTGCCATTTCGGGTTTGCCCGGTCGGTAGACAAATCTGATTTTGAGAATTGGATTGACAGGTTGGCGGGGCTGATCCAATTCTGAGAACCAGATTTTCCTAACCGATGGGGAAAATCTGATTCTGAGAATCAAATTTGCCTGGACAGCGGGAAAAATCTGATTCTGAGAATCAGATTTGCAGGCCAGCGGGGAAAATCCGATTATTCCCTGCCGGGTGGGAAAATCCAATTCTCGGAATTGGATTTGCAGGTCGGTGAGGAAAATATGATTTTCAGATGAGGATTGGTAGACTGAGGGTTCAGATCAGAATTTCGACCGCATTGGTGGATGCAGAGTTGTTGCGCCATTTCCGAAAAGTGGTTATAATAAACATTTGGAGCATTATTGTTTTTTTTTTTTTCCACTCGATGTTTTTGACAGATATGTTACCTTTTGCGCATAATTTCTTAGAAATTAGTAGATATTTGGGTTCGTCTTACCAAGCTACCCAATTTCAAATTTTTTTTTAGCTCAAACAAAGTCTCGGAAGCAAAGTTATCGCTGATCTAAGATTGGTAGTTTTTTCAAGTTGGGCAATCTAATTCTCAGAATCGGATTTACAGGCCGGCGGGGCAAATCCGATTCTCAGAATCGAATTTTCCTCGCTGGTCGAGCAAATCCAATTCTCAAAATCGGATTTGCAAGCTGGCGGAGCAAATTCGATTTCGAGAATCGGATTTGCCCAACTTGAAAAAACTATCAATCTTAAATCAACGATAACTTTGCTTCCGGGACTCCGTTTGAGCTGATGTTTTTTTTGAAATCGGGTAGCTCGGTGAGAGGAACCCAAATATCTACTCTTTTCAAGAATTTTTTTTGCAAAAGGTAATAGATCTGTCTTTTTTTCATTATATTATCAATTTATTCTCTATTTGTTCTAGTTCGTTCACCATTGAGATTACATGTCTATTCTCTTACAGGTTATTCCAAATATTTTTCACAGAGCTTCGCTTAACGTTTTGGTGGAGTTGCTTCTGACCACAACATAGGTAGGAGGCTAGATACCCCTCTTGTCCTTCTCAAACCAACTTTGTATTTTTTTCCTATTCTATGCATACCACACTAGAAAATTTGGCGGAAATTCCGACAGCCAATTCGTCGCTATTCCGGCACATAGTCGTCGCAAGAGCGACAGTTTGAGGGCGGGAAAAACGTGGTTTGCCATACCGTCGCAGTTCCGACGCAATTAAAAAGTGTCGCACTATCGACAATTTTTCCGTCGCTTCCAAACAAGCGTCACTCTTCCAACGTTTCCCAATCCGTCGCACTTCCAACCTTTGTAAAATGTCACACTTTCGACGAAATGTGTTCCGATGTTTTGAACGTCGCTCTTCCGACGTTTGTAAACTTTCACAATTACGACGAAATGTGGTTCGACGTTTTGAACGTCTCTCTTCCGACGTTTTTAAACTGTCGCAATTCCGATGCAATGTGGTCTGACGTTTTGGACATCGCTCTTCCGACGGTTGTAAACTGTCACAATTCCGACGAAATGTGGTCCGACGTTTTGGACGTCGCTCTTCCGACGTTTGTAAACTGTCGCAATTCCGACGAAATGTGGTCCGACGTTTTGAACGTCGCTCGTCCGACATTTTTATACTGTCACTCTTTCGACATTTTTAATCTGTCGCAATTCCGACGCTTACAAGGCATCGGTATAGAGACGGCGGGTTCAATTTAAAAAAAAAAATATGAAACTTTAAAAGAGGAAAAACGTTGTTTTGAATATATTATATGAAGTAAAACAGTCCATGAAGTCATTACATTTTCATATCTGAAGATTGGAACCCAAATATCCATCCAGAAAAGTGGAAGTCCCACCCCAGACAATGATAGAAAAATACCCCATGTCACATACAGGGACATGATATAAAACCCAGTAACGGTCCACATGGAGATTATCGACAATCTGAGAAAGCATCCAAATATGCCCAGGCATCTATAAGAAAGTGAAATAGCAGTATGTAGAATAGTAAAGCAACAGATAGAGTACGTACCGACGTCCATTGTTCCAAATACAAATTAAAGTACCCAAAATCCTTGAACAGAGAAAAACGCTAATCATGTGAGGAGTGTGATATGTCCAAAATATAAAAAGACCATCAGACCATATCAATAAACCAACAACATAGACCAACATAGCTAGTTTTGAAGGCAGAGTGATAAACATTAATCATTTTTTTTTCACAAGAGAAAAAACGTTGTTTTGAATATATTATATGAAGTAAACAGTCCATGAAATCATTACATTTTCACATCTGAAGATTGGAACCCAAATATCCATCCAGAAAAGTGGAAGTCCCACCCCAGACAGTGATAGAAAAATACCCCATGTCACATACAGGGACTTGATATAAAACCCAGTAACGGTCCACATGGAGATTATCGAAAATCTGAGAAGGCATCCAAATATGCCCGAGGCATCTATAAGAAAGTAAAATAGCAGTATGTAGAATAGTAAAGCAACAGATAGAGTACCGACGTCCATTGTTCCAAATACAAATTAAAGTACCCAAAATCCTGCAACAGAGAAAAACGCTAATCATGTGAGGAGTGTGATATGTCCAAAATATAAAAAGACCATCAGACCATATCAATAAACCAGCAACATAGACCAGCATCGCCAGTTTTGAAGGCAGAGTGATAAACATTAATCATTTTTTTTTCACAAGAGAAAAAACGTTGTTTTGAATATATTATATGAAGTAAAACAGTCCATGAAGTCATTACATTTTCACATCCGAAGATTGGAACCCAAATATCCATCCATAAAAGTGGAAGTCCCACCCCAGACAGTGATAGAAAAATACCCCATGTCACATACAGGGACTTGATATAAAACCTAGTAACGGTCCACATGGAGATTATCGACAAATCTGAGAAAGCATCCAAATATGCCCGAGGCATCTATAAGAAAGTGAAATAGCAGTATGTAGAATAGTAAAACAACAGATAGAGTACCGACGTCCATTGTTCCAAATACAAATTAAAGTACCCAAAATCCTTGAAAAGAGAAAAACGCTAATCATGTGAGGAGTGTGATATGTCCAAAATATAAAAAGACCATCAGACCATATCAATAAACCAGCAACATAGACCAGCATCGCTAGTTTTGAAGGCAGAGTGATAAACATTAATCATTTTTTTTTTCACAAGAGAAAAAATGATGTTTTAAATATATTGTATGAAGTAAAACAGTCCATGAAGTCATTACATTTTCACATCTTAAGATTGGAACCCAAATATCCATCCAGAAAAGTGGAAGTCCCACCCCAGATAATGATAGAAAAATACCCCATGTCACATACAGCGACTTGATATAAAACCCAGTAACGGTCCACATGGAGATTATCGACAATCTGAGAAAGCATCCAAATATGCCCAAGGCATCTATAAGAAAGTGAAATAGCCGTATGTAGAATAGTAAAACAACAGATAGAGTACCGACGTCCATTGTTCCAAATACAAATTAAAGTACCCAAAATCCTTGAACAGAGAAAAACGCTAATCATGTGAGGAGTGTGATAACCATCTGTAGAAACCCAGGCTCGCTTGATTCCAAAATTGGTAACCATCTGTTGCATCCGAGATGTAAGGTTCAGGTTCACTTGTTTCCATTAGTAGCCCGCTACAGCATCCACCCTGTTCATAGCAAAAAGGTTCCTGTACTAGATATACAGAGAAAGAGTATAATACGTAGACCATATAAACATGGCTTTGTATTTCAAAAAACAGGTTTAAAATAGAAACAGGGCAACATTTTTTTTTCTAAGTAAAGTTAATCTATTAACAGTGGGAATAAAATTACACCGAAGTCAAAATCATTGCCCAGACTCATGGCAAATTTAATTTTTCATCAAAAAATCAAAAAATTAAGAAGACTACCCTCATACGGAGAAACCAGTCTTGAACGTTTAATTTACAGAATTCAAAAATATTACAAAGGTCTAGCACAATAAAATAATCTAAAAGCAGCCCAATTAAGTGGGCCGCGAAGCAAGAAAAATAAATTAACCAAACTACTCCTCTGGCTCCTCGATGATTCGGCACCATCCTTCGTAAGGTCCAGGATCACTAGGTGCTACCTCCACATTCATGCCACGGCTCCCCTCCTGAAGGCCCGAATGCTGGCCGACTTTTTCCGAGCTCAGACCCGCCAAACGGGTGCATTCTTCCTCCGTTTGGGCCTCCTCGCGGAAAACCACAGTGACTAAAGCTGTAATTCGTGGGCAGTTGAGAGAGCAATTAAAGGAAAATTGTGCAGTGCGCGTCGTGGGAGAAGGTGAACTAGCGGTGAGGAAATGAGGAGCAGGGGAATCCATACGGTGGCAAGATCCTACAACCCGACCCTGCCCACTCCTAGTATTTGGATAGCGACCTGCGTAATAATCACTGGACTGGCCGGAAGACAACTCGGTTGAGGGGCTGGAGGGAGCGCGCAGGAGTTGACCTCTAGTGCTCCCCCTGCGGCAATGCATCCTTTGACGCACGCGAGGCATGGGTGCAGTCTCACTAGCAGTGGGCACAAGAGGAGACAGAGAAGCAGAATTCCAAGAAACATAGGAAGACAGACAAGGACCAGAACGAGAGAAATGCAGATATGCAGCAAGGTCTACACAGCAGTTCAGATGGCCACTTCTCCTTCTCGTCACAGTGAGCGGGTAGTGTAACCCAGCAACCGGCTCGTCTAAAAAACCATAGCGAAATGCCATTTTATCGACCCGACTGCAATGCAATCGAAGGACCCCCGTCATAATTAATCTATGATCATTAATGAGAGCCGAAGGACGGATCATATTGGAGCATGCGGAATCGCTAACAGGAGTGGAGGTCCGATCTTGAACAGTGTTAAAACTTAATGCGATTAGATGTGAAAACCTTGGAACTTAATTGAACATCGTTAAAATTTAATGCGATTGATATGAAATCGCCACATCCATGTCCCATCGCCTTAAACGCCATTGAATGCACCCGCAGCCAAGAGCAAAGAAAGTTTTGATTGAGGACACGTGGCAGAAATTGATTGGAGCGGATCTTTGTTTGGGCCGCTCACGCAGTGGAAATTCAGACCTGAAAAAGATTAGGGCGAATTTGATAAGAAATTCGCGTCACAACTATCCCTCCGTACACCAGCCCAACTTCGGACCCGAAAAAGATTAGGGCGGAATTCATTTGGTTTTCGTGTCACAAAATTGGCCAACGTCAGTAGGCTATTTTGGAACGCGAATTTGGTTTGAATTATGGTTTATCGCCGTTTGAAGTCCGGCGGGCTCGACTTAAGAACAATTTTGTTTGATCCCATCTTATAAAATTTTTGTTGGTTTTCTTTGATAATACACATATTTATAATAAATCATGGGAATACCACACTAGTAAACATGTGGTAAAGTTATATTAATTATTGAGAACAATCATTTTTATGTAAAAATATCCAAATGTGCTTTTGGGAAATAAGAATTCGAGTATTTGGTTCATATTGTTTTAAAGGAAGGAGTGAAGTTGGAGCCTCAAAAGATGCAAGCTATTACAAAATGACCTATTCCTAAGAAAATCAAGGTTTTTAGAAGATTTTTTAGACTTACATGATTAGTATGATGATAATTATGATAATTTCACAAAACAATCACTAGCTATTTTGAGGGATGAGATATTAGAACTTCAGCTTGATGAAGATTTTTTAAGAGCTTTATTTCTTCTTTTGAAATCAAGAAAATATTCTCCCAAACTGAAAATATGTGTTCTTGAGATAATTTCTGAAAACTATGAAAATGAAATTAAACTTTTGCATTCTCAAATTCAGTCATACAATTTCTGAAATCCTAAAGAATTCTTTGAAAATCTTCCTTCTCCTAAGCAAGAGGAAATTGTACTATCTTTTGACTTGCATATTGAGGATGATTATTCTTTCAAACACAAGACAAAAGAAATAGTTTCAAGGCTTAATATTCAGAATACAACTGAGCAACTAGTCATTGAAGGCCTAGAAGTAAATAACATACATCATACTTTTATTGATCCTATATCAGATTATATGGAGAATATTTTTAGCCCAAATCTGCAAACATGTTTTCTCTATAAAGATCAAATACATCAAAAGTGGCCTTTACACATCATATCATTTATTATAAAGGCACATGATCATAATATACTTCCAATTTTGATCACAAGCAATCAAGTTATCCATTTATTGTTACAGCTACTTGATTGGTTTCATTGGCATTTTTGTATTACCTGATTCAGTAAGATTTTTAGTAGATTGAGTAGGTAGATGAGTGCCAATAAGCTCAGAATTTTGAGCTTTTTTTTTTTAGTTTTCAATTTTCAGCTGGTTTTTCATTAAGTTGGTTTGAAAACTTTTGTGTGTTGTTTTAGTTTCAGATCAGATTTTAGTTTGCAGAAGACAGAAGACATTTACAGGTTCACCAAGGTCAATGGATGAGGACAACTGACCTACTTTTCTTGACTTTTCACCAGGAAAAGCCATCCCCAAGTGGAGCCAGTGTTAGACTCCTATACCAATAGGTGTCATATTTCATGATTGACTTGATGGGCTATGTAACATGTTCATACCTTTTCTTGTTGCAAAGGTTTTCCATATTATCAAAAAATCAAAAAAATTTAAAAAATGTAAAGAGGGTATACCCTAAAAGAAAAATCAAAGGGTAAAAAGAATAAAAATGGCCAAAAAAGTAAAAGAAAATGAACCCCAGCAAAAGAATGGCCAAGGAAAGTGTGCAAGTCTAAATGCCACTACTTTTTTCTCTTATGTAATAAATAAAATTGTGTGCAACTTGTATCCTATGCCACAATTTATGAATAGTCAAACAATTTAAGCTTGGCTATTTCATCTTTCAATTTCATGTTTTAGAGATAGAGAATAAAATCTGACCAAACTGTTTAATCTTGGAAGATAAGTAGATAGGTAGAGTAAATAAAATGAGCTCAATAGCTTAATCTAAGCCCTTGGATGTAATAAGGTTAGACTTAGATAGATTTCTACATGTAAAAGAAAAGAAAGTGTGATAAGGGTTTGCCAGTCTAAGTGCACCCTAATAAAGAAGAAGAAATGGTAGAGTAAAGTAGGTAGGGTAGATAGATGATGTTGCAGAATTGCATGTGATGGAAAATGACTCTAAATGTGTCAATATTTACTTTCATCACAAAGTGCAAAGGCAGACAATATACTGGAAGAAATTCAAAGCAAAGCAAAGTCAAAGTTATTAACTTCCCTTCTCATCTTCCCCTAAAGATTTCACTAATTTCCCCTAGGTACTAAGGTATTTGAAAATTAGAGAGGCTTAAGGCATTTCCTTGACTTTTGGAGGGATCGGACCCTCAGCCCAATAATTGGAAAAACCTAAGTACTTGAAGTCATTCTTCATAACATTCACTCATTTCTAAACATCTTTTCCTAAGTAAAATCCCATTTTACTTAGGAATATTATGCATTATTTCATAAAAAACCCTCAAAATCACATTTTATTCGAAGTCTAAGTGATGAAGTGATTATAATGCAATTTTCTTTTAAATCTTCACTTTCTTAGTTATATTAATGTATTTTGAGTTTACATTGTCCCCTTGTCATATTAACATTGATTTTATGTATTAAATCCTTACAAAAATAACCTTCTCCTATTATATATAACTCATTTTTATATAATATCCCCAAAAACCCATTAATAAATTTTAGCCAAAGTTATTTATTCCCACATGTTTAAATAAAAAACCCACTTTATGCCCCCTTTGGCTAAATATATCGTAATATTAAATTCCACCTCCTATGGTAATTAGATTAATATGATTTAATTATCATATAATAAAAGTATATTGAAAAAATAATTAAAACATGTTTTATTACGTGTTTTAATACAAAAATAATTCTTCCCCTGTGTATTTTAATCCCCGACTCCCTTTCCCAAGGTTAAAACTATAAACCCTTTGTAAAATCCCCAATACCTCCCTTAACTGCTAACCTTGGTTAAATCATTTCCCAATCACTTTCCTGCATTTTTATAAACAAATTGATTAATCCTCACGATTAATTAACTCCGCCAATCAGATTCCCCCCGATGAGATTAATTAACGTTTAATTGCGTCGAGCCCTCCATATTAAATCCCCATCACTTCCACGTCCCCATCGCCGTTCGATCAACCCATCTGTGATCAATGGTTATTAATGATATCGCTAGCCATCCACGTCCGAACAATAACGCGTGATGGCTCGACGGTTTTCAAATAGTGCCATGCCACACGTCAATCATTCTATGGAATCGCTCGCCCTCCGCCCAAAACCACTTTTCCCCTTGCCTCCCGTGACTCATCCTTCGTACCTGCTGACGTCATCCATTAAATAAATAAATAAAACCCCGTCACCCTTTGGACTTTGTGAATAAAAAAAAATTTCCCGCGTCATTTTCATTATTCTGTGAATGACCAAAGTCTCATGCAGAGAATTTCAAAAACAAACTGTCAAGCGCCATCAACTGTATTTTGCTGAAGACAATTGCATACCAGTAATCCAGAGTTCGTACGCCATAGCCTGTACTTGTTTAATCATTGTTCGTTCATCTCCCAAAAAATAGGTATTTACCCCAATTCTCGTTAAAACTCTATGAAATCCTAGCTTTTGTTTTAAATTCCGCACGAAAGACAGAAACAGAGTTCAATTTGGTCTTGTTCAATCCCCAGAATTGTAAATTGCATTCCCAAAACTTGTAATTGTGTTTTTTCTTCACAAAAACCTGAAATTCATTTCTGAATCCACAAGAACCAGAAATGGAGGTTCCAGTGGCTCTGAACGTCGCACCTTTGAATGCCCCTCACAGAGATTTAGACTATCTGCCCCTAGCAGATAGAGATTTTCAAATTAAAGACCTCGTTCTTAGTGATAATCCTCTTCGAACCTTTTGCCGCTGCAGAGATAACTTTATAAACGGTTATGATATTATTGGATTATGGGAATCCAATCTCCCCATGTATCTTCTCCCCTCAGTCCATATTTTTCCTGAGTTAATTCATTACTGCCATGCAAACTATGACCCCAATCAAAGAGCAGTTTTGTTCCTGATTCAGAACATCCTTTTCCCAATCACTACTCAGTCGATAAATGAAATGCTGCAATTTCAACTTGGTCAAGCCCTCACTCCCCTGTCCATGGGATAATTACTTGAAAAGTATGCCAATTTGTCCCATGAAGAGTTAAATCGCATTTTTCAAACCTTCATGTTACCAGAGCATCAGCCCAAAGTCCCTCCCCCCTATGGTTATACTTTTTTCACTGATGTGGACAGGCTTATTTTGAATATGATATCCTTTATCATGGGTTTCAATACTAGTGAATATGTTGATCAATTAACCCTAGTATTGTTGTCTATATTTACCCCTGGAGAATCCCCTGCTGTCAAGTATGATTTTGCATCCTACATTGCTGATAAAATCCATGATCAGTTCATGAGATTTGAGAATGAAAAAGTGTTCAAATATTCTTCTGTTATATATCATCTCATGATTTATTACGAATCAGAAAGTTTCCATTTCCATGTTCAGAAACTTGATGCCAAAGGAAATCCTAGGTCTGTGATATTTTGGTCTGCCATAACCCATAATTCCTCTGATTCTCCTTACTCATATAATGATTTTATTGACCTATTTGTACACCCTGCAACCACTTTGTTAACAAGAGTTTCCCCTCCTAGAGTTAATAATGAAATCAAGAAAATTCTACAGCTCTCAAAACAATATAGGGTAGGTGACTGGTACTTGTATCAAGATCACACTAAGATCAGAATATATGGATGTGAATTGTGCCCATTCAAGTTGCCCAAATATTTCTCCATGAGTCTCTTTGCACTAGAGTATTTCAAGCAGATGATTAACTCAGATATAGTTCATTTCTGCAATGCAAAGAAAAAGGCTCAACTCAGGATCAAAAGTCAATTAGGTCCCTTCGTTTGTAACTCTAGAGATGCTGGAAATGAAGCAGAAAGAATCTTAGAAGAATATCTAAGATTACAAAAAAGTTTTTACTAGGTGCCTTATGACCCAAATAGCTTTATCTATGATAGAAGAATGAAAAATAAACTATCACCATACATTCATCACAAAATTCCAGAAATTGAACAATATGCTAATATGGATGAATGGATGGAAGGAACATTGGTAGAACAGGATAGTGAGCAGGTCAATGTTGAAAATGTAATGAAAGACCTTGAGAAAATATTTGACCTAGACTCTTTTGGACAGGTGCAGATACTAGGTATTGGTCCTTCTTCTGCAAGGACTTCTCAATAAAATTTACAGGAGATCAGTGCATTGGCCACAATACAATCTAAAGGAAAAGAAAAGGAGTCTGACATACAAGTATTTGAAAAATTCACAATGACAGAGCAACCTGAGACTTATAAAGAACAGGGTCAAGCACAAATTCCTCCTATTCAGATCAATGAGCCAGAAATTTCAATTTTACAAACTCCTATCAATATAGAAAAAGGCAAGAAGAGAGATGCTGAAGTTGCTACCCCTGTTGGTGGATCTTCATAATAGCCTCATGCTAAAAGACAAAAATTAAATCCTCTTCCAGAAGTAGATTTTGTTCAGGAAATTCCTGATAGCCAAAGAGAAGATTTGGATAGTCAACAAATAGGTACAGTCAGTGGGGCATCCACTACTTTACAGAGAAAAGAGCTGCAAAAGCAACAGAGTGTTGAAATATCTTCTTTCAAACCACCAGTTAAAGATGCAAGAGATATAAAGAAAACCTTTATCAATATAAAAGCCAGGAATGATCCACTAAGACTCTAGGTTTACAATCAGTATTTGAAGATGGCTCCTAAGAATCAAGAAAGATTGATGTTAGCTTATGACATTCAACAAGGAAAAATGATAATGAGTCACTTCAAATCAAAAGTGCAGTAGCCTCAAACAATTGCAGATTATATTAGAACAAATTTTGAAATCTTAGCAAAGGATATTCATCCTTTAGATCAGATTGAGTTACATAAGCAGACTGGTGAAATGATCTATTTTACTCTGACCGATAAAGCAATGGCAACTCAGAAGTTGCAGGATTCTTTGGAGAACACTAATGCACAATTGCAGCTTGAAAAAGCCTCTTCTCAGGCCAAAGACAACAGGATAAAGACATTGGAGGAAATAATAGTTGGATTGGGTCACAATCCTAAAGATGTCAAAGGTATAGAGGCCCTAATCAAGAAAAAAGATGATGATATTGCAGCTTTGAGAAAGCAGTTGAAATTGCCAGCTTCAAGATATCCACAAACTGAAGATATGATAAAGAAAAATTCTGAAGAATAAATGATGGACTTGCTTTTGAAACTGAATGAGCAACTAAATGAAACAGAAAACGAGCTTGAACAGGCATTAAAGAACAAGCAGTCTACTATTCCAGCATCAACAACAGAGGTAATTACAGGTACAGGTACATCCACAACAGGTCAGCCAACAGAGCTATCACAGGTAAATACTTCCAATTTGAGTTCTGAAGAATTAATAAAGTCAATGAATGAATTTAAAATTCAAGTAACAGAACTCCAGCACACAAAGTTACAAATTACTAATTTAGATCAAAGATATGATCTCTAAAAAATGAGTGTTGCTGATAAAACAAGAGAGGTCAAAAGATTAGAAAAATTGGTTAAAGCATTGGAAAATGATCTCACATTGGAGAAACCTTTAAAGGAAATAAATGAAATTCTTTGGGACAACATTATCCAATCAATAAAGGATGTCTGGTCTTCAATTCAGATTATGTATGAACAGAACGATTTAGTCAAATTGGCTATAGAAGAAGTTTAAAGTACAAGAGAAGAATTGGGAAATAGGCCTAAGGAAGCCAATCAACTCATACCGTTTCTAAACACTCAAACCAGACACCAACTTGCAGAACTTGGTATTCAGGACAGGACCAGAACAATTTTGGATATAAAAAGAGTTTTTACTTAGAGAACCCTTATGCATAATCTAGAACGAAGGTGCTCAGATATGCAAGAAGAAATCATTGCCTTCAGAGAAAGATTTGATATTTTGTTGAAAAAATGATTGCTCAGTCCTATAGTTTCAGAGAATAAACGAATGGACCTTGAAAGCTATGTTGAAAAATTGGACAAGTATGCTGACAATAAGGCCAATTCTTCAACCAGTACATCAGAAGCAACATTGCCAACAGGAAAAAATATTCATGACAGATTGGAAAATTTATTTTATCTTGACCATGAAGTAAAGCATTTGTTTCCAATTTAGCCTACCTTTTTCAGATATACTGAGGCTGATGAAACATTGAGAAAACTTCAACGTACCAGAATACCAGAAGATAAATGGTGGGAAGAACTGTTGGAACTTTTGTAAAATTTATCCTTATATGAAATTTTTGCTATTTACTACAGTATACCATGATAAAAAGGATAAATAGAGGTCAAAGTGTATCAGTGAAAAAAAGAGTATCAGTAAAGCAAGGCAGTCAGAACAAAATTATTGAGGATGATAGCAACGGGCCAAAACATAGGGCCTGCCTCTAGCACATTGTCAAAAGAAGGAAACAACACAACATCAGTTACTTTTTATCTTATCTACGAGACCATTTGTCTCTATTTTTATTGTAACTTATTCATGAGTCACCCTAGATTATATCTCAATTTGTTATGAGATATTTTTGATAATAATTTGTATAAATACTCCCTTAATTGCTCCTGTTTTACTAGTTTAAGCATTTTGATTATTTAGTAAAGAATACTTGAATGCTCTTTATTGATAATCTCTTAATTTCCCTCTTTGAATGTGTTGAAAGATTCTTAATTTCCTTTCATCCATTTTAGTTCCATCTCACTCGCTTTAAAGATCTAAAATTGTTCTCTATTTGATTATCTTGCCTTGTAAAACCATCTTTTGTTTAGAAACTTAATCCAGTGAAGCCATCTTTTTGACTCCATATCCCAATGGCCTGAATTACTTCAATCTTGCCCTCAGCTATCGAATTCCACCACCTAAATTCAATCAAAACCCTTGAACTTTATAACTAGCCTAATATCTTTCAAAACAAAACTAAATTTTAAAGAGAGAGCCCTCCCTGGGTACAGATTGGCTAGATTCTGTACCTAAAAGATTGATTTGTGGTTACCTCGGACCCCTTTCCTCTTCTCTACAACTTCAAGGAAAATCTGAGTGATAACATAGTTAGTGTTAGACTCCTATACCAATAGGTGTCATATTTCATGATTGACTTGCGGGCTATGTAATATGTTCATACCTTTTCCTGTTGCAAAGGTTTTCCATATTACAAGTATTGATGGATCACCCCACACCATCCCACCCACTAGAAACGGTGAAAAAGGAAACCCGAGAAAACTTCTGAAATATCTCAAGATGACTATATGGGTGGTTCTTATGAATCAACCAACCATTCAGAACATGCTCATCAATCCAAACCATGAGTATTATATGACGATATTCAAGCAGGCACTGAATTGGATTTCTGAAGCTATGTTAGAGAAACCCTAAACTCTCACTGAAAATAGGTGAAATGTGGCACCACTTAGAGATTGACATGTGCCAATTGGTACAAGTGGTAGACAATTAGCATGCTCAAACAACGAGGTGATGCAGGAATGACATGAGGGAGAAAATATCAGAAAAGCCCCAAATCTGGAGAACTAAAGCTCATCACCAACCCGAGATTGACAACTTTACATGATGTAACCTATGAAATCGTAAATGGAGAAATCATAGTAACAATAAAGTAACCTATGTAACAATAAAGTCGGATTCATCCTGGGAGTGGTAATGGGAGAAATCATAGTGAACAACAGAAAACATGCAGAGTTGCTTACAATCAAATAGATGAAAAAACACATACAAAAAACCTAGATAATAATCATGAACAAGCTTAATATTGAATTATGAACTGTAAAGGAACTTACAAAATGTGACATTACGAACCTGGTCAAGCGCACAAGCAAAATTATCCTAGACATGAGCCCGGTTGACAAGTTTTATTGCTCATGATGCAAGAGGATTTGTACCTGCACTTCCAAGTCAATCAAAATCCATCATTATCTATACAATAAATAAAAGTAATTGATGTAGTATTTTTTAATCTAAGATGCATTCTTATGATAATGTTAGAACATATGTTGAAAATGTCAAAACATACCTGAATAAGCTCCTCTTCGTTTCAAGAACAATTTATTGGATTCGCATGAACTTGGAACAAGCCTCCCACGATCTGAAAGAGTAGCAACTAAGTCAACAGTGACTTTTTTGTTGCTACACTGGATCGAGGGAGGTTTGCTCCAAGATTAAATCACTCCAATAAATTATTCTCTACTAAACAGGGCCAACCACGTGAAGGTGGAAGCTCTTATGGCCCCTCCCCCCTCACATCACTCTCAATTCCCCAATACCCAATCTATATTTCATTTTTTACTTTCATGAGCATAAAAAAAAATATTCAATAACTAATAAAAAAACAATTCAACAAAAAGTATGCAAGGAAACATTACAATTAATGCTTGACATAAAAATAGTATGATAAATGAGTTTTTTATATAACGCAAAAAACATTCCAAGTATGGTAACGTTTGTATTATAATAATACAATATTTTACATTATCGAATTTTCTTTTTCTTCTTCCTATTTCTAAAGCTCCTAATTACATCATCAATATCATCATGCTCTGCTCCTGTTTCGTGCCTTTCGACCCGCACTGCTGACCTAGTTGCGTAGTCACGATGTCCGGTCTCATCCAGTGACGGGGCATCGCCTACAAAAACAGATAATATTAAATTTTAATTGTCAGTTTTTAAATATCATTGAACTAGTTCGGTAATATTAATAAAAAAAATTGCAATGAGATTATTTACCTGGTGCACCAGTTGTCGCCGCTGACCTAGTTGCATAGTCACGATGTTTGGTCTCATCCAGTGACGGGGCATCGCCTACAAAAACAGATAATATTAAATTTTAATTGTCAGTTTTTAAATATCATTGAACTAGTTCGGTAATATTAATAAAAAAAATCGCAATGAGATTATTTACCTGGTGCACCAGTTGTCGCCGCTGACCTAGTTGCATTGTCACGATGTCTGGTCTCATCCAGTGACGGGGCATCGCCTACAAAAATAGATAATATTAAATTTTAATTGTCAGTTTTTAAATATCATTGAACTAGTTCGATAATATTAATAAAAAAAATTGCAATGAGATTATTTACCTGGTGCACCAGTTGTCGCCGTTGGGACTGTTGCCCTGTCTTCCTCTCTGGTGGTAAGATCCTCAAGGGAAACATTCTTCGTCATTTAAACAAAAAACGTTATAAGGACAACCATCAAGGTATAATTAGAAAAAATTATAAGTGGAAATTAATTACCGTCATGGCCCTCACTGATAGTAGCATTGTTGGCCTGGTCCCCACTACAATGATCAGGTTGCACGTGAGGATCATCTACATCTGGCTCTAAAACTGGGTTATTTGCCTCGTCGGTAGTGTTGCTCCCCTGATTTAAACAAAGTTGTTATACATTAAATTTATGGATGAAAACAAACATATTGAAAGGTCAATGTTTTACCTTATCAGGCATTTTTGGATCTTGGGACCTGCCCCAAGCTTCTGCGACGTTCAACTATAGCTTGATAGCCAAAATGGAAAGCGATATTTTTATCTTCCTCTATAGTTTCTGTTCCGAAGTCATCACCCTACATTACATATGATTGTGTATTTTTAATCATATTTGATAGGATTATAAAAACGTTGGAAGGAGATACAATTAATTATAACATGTTTAGCTACTTAATTACAATTCTTGCAGCTAATTTCAAGTAGCCGCCCTGGCCTAGCTTGTGATGGCCCTTTTTTTCAATCCTAGCTTTGGTTGCCTTTGAGGTGTCAGGCAACCTAGCATCAAAAGATTGAAGTCAGATATGACGTAGCAGAATTTTATTTTAGACATTGAGAAAATTAAAGCTATTGAATTAAAATTGTAATTTACCTTGCGGGTCGAGTTGGCATTTTTCCTTCTTTCTTTGCCCTTTTATCTTTTCCGTCATGGATGAGTGCTCTCCACTCACTCTCTGGAACTGTGAGAGGACGCTCATATCTAGGGTTAAATTGCAATTGTGTCCTATAGGTGTCCCTGGTATATTTCAAATATTTGCTGGCTACCCGAGCCACCGTTGTTCTGTCAAATGTGCCGACCCCAAAAAGGGCTTCTAGATAATCTAGAAGTTCTTTTTTGAGGTTGGAATTCTGGGAATTCCACCCTGTGCGTATGGTTGGGCCAAAGATTACCAACGCATGGCTCTCTAGAAACCTGTAGAACTCATTGTTATCTACAAAAAAAAAAGATATTATCATTAATTTAAAAATAAAAATCATGATAAATATGTTTTAGATAAAGTACATGAAATAGTTAAAATATTAAAATTTACCTGGGAATTGTACATGCTTTATAGGGACACCTTCATCGTTCACCAAAAACGTGCCATTAATGGTCCCTGTGGAGCTGACACGTGTAGCTCCAGGAAACGCAATAGTGTAGTTGGCCATATCAGCCTCATCATTGCCAACATGTTTAGCGGTTGGCTGGGTGTCTGCTTGGGCAGGGTGTGTTTCTTGGCTGGCACCTAAAGGAGTAGAAGGTGTACGAGAGGGTTGTTGGGCAATCTCTTGCCCTTGTGTCCCACTACCACCAACACCGGGTTCAGCAAGTGCCAGAAAACGCTACATGCAAAAGAACTTTTTGTTAGTTTAGTCAATGTAAAAGTTAAAAATCAAACTATCACAATTCATCTCATGTAGAACAAAAAAAATATCCTTTTGAATTTTTATTATTACCTGATATCTTTCTAGCTGGCTCATAAGATGTTTTATCCTCTCTTCTGTTTCAGGTGTTTGAGGCGCGTCTATTAAAGTATTAAATTCTGACCTTGCATCTCGTGCCTTTTTTCGCAACAAGAACACTGGAGATAGGGATGAAGAAAGCTCTTCCTCAAAGAGGGAATCATCAAGCGTACCATGGCTAGGTGTCTGCATATTTGAACAAAATTAATATTATTTCAATTATGTAAATAACTAAAATACCTAAAGATAGAGCAATGCTGGCACTTTACATGTTCTTCCGCTGGCCTCTTTCCGCGATCATCCTGTCTCGTGGTTGTTCCTGCACTGCTCTGATCAGTCTGCCACATTGCAATAAAATTATAAATGTAAAAACTTGAAAACAATATCTAACTTGAAAACACAAAATAAAAACTGAAATAATTTCTAATAAGACACCGGAAGACAGAGTTAGAGTTTCAAATATGCCTTGCATTGAGTTCAGTCCTGGAAACATGTCATTGCACATTAAGGCACCCAAACAAGAGACGAGTTGATAATGAAGACCTTATTGAATATATTGCTGGAGCAACTTCTAGTAAACTTGTTGTGAAGACCTTGAGGATATTTTTGGAGCAACATTGTTGAAGCTGATGGTATAGCATTGTTGGAGACGATCTTGAAGGGCTTTGAAGTGAAGCTTTTGGAGCAACTATTGAAAAATCCTTAGAGCATTTAAGTAAGGCACTTTCTATCTTCCATCACCTTTTTCCTTTCAATATCCTTTAAATGATTTTGTTGATATTTAGTGTTTGAAATCACGTTATAATTCCTTGATTATATGTGTTTGGGGACTTTCCCTTTGAAATTACCCAAAAATACCCTGGCAATTTTATCTTCAGGATGCATGTTTGACCCTATTGTTCAATATTTTGATTGATAGTAGTAAACATAGAGAGTTAGGGGCCTCTTGACTTGGTTTGGTTGGGCCATTAGATCCCTAACATCTACTAGGGAGAACCCCCCTTGAGTTGGAGGAGAGCTAGCCCGAAGTGAAAAGAGGTTGGTGAGGTGAAAATGGGGCTATTGAATTGCACATGGTATCACACTTTAGCTTTAGGACTTTATCTTGAGAAGTGCGAGATTTTTCTATATCAATTCTCAAATTGTTTACAATGCTATTGTTAAGAACTAATAAGAAGTGATGTTGAGGGGTTTTTGGGTATAAGAAACAATACCATTCAAAAACTAGGGTTCTCAGTCCTTAGCATTCCTTCACTTGGGCCTAGGGGCACACTAGAATAATTTCACACTAAACCATGCAAACTTAAAAGTAACTTAACAGATCCATAAAGTAATAATAATCATAATTCCTAATTTCCTATTGTATGATATGATGCAAATTATTCAAACATGAAGCAATGAAGACATGCAATGTCCGAATTTCAAGATTGATGAACCAATACAAGAAGTTAGAAACTACAACTTTGATTCAATACTCTGTGTCCTAACTCCAGGAAGGAATCTAGTTTGTAGTATATAACATGCATCGTGTATTATCAATTCTTAATTGACAACAACTAAAGGTCATCTACCTCATCAATTCCTTCCCATTTTGTGTTTTTATGTTATATTCCTTATAAAAGTGTCATTTTTCTCTCAAAGTAAGCAACCACTGAATAAAATAAAAAATAGTTGAGATATGATTGAGAAATGGTCATGTATTTCTTGAAAGGATCTTCACAATTTCTTTGGTTGTTTTTCATCTCAAGAAACAAGAAATGACCTAAGAAACTATCGTGATGTAATATAAGAAACAACACGGTGAAATGGCCATTTTCAAAGCCAAATGATGTCCATTGAGGACATGGCCTTTATTTGGTTCCTATTTCATAGGAGTTTCGGGTAGAAATGGAACTTTTTTGTACCATTTCCAGTAGTAAAAAGGGAAAACCTTCTTTTTCCATGGGAAATAAT
Source organism: Pinus albicaulis (assembly GCA_034641835.2). Taxonomy (NCBI): domain Eukaryota; kingdom Viridiplantae; phylum Streptophyta; class Pinopsida; order Pinales; family Pinaceae; genus Pinus; species Pinus albicaulis. Next base: position 714,941,304 of record CM076583.1, on the reverse strand, counting down.
TTACCTTTCATTTTTCAAGATAATCTAAATCACAAAAAATATGAACTATACTACACACATTCTTGGATAATGTGAAAGTGGAAAAGGAATACCCTACACAAGTGATGCACACATGTACATTTGAACACTAATAGATTTTTGTAGCTGAAATGCAATGCTTGTTTTCATTTAAATGTAGGGTTTTTAAAGCAGGGAGAAATAATGGCTGCCAAATTAATAAGCGTTTCTTTGGGAAAAATTAAAATCTTGTATTGGGTGATGAAGATAATAGAGGGTATTGAATCTTGATTCTTGACATCTAGAGAGAACCCTACAGCCTAACACAATCCAATGTAATTGACCAAAAAAACCCAAATAGAGTCAACCCTACTATAGGAGGAAGGGCCTGCAGTAAGAACTTACCATTTTGCAAGAGCTGAGGGAAAATGCTGTTCTGCAAGAGCTGAGGGCGAATGCTGTTCTGCAAGAGCTGAGGGCGAATGCAGGGTGAATGCTATTCTGCAAGAGCTGAGGGTGAATGCTGTTCTGCAAGAGCTCAGGGCGAATGCTGAGGGTGAATGCTGTTCTACAAGAGCTCAGGGCAAATGCTGTTCTGTAAGAGCTGAGGGCGAATGCTGTTCTGCAAGAGTGGAGGGTGAATGCGCGCATGATATCAGATGTTAATGTAGCACACATGTACATTTGAACACTAATAGATTTTTGTAGTTTAAATGCAATGCTTGTTTTCATTTAAATGTAGGGTTTTTAAAGCAGGGAGAAATAATGGCTGCCAAATTAATAAGCGTTTCTTTGGGAAAAATTTAAATCTTGTATTGGGTGATGAAGACAATAGAGGGTATTGAATCTTGATTCTTGACATCTAGAGAGAACCCTGCAGCCTAACACAATCCAATGGAATTGACCAAAAAAACCCAAATAGAGTCAACCCTACTATAGGAGGAAGGGCCTACAGTAAGAACTTACCATTTTGCAAGAGCTGAGGGCAAATGCTGTTCTGCAAGAGCTGAGGGCGAATGCTGTTCTACAAGAGCTAAGGGCGAATGCAGGGTGAATGCTGTTCTGCAAGAGCTCAGGGCGAATGCTGAGGGTGAATGCTGTTCTACAAGAGCTGAGGGCGAATGCTGTTCTGCAAGAGCTGAGGGCGAATGCTGTTCTGCAAGAGTGGAGGGCGAATGCGCGCATGATATCAGATGTTAATGTAGCACACATGTACATTTGAACACTAATAGATTTTTGTAGTTGAAATGCAATGCTTGTTTTCATTTAAATGTAGGGTTTTTAAAGCAGGGAGAAATAATGGCTGCCAAATTAATAAGCGTTTCTTTGGGAAAAATTTAAATCTTGTATTGGGTGATGAAGATAATAGAGGATATTGAATCTTGATTCTTGACATCTAGAGAGAAACCTATAGCCTAACACAATCCAATGGAATTGACCAAAAAAACCCAAATAGAGTCAACCCTACTATAGGAGGAAGGGCCTGCAGTAAGAACTTACCATTTTGCAAGAGCTGAGGGCGAATGCTGTTTGCAAGAGCTGAGGGTGAACGCTGAGGGCGAATGATGAGGGAAAATGCTGTTCTGCAAGAGCTGAGGGTGAATGCTGTTCTGCAAGAGCCGAGGGCGAATGCGCGTGTGATATCAGACGTTAATGTAGCTATTGCGACGGATACGAAACAATAAAATCATTTTTATGTAGTGCGCATATAAGTTTTGTATTTTTATGTAGTGCACATATAAGTGTCGTTATACCGACGGCGGACAAAGCGTCGCTATTGCGACGGATGCCTCCAAACGTCGCAATTGCGACACTTAGACATTGTGTCGCACTTGCGACGTTTGGAGGCCGTCGCAATAGCGATGCTTTGGGCCATAGTGTCGCAATTGCGACATCTTCCTCCAAACGTCGCAATTGCGACACTTTGTCTAAGTGTCGGTATTGCGACACTTTTCTATAAACGTCGGTATAGCGACGGTTTCGGGCGGGATGGAAAAATTTTGGGGAAATTTCCGACATTTGGTCAAAAGCATCGGAATTTCCGCCAAATGTAGTAGTGCCAAGTTGTGCTTGGTTTTTGCAGGTTTCCATCACAGATTATATGGTTTGGAAACCACGGTGTCGGTTGGGTTCTTTGGGACAAAGATGTTCGTCTCTTGTTCCAGCAAGAAAATTTACTGTTTTAATGTTCTTGTAATTCAAGATCCTAATGGCTCGATTGTTGCTTATGAATTGTTGTAGCAACTGTAATAGACTGATATCCATAGCTTAATATCTGATTCACAGTTGAAAAGTTTACTTTATATTTGGTTGAAGCTTCAGTTTAGGTCATTCTCTGGTTTCTCGCCATTGGAAATGTACAAAGGACATTATGCTTCTAATTTTGTTTAAATTTTCCCAGTAAGGGTTTGGTCAATCAGTGCACTATAATATTGCAATTTCGGAAATCATATTCCATTGTTTGTATATTATATATATGTGTGTGTGTGTGTGTGAAGCTATATTCTATCTCAGTTTAAGAATAATGATGCTTCTCAGATTGTTCCACATTTGCGAGACTATGGTAGAAATATCTATTTGTCGCTATTAAGATGTAAATAAGCACTGCGCCGTGAACCTCTATCCATATGGAATATGTATATCTTAAATTATCTTCTTAATAATGCATGTGTACAGTTTTTTTGATACACATTGATCTCTGCAATTTTTTCATATGTTTACAAACTCATGAGCACTGCTCCCTAGTTCTTCATTCACTACAGGATTTGTCCTATCATGTTATTGGCAGATTCGATAGGAATGGTCTAACTTCCTTGTTAATGTTTATTATTTAACTATTCTTGTGCCTACTACAACGACAATTTGTTATTTGAAATTAATGTTTCAGTACATAGTTCACGACCTGGTAGAGGATTCCAACTAATTTGCATATAGTTGATTATGCTTGTTTCATAATATCTTATTGATAATGTGTTATTTTAGAACCTTGAAGGGACAACTCGACTTGGCTAGTCAAAATCCATCGATGGTTATTAAATACCATGCAGAGTAGAGAAGTGTTCAGATTAAAATTATCTATATTGATTCTCATTGGTTAGGACCTTTGCCATGTTAGGTTTATGAATTAATGCAGGAACGATAGTTATGTTTTTATTTCTAAACTTAAGAATTCTATAATCATTTTATTTGGAGGGATTTTCTCACATAATGTTGTTTAACATTTTAATAAGAATGAAAAAACTATATACTTTGTTCCTTTATAACTATACAATATCAACATAAGTCTGCAACATATTACACATCTATACTTATCTATTTTCTATGTTTAAAAGGCTATCACCTTATCGAGCTTGGTCAAACCTCCCAAAAATGAGAAGGGTGAACATGTCCACTTCTCCCCACCAAGCTCCAGCTTCTGAGCAGTTCACACAATTGATACACAACTCCACTCTAGTAACGAGACTTTAGTCCATCCTCTGGTGTTAGATAGAGATTACCCCACTCGCTCTCCCTATCCAGCTCAAGAGTTCTCACATTCAACGTCCTACCTCCAATATACTTCTATATTTGTCTATTACCAAACCCTATTTCTCTCTAGATAATTGAGGAAGAAAAACCAACCCTTTCCCCTCTCCAAATTTCTTATAAATATGCAGAGAGGTGGTTATAGCCGTGCAATTGTCCCAACTACTCAGGGCTCAACTTTATTGCCAGCCAAATCTTTCTTTTATTGATGGAAAAAAAAACATAATATTTATATTGAAAATAAAAATGATATGAAATATGCTCATCATTTATTTGTACTCAAAATAAATTAAAAATAAAATAGTTACCATAGTAAATCTAAGTAATTGATAGTTTCTAAAAAACAGGAGGGTTACATATTCCCCGTCTCAACATAACACCGTCCTCGGTGTGCATTCCATGCTATGGAACAGATTAGGGTAAGCTTGTTTCATTAGCTCTTCATCTTCCCATGTGGCATCTTATACTTAGATAGTTTCTAAACAACAAGAGGGTTACATATTCCCCGTCTCAACATAACACCGTCCTCGGTGTGCATTCCATGCTATGGAATAGATTGGGGTAAGCTTGTTTCATTAGCTCTTCATCTTCCCATGTGGCCTCTTCTAGGCTGAAGTGCATCCAATACACCTTAACCTGGGTGACCACTTGCCTCCGCAGTGTGGCTTATCTCCTATCAAGAATACGCAGGGGTTCTACCCTGAATTCTCCATTCGCTTCGACCTGCCAATAATTACAATGATTATCAATACATGTTCTTGTAATTAAACACATCTGTATTTTATAAAGTACTTGGTACACCTACCTGTACATATTTCCACTTAATTATATGTCGAGGGTCATATATGTATTTATTTAACAGAGAAACGTGAAACACATTATGGACCTTTATATAAATAGGAAGGGCCAACTTATAAGCTACCGAACCCATCCTCTCCAAAAATTGGAAGGGTCCGTAGTAGCGAGGTTCTAACTTAACACAACCATTCCACTGCAAGGTGCTTTTCCTGGGTTTGATCCTTAAGTAAACACGATCTCCCACTTGGAACTCTTTATGAGTTATTTTCTTGTCTGCATAAATCTTCTGTATGTTCTGGGAAACTTGTAGATTATGCCGAATCTTTTTAACTTCCTACTCCATCTCTCTAAGCATATATGGACCCAAAATAATCTTGTCCTCCAAACTCCTCCAATTGATGGGTGTCCTAGACTTCCTACCATACAAGACTTCATAGGGACTCATTTTAAGCGACTGATGGTAGCTATTTTTGTATGTGAACTCCATAAGGTGGAGGTAATATTCTCATTTAGCACGTTGATTCATTACATACATACGCATCATATAGTTTAGTACCTGATTCACCCGTTTTGTTTGGCCGTTCATATGAGGGTGATAAGCAGTGCTAAAATTTATTTGAGTGCCTAATTCAATAAAGAGAGATTTCCAAATGGCAGAGGTAAATTTCACATCTCTGTTGGAATATATACTTTGGGTATTCCGTGCAGTCAGAATATTTCTCTCATAAAAATGTCTGCAATATCCACCACTTTTTAGGCGGACTTTACTAGAACGAAGTGAGCAGTCTTGCTTAATTTTTACACCACCACCATAATGGAGTCATGTTGCTTCTTGGTCTTAGGCTGCCCAATTATAAAATATAGTGTAATTGTTTCCCATTTCCATTCTGGAATGGGGAGGGGATTTAACAAGCCCGAAGGATGCTTGTGCTCAACTTTTATCTGTTGACATTGCAGAAATTTTGATAGATATTCCGTGATATATTTACGCACCTCTAGCCAAAATTAATCTTTTTTTAGTGTGGAAAACAATTTTTGATATCTTGGATGAGCTGCGTTAGGGCTACGATGATGCTCATCCAATAATAATTTTTTAATTGATGTTGATTAGGAACATAGATCCTTCCACGGAAGGTCAATTGGCCTTGGCCATTAATTCCATACCCTTTGGTTTTTCCCATCTTCTGTAATTCTTGGGTGTGCTGCCAAAGGTGCTTGTATCTCGGGTCTTCAAGAGCAGCCTCAACAAGTGGTCCCCATACGTCAAATTCAATGTGGTGGAATTGGATATCATACACACATTGTACCTTCCTACTTAAGGCATCCACTACATGGTTTTCCTTGCCTTTTAAGTGCCTTATATCAAAATCTAATTCACGTAAAAAGGCAGTTCATCTGGCTTTTCTAGCGTTTAGATTCAGTTGACTAAAGAAATTGGTCAAAGTACTATGATCTGCTAGTAGTAAAAAAAAATTACCTAATAAATAATGGCGCCACATATTTAATGCATGAATTATTTCTGTGAGTTTGAAGTCGTAATATGAGTACTTTTGTTCATGCTCCTTTAGCTTGTGAGACTCATATGCCAGTACCTTATCTTCCCACATGAGAACTCCTCCCACACCTTCTTGACTTGTGTCCATGCACACCACAAACTCCTTTTCTGGATCTTCTACCTTCAAGATTGGGGCTGAGGTTAGTATCTATTTTAACTACGCAAATGTTTGTTGACACTATGTTATCCACCGAAATTCCTGCCATTTATTCTGTAGGGAAGTTATAGGATATGCGATTTTGGAGAAGTTCTTGATAAAACGATGGTAGTAGCCTACCAAACCCATGAAATATCTTATGTCAGCAATTTTTTTAGGAACAGTCCATTCCATGATTGTCCAGATCTTTCAGGGTCTACATCTATTCCTTCCGCTGATATTACATGCCCCAAATACTGAATTCGGTCCTTGAAGAAATCACACATTTTGTATTTGGCGTACAATTGATTATACCTTAAGGTTTGTAGCACTATCTTGAGGTGTTTTTCATGTTCCTCCTGATTTTTGGAGTAAATCAATATGTCATCAATGAAAATGAGTACAAATTTATCTAAATAAGGCTGAAATATGCCATGCATTGGACTCATAAAGGTGTCAGGAGCATTGGTAAGGCAAAATGGCAATACTAGAACTCGTAGTGACCATAGCGAGCTCAGAAAGCAGTCTTACATATATATAATTCCTTTATCCGTATTTGATGATAACCAGATCTAAGATCGATTTTTGAGAATACACTCCCTCCACAGACTTAATCAAACATATCATCAATTCATGGCAACAAGTATTTTTTTTTACAGTTAGCTTATTCAGCTGTCGGTAGTCGATGCATAACCTCATGGTTCCATCCTTATTTCGTACAAACAATACTAGGCCCCCCCAAGGGGACACACTAGGGAAGATATATCCTTTCTCAAGCAACTCCTGCAACTACATCTTAAGCTCAGCTAATTCGGGCATGCTCATACGGTAAGGATTCTTTGATACAGGGGCTTCTCTTGGAATTAATTCAATCGTAAAGTCAATATCCCGTTTGGGTGGAAGTATAAGGATTGATTTTGGAAATACATCAACAAAGTATTAAATAATTGGAAAATTTTCAAGTGCAACTATCTTGTCCTTTGAGTTGGTATATCTAACTTACACATCATAAATTTGGCAACCCTTTCGGATGCACTTTCCTAATTGGTTGGCTATGATAGGTAGCAGTTTAATATCTTTCTTGATATCCTGCATTTTCTGCCTTACACCTTCATTAGTGAAGAAAATGACACTCTTTTCCTTACAGTCCACTACAGACCAATGTATTTCTAGCCAGTCCATTCCAATCAATACATCATATGAAACCAAGGGAAGCATGTTCAGATACAAATGAATTTGCTGACCTGATACTTCAATCAAACAAATTTTGGTTTTTGTAGTTACTCGCAGCTTGGCACTAGGGGCCAATTGCACCAGCCAAGGTTTTTTGGAATTTAAGGCTGGGTAACTTGCATAGTTCTACAACTCTTGGGCTAATATAACTTAAGCTAGCACCTAGATCAATTAAAATAGAGACAAGATGGTTAGCAATTTTACCTTCACATTCTATCATTGAAGGTTGGTACTCTGCTTGACGATCCTCTAATGTTGTGTTAATTTGAGGTATACTTATTAATATATCTCCTACAGTTGAGGCTTCCTATACATTGGTTGCATGCTCAATTATTTCCTTATGTGGACAGTTCCGGTAGTAATGTGCTTCACCACAACCCCAACATTGTAGGGGAGGTTTGGGAACCTGCCCATGTTCTGTTTTGCTGGTTGCTTCCACAGTTCTAGCCCCTGGCTGCCACTTTGCCTTTGACTGTGATTTGTCCAACCCTCGGTTTACTGAACCTCTTTGTTCATTTTTAGGAGCTGACTTTAAATTCCTAAAATTTTGGGAGCTCCATGGTGCTTTCTTCTAGTTCTAGATTTTTCCAGAGTTCCTTTGCTTGGTTTGTTGGTAGCACATTGACGCCTTCTTGATTGCCTCATCCATTGTTTTAGGGTCGTCAAATTCGAATCTTTCTTTCATAAAGGTAGGTAAAATACTCAAGAATATCTGCACCTTCACTCTTTCCTCATGTAAATAGGGTATGTACCTCAATAAATCAATGAACTTGGCGATGAAATAATCCATAGTTATTTGTCCCAAGCGTAAATCATGTAATTCCCTAGACTTCTCATCATAGAAATACTCTGTCAAGAATTTATTCTTGAAGTATTTCTAGAAGTCTTCCCAATGTATCCTTTTCTCATCAATTTTTTGCACAATTTTAACTTGCTCCCACCATAGAGTGGCCTTCCCACGTAACTGATATATGGCCAATCAAGCTTTGAGATTGTTGTTATAGTCATTTAATTGAAAATATTTATTCATTTCAATAATCCGGGCTCCATCTGGCTCTTCCTTCTCTCCATCATAAGTTGGTGGCTTGATTTTTTGGAATTCTCCCTGTAATTTCATTCACTATTTCTTTGTCATTCCTTGATCTTGGGCATTGTCTGACTCTTCCTCATACTGAATCCTATGCCTCTCATGGTGTTGCATTGAGTATGAATCTCTTCTTGGTCATTTTCAATATCCCGCTCATCCCTCTCATAGTGAGTTTCATGTTCAGGATTCGACTGGTATGCTCTATTATTTTGTTTAACATAAATAATTTTTAAGATTTTCTCCTGTTCTTGAATTAACCTCACGTTATCATTCCTCATTTGTGCCATATCATTATGTAATTGATGCACCATTTACAACAACTTTCGTGTTTTCTGTTGTTGATCTTCCATTAATATGTTTAGGTCGTATTGTCACTTCACATCCAGATGTACCCACATTTCGGGATTAGTTCCTCCATGCGACGCTTCAAGTCTTCTTGAAGATCTGGATCCCCACTGCATCTTTCCTCTAACTCAATTTTCCTTTTCTTTATCTGCTGTATCTCTCTCTCTCTTTCACTCTCTTTATTCATCACACCACTGCACTTTCAATTCCCACATAGCCACATTTTTTGGAACGTGGCTCTGATACCATGTGTAACATGTTCATCCACTAAAAAAAATAACTATACTATTTACCATAAAAAAAAAATTGTATATGAACATATTTTCAACATAAACACACCAATATAGAGTCATATTTCTATTATGAACACATTTCTTATAACACATTACCAAACTAGATACATGTATATATGTTAAACTATTCAGACATGTTGAACAGTAACACATACACATTTTACTAGAGGCTTAGATATCTAGGCATTGCATGTTAGATACATTAGGATTTATATTAAACTGATTGGATGGTTCTGCAATCCTCTTTACATTTTGGTGCCATGTATAAAACCATACATTTACCCAGCACATGACTGGTTCGCCTATAGTTATATTTGTATTGATTTCCTACAGATTGTAGTGGCTCTTTATTTGTAAGGTTCTCTACTCATTATCTTTTGTCATTATCTTGATTAACGACACCCACTCCAAGACTTCTGTGGTGAAGTTCCAGCCCTCCACAAAATTGATCTGAAGATGGAAGAACAAATTCCAGTTCTTTGCCTACCATCATAGCTAATCCCTATGCATCCACTGGACCGTCAATATCATCGGATAGTGGGGGTTAACCTACTTGGACCTTACCCTAACTACAACCAGAGTTTGGAAACCCTTAGTCAGTTTCTTCCTATTCTTCGCCGCTCTGCAAGTCTGGGGTTTTGTTTTGGAATTTCTTCTTTGGTTATGTCGTGAGAGTTTAAACTCACGGTTATATACCATTTTCACATAATAAGGCCAACATCTCTGCCATAGGACAAATACAACTATATGGGTTCATTCAATTCGCAGTTCGAGAAGGTAGCCATGTTCAATTGTTCACTCTGTTGGTTTATCATTATATTAACAATTTGTTCTGATTAGCTAGCCACTGAAATTACAAGTCTATTCTCTTGCAGGTTCTTCCCAATAGTTTTAGCAGAGATTCCCTCAACGTTTTGGTGGAGTTGCTACTGACCAAAAAATAGGTAGGAAACCGGATACCCCCATTATTCTTCTCGAACCAAATTTGTGTTTTTTTCCTATTCTGTTTATACCAAGCTGTGTTTGGTTTTTGCAGGTTTCCATCACAGATTATGTGGTTTGGAAACCATGATGCCGGTTGGGTTCTTTGGGATAGATATGTTTGTCTCTTGTTCCGATAAGGAAATTTACTGTTTTAACATTCTTGTAATTAAAGATCCCAATAGACTGAGTGTCGCTTATGAATTGTTGTAGAAACTTGTAATAGAATATTATTCCAACTACATGCATCCTTGATGGGCCTTTCAATTATCTTTCTAATTGCTAAGAAAGGCAACCAAGAAATTGTGCATTTAGTTTTCAACCTGGGGTTTATATGGAACTTGTGAGTTACTTAGCACCGTATATTCAGATCACACCTTCTACTTTCATTGGTTTTGCTTACAATTGTAGTTTCGATGATTACTTTTGTGGAGGGTATACATACATGTCACGAGCTTCAAAAAGGTTCTACAAACTCTGGAGTCCAAACCACACTTGTAATCAAATCCACACTTTATAGAAAAGTAAAGAGGAGACTAGCGTGAAATTAAATTCACACTTATAGGAAAGTAAATTAAAACTTGCAGAAATTAAAATACACAGGCATAAACAAATGACTAATCCTTGCCAAGATGACCTTTGTCTTTACTCTAACCAACAAATGTAATCATCGCGGTTAGCACATTTATTAAACAACATGATTGCGACCCAATAAAAAATACAAACATTTAAGAAAAAATAAAAGAAATTAAATTGCACCACAAGGAATAAAATAACCTATCTAAATTATGCAACACTTTGTTCTATTTGAGTGGGCCCTACCTCCATAGAACAATTGTTGAGATTATTCTATATCAACACTTGCTACATTGACGAAATAAATTAAATGAATTAATTAAGCTAGTTACAAGAAATCAATGCAAGAGAAAAATACTGCAGTTAATCACATGCTACGAAATTCATAAAATTACAATTAAAAATAAAATCTCCAAATTGAATTATTTCATTAAAATTCAGACATTGCTCTAAGCACCCCCCTTCCTACACATCGATATCTCACTATCTTTATACATGCATGAATAATTTATAAAAATAAATTGTTACAATAATGCTAACTAAATTATTTAAATAGATAGATTTTCCCAACCAACGTGACTTGGAGTTTTCTTGTTTAAAACACATTTAGTTATGATCTGTTAGATTGATGGGAAAAGAAGAATGCATATCTGGTGGTCAAATCGTTTCTGCTGACATGGGAAAACTTAAAAAAATGACCATAACAATAAATTTGGGTTTTACATCTTTAGAAAAATGATTGTATCTCCTAAACATGGCTATTTTTTAGAAATATTCCCATGTGTTACTTTATTTTTCTCATTCGACACAAAACCCATGTTTTATAATTTTTAAATTCGTCCTCATTTTCTCGGAAATCGTGTCGCAAGTTGACTACTTGAAAATTGCTGAATTGCAACAACATAGTCAAAGTTGCAACAATGTAGAACAATGTTGTTGAGTTGTAGCAACATGCAGTAGTCAAAGTTGTAACAACTGGAGTGTGACTGGAGTTGCAACAATAGGGTTTGGATTTGTAACAACAGAGTTCAGAGTCGCAGTAACTGTACCGAAAACATCCCCTATGGAAACATCCCAACCCACACAAGAACTTGTATGGGACATCATCTTTGCATATTAACTTAAAGATAAATAAAAATATATATTTTGTAATCTTTAAACATAAATTCATATAAAATACTAAGGAAATGCATTGTAAAACACTTTATGTCTAAATTCCTTGTATAAGTATTAGAATGGACTAATATAGGGTTATGGGATAGCGAAAATGAATCAATAATAGAGAAAAGAGGGTGTAAAAATATGCCAACCTTTAGGCCCATCAATCCTCATGACTACTTAAGGTTGATAATGTCGACATTGTGTATGTAGAAAGTGTGTAAATGTACCTTATTCATGGTGTCCATTGATTTTTGCTCTTACACATTAATTCCTCTTTGCCCAATTACATGATACATGGAGGGAATTTAAGTGCTTGATGAGATCATACTATATTAATTAATGAATGGGGTTGATGATTAACCCCCTTTTGCATCTAAGGGCTCCTTTTGAAATTTAGAAACGACATTTGATCCACCTATTATGATGCATCTATAAAACATTGTAGCATATTGACAATTCAAATGACAAATTTCCTTTTAAATTCTTAGATTAATGAGATTGAATTTTTTTCTATCAACTGAAGTTGTTGATTAAATCATAAGTTTTATTATCGTAGTTGAATCTCCAATAATTAAAATGTTATTATTTCACCTAGAGTTAGACCATTTCCATGAGAGCTAATCGTAACTGACTATTTTCTCATGATTTTTGAATAGTCCACTTAGCACTCATTGCATCGGGTGATGCTCATACGGGTGAAGAAGTGAGATTTAAACTAGTGAAATGAATCACATAGTGTCAATCATCACTTCCGGGGCTTGCACCCAATAACCAAGACTTACCGCAAGGTCACCCATCCCAGAACTCCTCTGGCTCAAGCATGCACGACTGTGGAGTTTTTCCCCACAATCAAGGCCACTTAGCTTGCTACCCCATTTGAAAAACCTTAGCAAGTATTGTGCCTCATGAATCATTCAAGTATAGCTCCCTTTACCCCTCATACTAAAGTTTAAATATTTTATATTTGAGACTACTATGGGTTCCAATTCAAGGATAAGTAATAATAAAGATGGTTCTAGTGGCCCAAACCATAGTTTAGGGATAAAAACTCTTTAGCCCTTGATTCATCTATTAGGATGAAAAATCCATGTGTGATCACCTAAAGCTTGGTATAAACCCCTACATATGAATATTTATGCTATAAGAATATAATGGATTATATTTCAAGGATTGGGAACAACTACATTGATTCTTATGGTCCAATCCATGGTTAAGGGTTGAACATTAAGGATCTAAACCCTTGTCCATGGTTTTGGTGTTTCAAAACTATGAATAAGAATGTAAACTATGTTATAGGTCTTTCACATCAAATATTTATCAAAAAGAATATGGGCTCATTTTTTATTTCTATTTTACATAACATGGATGCTTAATTTCACCCAATCCTTATTTTAGGGTTAAAAAATGTAATTTTATTAGGTTTTTATGGGAGTGTAATCCTACAAGTATCTTAACCATAATACATGCCATGTAAATGGAATAATTTCTCTTTAGGAGACCTGATATCAATAATGGTTTGACATGATAGGGATGGTTCCAGTTGCCAAAGCCATGATCACTTGGGCTAAAAGTTGGGAATATATCCTCAAATTCATGTTTATAAGGCTCAAAAGCCATGTATCTAGCCTTAAGATTAAATATTTTGGATTAAATAATAATTAAAAATAGTTTATATTTAATTCTCACAAATAACATTATATTTTGTGAAAGGTAAGTGTTAAAGATGATGCACTTTAATATGTACATGTTCAACGGGATAAGGGTTAATGGCTGGGTGATTTCATAAACTAAGCACTTAAATATATATGCGTGCAACAAGTTAATATTGTTAGTGCAATCGCGAACGAACCACCAACAAGTTAATATTGTTATATCAATACAATTCATGTAACCAAGTGCCCCTTACAACATGGTCTAAATTGAGTTTAAATTTAATGGAGAAAAGGAAAAAACTAAAAACAGTTAGTAAATGATTTATTTTTTATTTTATTTATTTATTTATTTATTTTAAATCTAGGATAATCGCTAACTGGTGAGAGTTTCCTGAACAAGGCTCAGGATCAAATCCTATTGGCTGCCACTATAAATCTAGGCTAGGTGCAACAGCCTGCAAGCCACACAATAGCAATTAACTTATGCCTTAACAAGAGACGAGACGTCCACTATGGGGTCGCCTATTCTTCTAGCCAAGACACAACAGGCCATATACTCAATGAGATTTGAACCTCCGTCTCGTGGGTTTCACCCAACAAAACTTACCGTTAAACCATATGTCACTGTATTAGTAAATGATTTATTTTTTAGGTTTACAAACATTTCATTTTCTTGGGGGCAGTCTCGGCATTTTTTTTTGGGTCATGAGTAGTCCATTGGAATTCAAATTGAGAAAAGTCGTAAAATTGTATTTTCATTTTTTTTTAATGTTATTTCAAGGTTAATTTAGATTAATAAATATGGAAAGGACTTTGATCATTGATATAAAATAATAAGTTTTTAATTATAACAATAATTTTGAAAATTAAATTTTTTCATGGACCCTTCACAATATAACATTTGTTTAGATAATTTAGACACTATCAATTATATTTCCAATATATTTTTATTTATTATTTATTTTGAAATTGTATTTAATATTACAAAATAAAACTAATTTTTTTAAGGTAAAGTGAGCCTCGTTCCTTTCTTTGCAATCGATTTTAAAATACCTTTGCCCCACAAATTAAGGCATGTTTGGGCATGTTTGTGGAACATGATTTATAGATTTGTGGCTAAGCAATATAATTCTATTTTTAATAGAAAATTATCTTAATTTAAGTATTAGAAAAATTTAATAATGTTATGGGGCTTATTTTAGTTAAATATTACAAGTTGCTTTCTTTGGGTTGTTTCAAATGTGGTTTTTTTTGTTGGATCTTTGCTTTGAATTTTTAGGAATCATGTATTCTCTAATATAGTATGAAGAAGGGGTGACTTAATATAACATTTTTGGTCATGTGATGGGTACATAACATCAATAATGGTATTGGGTAAACTATTTTATATGCTAACAAAGAGTTGTCAATGATCGAAACTATTATGATGCACCGATAATCCCCTATCAATGTTTTGTTACCAACACAAGCACATGCTTATTGCAACAATGAAGCTTTTACATAGCGTAGAGTGGTGTTCGCTAATTCTCATGTAAAAAGTGCAATTAACATTCTCTATCCCTTGCCATTCATAGATATAAAAGGTGTATTTTGGTGGATATTTGAGGGATAACATAGTAAATCTCAACATCATGGAAAGAAAAATCAACACACTAACTAGCTTGATTCAAATACAAACAATTAATGGCACAAAGTTAATAATAACAATAAAATTAAATTGAAAAAAGGGACACTACCTCCAAATTACTGCAAAACAAAAACAAATGTTTCTATAGATGGTACAATATATTCTTTGCATATCATTTTGGTAACCTTAGTCAACTTTAATATTGAATAACTACATATTTCTTATAAGACTATTGTGATACATTACTATTTAGTGAAGACTCATGTTTGATTTGTACTTAATCTTAGTTGTGATGACACCGATCCATACTAGAGCCATAAATATAAATAAAGAAAGTCATCCTTTTTAATTATAAGATTAGATAAATAAGGTTCACATGAGGGATTCCTTAGTGCCATGGGGGCACGTTGAGGTATTGGTTGAACGTGTGGTTGCACCCAGAGAGACCATATGCATGGCCCGTTCACACATAAGTGGATCAAAGCCCACCCGCATGTCCTCCTTTTATAAAAGGGGTGGAAGGAGGGGGAGGGGTACTCTATGGCCTCAATGGAACTAAAGTATTGAAGTACTCACAAGGATTACGAAGGATGAAAAATAATTAGGCAGAAGCCTATGGTCTTTTACAACGCTGCCTTATAACTAAGCCTATGGTCTTTTACAACGCTGCCTTATAACTAAAAAAATTAACGTTCCTTCTCTTACAATGTTGGGGAATTCCCTTTTAATTTTTTAGCACATAGTAAAAGGATCCTCTTCGAGGAATAAGATATTGGAAAACTTATTAATTCACATAAAAAAGTCACAAAATAATTCCCTCATTTAACTATTTCCATGTTTTACGGTGTAAAAGTAAAGAAGTAGATGAATGTGTCAATCAAGGTTGCATCCTAAAGTTTGGTGAATTAAATACGAATGACCAATTAAGGCCATCCTTTATTCCTCAAGTTTCATTTCCAATGAAAACCATGTTAAGAATTATTAAAAAAGGAGGGGGGGCAGGGCAGGGAAGGGGATGGGGAGGGAGAGGGGGAGCAACTCAAGTGGCTTGACAATAAATAATTGTCCATATATGAATGAACATGTGTATCTCGAGAAAGTACAACATAATGAATGATTTTATCCTCATATAGTTGGATGTTTTTATATATTTTGATTTATTTTTGGGTCTTTTTGGAAGGTTTTCACCTCCAAATACCTAAATTTTGTCTGTTAATTTAACATTCCTCAGTAGAGGATAATTTTTATATAGGTTATGTTAGATATAATTTATGTATATGACAAAATTGAATTGTAACCTACAATGTGAATCTGTGAACTGAGCACATATTTTAAAATTAATACAAATATTCTCATTATTGTTAAACAAAATATAAAATAAATATGGTACATAATTGAAGTTATAAGGTTAGGTAGGATCTCAAAACTAGACTATAATTAATTAAGATTCAATATTCCATATGTGGATGATTTTTTCATCTCCTTAAGAAAAGTTAATTGTACCATATCAAGTATGAATTACTTTGATAATTGTCTTATGTCATGTTTTCTCAATATATCTCATACATCATTCTACACATTTTCAAAAAAAAGAAATAAAAAATGTTGAATTATTAATATATAATTGCTAAAATAATTTAAAATGTTGAATTATTAATATATAATTGCTAAAGTAATTTAAAAAATAATTAGAAACATGATAAGAATCAATATCATTCAAAGTCATTTTCATATGAAATAAAATATTAACTATATTTTAATATTAGAAATTCATATAAACTATAATTATAGAATTTATTTAATATTAATTATCTTTCTTGTAATCATTTTTTTTCACACATTTTTAAATGTTTATGTTATATATATAAACATTATACATATACAATTTTAAATATCTAAATTTAACATTATGTCATGAAACTTAATAAATAATATTAAAAACTCAATCAAATAAAATATCACATACAACGTTATCACATACAAAGTTTCACTTAATTTACTCATTTTTCAAATTTACAAGCTTTTTACTTTATTGAGAAAGGATAAAAACCTTTCAATGAAACTCACACCACCACTAGATCCTTTGTTTTCTATTTTTTTTTTTTTTTCAATTTAAATTAAAATAGCTCACCATAATGATGGTGGTTTGTGTGTTTTATGGGTGGGTGATATATTTTTTATTCTAAATTAATATTAAATAATAAGACTTGTTTTTAAGTTTTTTTTTTAAACATGAATAATATGATTTTTGATGAGAATTGTATTATATTTTTGAAATTGGAAATGGATTTAGTATTATGAATGAAAATTTTTAGAATATTTAATTGTGTATTTGGAAAATATGCTCAAAAAATAAAAAAATAAACTTGTTAAATTAATATTACAATGCTAGAGGCTTATTCTACAACCTAGAATGAGGGAATGTATAAGTATGTTCTTGGTCGCCCTATAAAATAAAAAGTAAAAATAGGTTCTAAATAGGAAAATAATGTGGCCTATAATAAAAAAACAAATAATATGTTGTAAAGTAATTAGAAGTAAAAAAATGTGTGAGTAGGATGTTTAAATCTTATAATTTTCGAAAATATTTCAACCAAAGATTTAAATAAACTATTTGAAGATCTATATACATTTATATAAAAATAAACATTTTAATATTATATACAAAAAAATATTCAATATGGGTTATTAATAAAATATTTTAATACAAATTAATATTGACATATACTTAAAAGTATAATAATAAAAAAAAACCATTTTAATTTTCTATTATGTAAAATATTTTAATGTCAATTCAATATATTATATCATTTAAAAAAATTATGTATATATCATGAAAAAAATAATTTTTTTATGGTTAAAAAGTTTATTTGGTTCTATATACTCTATTTAGCATTCAAAAATACAAGTTAAACAATGAAAAATAAGTCATTGTATTTTTCACTCTAAAAAAGTTTACAAGTGAAGAAGTTTGATCCCTCTCAGATTATGTTAGATCCGTACTTAAGATGGATCTATGCTTGAATAGAAGATATTAAATTACTAATATATAATTTCTAAAGTAATTTAGAAAAATAATTAGAAATGGAAATAAGAATAAATATCATTCAAAATCATTATCATATGAAACAAAATATGAATTATACTTAAATATTGAAATTTCATGTGAGTTATAATTATATAATTTGTTGATATTAGTTACCTTTCTAGCAATAAGTTTTTTCCTTTCACAAAAATGTTTATGTTTTATGAATATTTTGTAACATTTACGATACCAATTTATTCAAAAAAAAAAAAAAAATCTTACCATGGAATTAATAATGCAATCATCATTTCAGAATAATATTGTAATTATCTTACAATTAAACTAATTATCCAATAGACAATTACATATATCATAATTCTCTTATTCTGCAAACGATCATTCCGCAATCATACATTACATATATTTAATTGCTATTCTTCGTTAAAGTTATCATACCTATATCTATAGGTTTGGGCAATGTTAATATCTCTGGCACCTAGTACAGGCTTAACGTTGGAATGTGATTTCGTTTGATTTATTCTACCCTTATGATTTGGTTGATCGTAAGGTTCAATTCCCAATCACACATCGAGCCTGTAAACATTAATGCAGGGTTCAATGGTTTTCTTTTCCAACCGTGTTATCCATCAACATTTAAGAAATATCCGGATTTGAGTTATGGATACAACTGTGAAGGTTATTACATGGCATTCAATCCACCATTTGATCTGCCTTCCTCGCGATTCACAAGGTTAATGAGCTTGCAACCATTTTCACCCCAAACCCTCGTTCTGGTCTCATTTCATTTCTTCTCCGCGAAAGGTTTTGAGCTCTGCAACTCCTTGTCAGTTCTGTGAGACATTGAGGCTACAGCGGAAGCCATCTCAGCTTGTTTTAATGCTCAGACTTTATGAGATTCCGACAAGCTTGTTTTCTAACTTCTTAATTACATCATGATCTTTTGGCACGAGATTGTTGTTTTCTCTTGGCCCTTTCACAACCGGGCAAGTCAGGCATGCCTTCACAGCTCCTCCTCGCATTTGCCAAAGCTTCCAGTCAATTCTACAGGTAAGCTGCTATTTTATTTTCGGGTTTTATTTTTGTTTAAATGATAAGTGCAGTTGTAATTCGTTCAATTTAAACCAGCCAGAACTCGTAAATCTTTTACTTACTGTTGCCTTGTATTCTGGTTAATATTTATGGAAGGTTCTGATACTGCAAACTTTGCAAGGGTTTGAACCCCCGTAGGTTCCACTTCGGCGGCATGCATGGATTCGAATACCAACTTTGCCTTACTTATCACAGTCGGTAAGTAATTTAACTTTACTCTTGGCATTTTTATATGTTTTGTTCGGATTGTGATTCTCGCCCTTGCTTACCCTAGAGGTGAGGATTATCCTTATCAATAGTCGACCTGCGACTAATTTCTCTATGCTTAGATTGTTATTTTCATTACGAAGCCATGCTTCGAAGTTTACTGCTATATGGGTTTTCTTTGTATTACAATAAGAAATAATATCACTTCTTCTGTTACTTTCGGTCTTCGAATATTATTAATCTTTTGGTTAAGAATGAGGGTTTATCCCTGCGTTTGAACAATGCCTCCCTTGGCAATGTAATTTGACATTTAAATCTCTGTTATGTATCAGTATTTTCTCTTTATTTCAATCTATGATAATTACGCAGCTCAGAGATGCATTTGAATTCTGTAGGGTTTGTTTATTTGCATCCTATGGTATTTAAGCCAGGAATGGAATAACAAAGAACAATCATTTAATTGATGTTTGTATTCTTCATTTCTATAAGGTTTTTAGTTAATTTATAATGCTGAGAATTTACTTAGAATTCTCCAATAATGCTCGTTTACTGTTCCTGAGCTATGGTTCACTATTATAGTCTGCATGCAGTTTAATTTTTATGCCATAGAAAAATCCTGTTGCATGAATAAAGAAATATTTACAGAGGATTGTTCAATTCCTTTATTTATATTAATACTATGGTTTTGCCAGAGTGTAAATACTAAGTTTACTTTAGCAATAGAATTTGGTAATTTCTGCAAGTAATAACTCCGCTACTGGGGATTTTCTTTTATACTATTACAGTCAACTATGTAATTATATAAAGAAAAATAACCAGGTTAACATATTGTTTTCTCTAATTTACTGTTCTTTCTTTTCAGTTCAATGGTTTTACTTTGTGTAACTAGTTAAAGAAATGTCCAGACCATTACTATCCGTGTAATATCATAGCTATTGAGGATGATCTATCCAGAACCTTCCATAGAGGGATCGGGGTTTACAGTCCTCTTTTTTTTGTACTTAACTAGCTTTAACATTTCTGGAATTTATATTACTTATGACATAATAGAAATAGGAAGAATCACATTAACGTTTAAAACTGAATATTCAGAACAAAATTCCTACAAACTTCAAATCTCAATTTACAGTAACAAATTTTTCTTATCTGTTCACTTTTCTGTGACTGATATCTTTGCCTCCCATTCGCGAGTGAGGCTATTACATCCTCCAACTCTCCCCCATGCTCCAAGCCTGGGAGAACATTATCATATGAAACAAAATATGAATTATACTTAAATATTGAAATTTCATGTGAGTTATAATTATATAATTTGTTAAAAAAAAATAAAAATAAAAAATAAAAAAATCTTACCATGGAATTAACTATGTAATCATCATTTCAGAATAATATTGTAATTATCTTACAATTAAACTAATTATCCAATAGACAATTACATATATCATAATTCTCTAATTCTGCAAACGATCATTCCGCAATCATACATTACATATATTTAATTGCTATTCTTCGTTAAAGTTATCATACCTATATCTATAGGTTTGGGCAATGTTAATATCTCTGGCACCTAGTACAGGCTTAATGTTGGAATGTGATTTCGTTTGATTTATTGTACCCTTATGATTTGGTTGATCGTAAGGTTCAGTTCCCAATCACACATCGAGCCTGTAAACATTAATGTAGGGTTCAATGGTTTTCTTTTCCAACCGCGTTATCCATCAGCATTTAAGAAATATCCGGATTTGAGTTATGGCTACAACTGTGAAGGTTATTACGTGGCATTCGATCCACCGTTTGATCTGCCTTCCTTGCGATTCATAAGGTTAATGAGCTTGCAACCATTTTCACCCCAAACCCTCGTTCCTGTCTCATTTCATTTCTTCCCCGCGAAAGGTTTTGAGCTCTGCAACTCCTTGCCGGCTCTGTGAGACATTGAGGCTACAGCGGAAGCCATCTCGGCTTGTTTTATCGCTCAGACTTTATGAGATTCCGACAAGTTTGTTTTCTAACTTCCGAATTACATCATGATCTTTTGGCATGAGATTGTTGTTTTCTCTTGGCCCTTTCACAACTGGGCAAGTCAAGCATGCCTTCGCAGCTCCTCCTCGCATTTTCCAAAGCTTTCAGCCAATTCTACAGGTAAGTTGCTATTTTATTTTTGGGTTTTATTTTTGTTTAAATGATAAGTGCAGTTGTAATTCTTTCAATTTAAACCAGCCAAAACTCGTAAATATTTTACTTACTGTTGCCTTGTATTCTGGTTAATATTTATGGAAGGTTCTGATACTGCAAACTTTGCAAGGGTTTGAACCCCCGTAGGTTCCACTTTGGCGGCTTGCATGGATTCAAATACCAACTTTGCCTTACTTATCACAGCTGGTAAGTAATTTGAATTTACTCTTAGCATTTTTATATGTTTTGTTCGGATTGTGATTCTCGCCCTTGCTTACCCTAGAGGCGAGGATTATCTTTATCAATAGTCAACCTGCGACTAATTTCTCTATGCTTAGATTGTTATTTTCATTACGAAGCCATGCTTCGAAGTTTACTGCTATATGGGTTTTCTTTGTATTGTATAAGAAATAATATTACTTCTTCTGTTACTTTCGGTCTTCGAATATTATTAATCTTGTGGTTAAGAATGAGGGTTTATCCCTGCGTTCGAACAATGCCTCCCTTGGCAATGTAATTTGAAATTTAAATCTCTGTTATGTATCAGTATTTTCTCTTTATTTCAATATATGATAATTACGCAGCTCAGAGATGCATTTGACTTCTGTAGGGTTTGTTTATTTGCATCCTATGGTATTTAAGCCAGGAATTGAATAACAAAGAACAACCATTTAATTGATGTTTGTATTCTTCATTTCTGTCAGGTTTTTAGTTAATTTATAATGCTGAGAATTTACTTATAATTCTCCAATAATGCTCGTTTACTGTTCCTGAGCTATGGTTCGCTATTATAGTCTGCATGCAGTTTAAATTTTATGCCATAGAAAAATCCTGTTGCATGAATAAAGAAATATTTACAAAGGATTGTTTAATTCCTTTATTTATATTAATACTATGGTTTTGCCAGAGTGTAAATACTAAGTTTACTTTAGCAATAGAATTTGGTAATTCCTGCAAGTAATAACTTCGTTACTAGGGATTTAATTCTATAAAGAAAAATAACCAGGGTCACATATTGTTTTCTCTAATTTACTGTTCTTTCTTTTTAGTTCAATGGTTTTACTTTGTGTAACTAGTTAAAGAAATGTCCAGACCATTACTGTCAGTGTAATATCATAGCTATTGAGGACGATCTATTCAGAACCTTCCATAGAGGGATCAGGGTTTACAGTCCTCTTTTTTTGTATTTAACTAGCTTTAACATTTTTGGAATTTCTATTACTTATGACATAATAGAAATAGGAAGAATCACATTAATGTTTAAAACTGAATATTCAGAACAAAATTCCTACAAACTTCAAATCTCAATTTACAGTAACAGATTTTTCTTATCTGTTCACTTTTCTGTGACTGATATCTTTGCCTCCCATCCGCGAGTGAGGCTATTACATCCTCCAACTCTCCCCCGTGCTCCAAGCCTGGGAGAACATTATCATATGAAACAAAATATGAATTATACTTAAATATTGAAATTTCATGTGAGTTATAATTATATAATTTTTTGATATTAGTTACCTTTCTAGCAATAATTTTTTTCCTTTCACAAAAATGTTTATGTTTTATGAATATTTTGTAACATTTACCATACCAATTTAATTACCATTAAAAATAAATAAATTATCTTACCATGGAATTAACTATGCAATCATCATTTTAGAATAATATTGTAATTATCTTACAATTAAACTAATTATCCAATAGACAATTACATATATCATAATTCTCTTATTCTGCAAACGATCATTCCGCAATCATACATTACATATATTTAATTGCTATTCTTCGTTAAAGTTATCATACCTATATCTATAGGTTTGGGCAACGTTAATATCTCTGGCACCTAGTACAGGCTTAATGTTGGAATGTGATTTCGTTTGATTTATTGTACCCTTATGATTTGGTTGATCGTAAGGTTCAATTCCCAATCACACATCGAGCCTGTAAACATTAATGTAGGGTTCAATGGTTTTCTTTGCCAACCGCGTTATCCATCAGCATTTAAGAAATATCCGGATTTGAGTTATGGCTACAGCTGTGAAGGTTATTACGTGGCATTCGATCCACCATTTGATCTGCCTTCCTCGCGATTCACAAGGTTAATGAGCTTGCAACCATTTTCACCCCAAACCCTTGTTCCGGTCTCATTTCATTTCTTCTCCGCGAAAGGTTTTGAGCTCTGCAACTCCTTGCCGGCTCTGTGAGACATTGAGGCTACAGCAGAAGCCATCTTGGCTTATTTTATCGCTCAGACTTTATGAGATTCCGACAAGCTTGTTTTCTAACTTTCGAATTACATCATGATCTTTTGGCATGAGATTGTTGTTTTCTCTTGGCCCTTTCACAACTAGGCAAGTCAGGCATGCCTTCGCAGCTCCTCCTTCCTGTGCTCCAAGCCTGGGACTCATGGTGAACAGAAAAACTGGAAGAGATCTCGAGACAATCCAGTCCAATCTCCAACTCCAGTGCCCACAGAAAAACTGATTATTCCACTAGTACTACTAGTGCAAAATTCTCCTCAGTAATTTCCTTTCCTTTCCATTCAAAAGCACGTAACCCCCAAACCTCACTGGAATTCCATCTTTATCCTCAGAGGTTGGGCAAATGTTCCAACTGAATTTTGTTCAACCAATCCTCAAATCTTGAATTTTTTTTTCTTCTTACTATCAGTCTTTTACTTATGGAACTAATTCCATAATCAGTGTTTTTCTTATTATTCCAGAAATTAAATTTCTATCCACAAAATTCATTTTTCAATATAATAAAAATAATTGTTTGCAAAACTTCTAACAATAGCTTAACAACTAGTTAACAAATAAACTAGTGGTTACAACTCCCCCCTGGAAGTGAACACCGTCCCCGGTGTTCGCGTTCTGCTCCAGCAAATAGTTCAGGATAGGCTTCCCGAACAAAACTCTCATCCTCCCAGGTAGCTTCCTCCGGGCCAAAGTGCTTCCATTGCACTTTAACCTGGGCGATGGCTCGTTTCCGGAGCATGATTTCCCTCCGATCGATTATACTGTGAGGTTCAACCAGAAATTCTCTGAATGGTTCGACCTGCAACACAGATTTCTAATCAGTCATTTTTGCATAAATCTTATCATTTTCAATCAGTCTGGTATTCATATTCTACCTGAATATTCTGCTAGTGAATTATATGTTTTGAATCATGTATGTATCTTTTCAATAGTGATACATGAAATACGTTATGCACTCGAATATGACTGGGCAAAGCCAAACGGTAAGCCACAGGTCCTACTCGTTCTAATATTTGGAATGGACCACAGAATCTGGGGGCTAACTTGGCATAAGATGCCCATCTCAAGGTGCTTTTCTTTGGCTTGATTCTTACATACACATGGTCCCCAACTTCAAATTCCCGATAGGTCCTTTTTTTTTCTGCATACACTTTTTGTCTGTCCTGTGCTGCCTTCAAATTCTGTCATATTTTCTTTACTTCACTTTCCATTTCAGCCAACATGTTGGGTCAAAGCATCAACTTGTTTTCTAGGCTGCTCCAATTAATAGGAGTTCTACATTGACGCCCATACAATGCTTAAAATGGACTCATCTTGAGTGACTCTTGATAGCCATTGTTGTATGCGAACTCCACTAGATGTAGGTACTCCTCCCACCTAGTTGGCTATTGCATTACATACATACGTAACATATCTTCCAAAATTTGGTTCACTCGCTCTGTCTGACCGTCGGTTTGCAGATGATACGCAGTATTGAAGTTAATTTGAGTTCCCAATCCAGTGAACAGTGTTTTCCAAAATGCTGATGTAAAATTTACATCCCCGTCAGAAATGACAGTCTTTGGAATACCCTGCAATCTAAAGATATCTCACATGAATATATATGCTATCTGCACGGTCTTGTAAGTGGATTGTACAGATATAAAGTGTGCTAATTTTCTCAACCGATCCACCACTACCATAATTGAATCATTATGTTTCTTAGACCTTGGTAGTCCAGTAATAAAATCTAGTAAGATCACCTCCCACTTCCATTCAGGTATTGGTATAGGCTGCATTAGTCCAGCTGGATGCCGGTGCTCTACTTTTACCTGCTGGCATTCTATACATCTATTTAGATGTTCTGCAATATCTTTCCTCATCCCTGGCCAGAAGTAATTTTTCTTCATTGCAGTTAACATCTTTTGATATCCAGGATGTCCGGAGTAGTTACTACGATGGTATTCATCCAAAATCAGTTTCTTCAACTCCATTCTGTTAGGAATGAAAATTCTTTTCCGGAAGTTTAGCAGCCCATGCTTACCAATTTCATAATCTGTAGATTTTTCTTGGTCCTTGAATTCTTTTGCTTGCTGCCACATAAACTTATATTCAAGATATTTATCTGCTTCTGCTTTGATTTTCTCTAAAAATCTGCACTCAACCTCATTATAATATATTTCATAAATACCATGCAATCTCCTGCTTAATGCATAAACTACTCTGTTCTCCTTACCTTTTACATGTTGCATATCAATATCAAATTCTCTTAGGAAAGCATTCCACCTTGCCTGGCGAGAATTAAGATCAGCTTGCTTAAAGTAACTGGTTAAACTTCTGTGATCAGTTTTGAGCACAAATCTTTTCCAAAGTAGAGAGTGCCTCCATACTCGGAGTGCATGCACCACTGCGGTTAACTCCAAGTCATAGACTGAGTACCGCTATTCATGTTCTTTTAATTTAACGGACTCATAAGAAATTACCTTACCTTCTTGTGACAGAATTGCCCCAACACCTTCTTTGCATGCATCTGTGCAAACTTCAAATTATTTATTAGGATCTGCTACACTTAACACTGGTGCTATTGTTAATAACTGTTTTAAATTTTCAAAGCCTTCCTGACACTCCCTTGACCGTTTGAATACTTTTCCTTTCCTTTGCAATGAAATGATAGGAAAAGAAATTTTTGAAAAATATTTAATAAACCGCCGATAATAACCGGCCAGCCCCATAAATGATCTTATGTCTGCCACGTTTTGAGGTACTTTCCATTCCATAATTATTCTTATTTTCTCAGGATCTACTGCGATGCCTTCAACAATGATTACATGTCCAAGGTACTGTATTTCTTCCTTGAAGAAATCACATTTGCTTAATTTTGCATACAACTGATGCTTTCTCAACATTTCTAGCACCATCCGCAAGTGTTCTTTGTGTTCCTCTACATTCTTAGAGTAAACTAAAATGTCATCAATAAATATCAACACAAAGTTATCTAGATAGGGGTGAAATATACCATGCATTAACCTCATGAAGGTTGCTAGTGCATTGGTCAACCCAAAAGCCTGTAGCACCACGAATTTGTAGTTTTATGTATGTATTCATCCTTTATTAGGATCTGATGGTATCCCGATCTCAGATCTATTTTTGAAAACAATGTTTCTCCCTTTACTTGATCAAATAGATCATCTATTCGTGGCAACAGATATTTGTTTTTAACAGTTAATTTATTCAACCGACGGCAGTCCATGCACATCCGCATAGTTCCATCCTTTTTCTTCACAAATAATACAGGTGCTCCCCAAGGTGATACACTTGGTCGTATATATCCCTTATCCAATAATTCTTGTAGCTGCATTTTTAACTCAGTTAATTCAAGTATGCTCATACGATAAGGTGTTCTTGAAATTGGTGACGCTCCCGGTAACAATTCTATCGTAAAATCTATATCCCTTCTAGGTGGAAAACCTGGTATTTCTTCCAGAAATACATCTTTGAACTCCTACACTATTGGTATAGTTTCCAACACTGGAGTCTTCCATTTAGAGTTAGTAAATCCCACTTGAATGGCGTACAACTGACATACCTTCCTCATGCACTTGCCCATTTGGGATGCTGTGATTGGGCGCAACTGTAAGGGCTTCTTTATTCCCTGTATTTCCTGGCGAGTGCTATCTTGGTTTCTGTAGTGAATAAATTTCTCTTTGAAGTCTACCAGTGTCCAATGCATTTCTAACTAATCCATACCAAGTAACACATCATAAGATCCTAGTGGCAAAATATTAAAGTCCACAGTTAGTTGTTGTTCATTAATTATTAGTGCACAATTCGGTATTTTAGCACTAAATTTCCTCTTAACTCCAGTAGCTAACTGTACTAGCCATGATTTTCTAAATTTCTGACTTGATAATTGACAAAACTCTACTATTTTTGGACTTTTATAGCTTAAACTTGCACCTGGATCTACCAAGATAGAGACAGGTTGGGATAACAATTTACCTTCCAGTTCAATCATTGTTGGCTGATAGTCAGCTTGTCGGTCCTCCAACGTGGCATTAATCCTGGGTATGTTTCTGGCAACATCACCCACTATTGAGGCCTCCTGTAGATTGGCTATTGTTTCTCTCCTTCCTCGCTGAGGACAGTTTCGGTAATAATGAGCCTCCCCACATCCCCATCATTGTAAAGGTGGTTTCTGATTCTGAGTTTGTTTTGGCTTACTAGAAGCTTCTGCAGGTTTATCATCTGCAGGCCACCTTACTCTTTGATAATTTTTACCGAACTGCTTACTAACTGAACTCCTCACAGTACCTTTAAAATTACTGGTTTTGTTTCTTTTAAATCCAGAGCTGCTTTTCTGTTCCTTCTTTGTCTGCCAACTTTTACCTTGCTCCACCTTGGATTTTGCTTGCTGGTAGCACATTTTGGCTTTTCTAATAGCCCCATCCATTGTTTTAGGATTTACTAATTCTATATGCTTTTTCATATGAGTCGGATAATTGCTTAGGAATCTCCGCACCTTAGCTTTTTCATCTCTCAAGTAAGGTACATAACGCAATAAAGAAGTAAATTTAGTGATATATTCGTCCACTGTCATTTGTCCTAACTTCAAATCATTGAATTCCTTTGATTTCTCATCGTAAAAGCATTTTGTTAAGTACTTATCCTTAAAATACTGCGGAAATGCATCCCAAGTTACATCTTTTTCATCTATATTATGGACATTTTTCACTTCCTCCCACCATAAGGTGGCTTTCTCCCTCAACTGATAAATAGCTAATCTTGCCTTAAGATTACTTCTGTATTCATATAATTGAAAATATTTATTCATATTAATCAGCCACGCTTCAGCTACTTCCTCATCTACTCCATCAAACATAGGGGATTTGATGTTCCTGAATTCACCTTGAAGCTCTACCTTGTGCCTTTTTACTTCCTTTGGATTTGATACGTTATTAGATTCAGCTTCATTGTAATTTCTATTTCGGTTACTACGCTGTGACTGACTCCTGTCCATTCTGTCTGTATCTTGATCTCTGGTTTTTTGTTCAATTCTTTCCCGAAATTCTCTATTAGTACTTGGATTTTCATTTTCTTGATTTTGTTTATCGGAGAGAATTTTCAATATCCTCTCCTGTTCTTGCATTAGTCTTGCATTATCATCCCGCACCTTTTCCATCTCTTCTTGTATCTTCTGTATAGTATTTAAGAGGATACTAGTTTGGTGTTGTTGTTCCTCTAATAAGCGACTTGTTTGCTAGTGTTGTTCTACCCCCAGCTGTATCCACATTTATAGGTTTAATTAAGATCAGGGTTGTGTCTCCCCAACACTTGGAGGTGGTTGTTGTGTTATTGTCCTCCTCATATTATCCTGTTAAACTCTTCCTCTTATCTCTGTGCATTGATTAATACACAACTTACAACGTTAGTTGACCCTTGAGGGTCCCAACGTTACAATGCTGCTCTGATACCACTTGTAACATCTACCATACCAATTTAATTACCATAATAATAAAATAAAATAAAAAATTATCTTACCATGGAATTAACTATGCAATCATAATTTTAGAATAATATTGTAATTATCTTACAATTAAACTAATTATCCAATAGACAATTGCATATATCATAATTCTCTTATCCTGCAAACGATCATTCTGTAATCATATATTACATATATTTAATTGCTATTCTTCGTTAAAGTTGTCATACCTATATCTATAGGTTTGGGCAACGTTAATATCTCTGGAACCTAGTACAGGCTTAACGTTGGAATGCGATTTTGTTTGATTTATTGTACCCTTATGATTTGGTTGATCGTAAGGTTCAATTCCCAATCACACATCGAGCCTGTAAACATTAATGCAGGGTTCAATGGTTTGCTTTTCCAACCGTGTTATCCATCAGCATTTAAGGAATATCTGTATTTGAGTTATGGCTATAGCTATTAAGGTTATTACGTGGCATTCGATCCACCGCTTGATCTGCCTTCCTCGCGATTCACAAGGTTAATGAGCTTGCAACTATTTTCACCCCAAACCCTAGTTCCGAACTCATTTCATTTCTTCTCCGTGAAAGGTTTTGAGCTCTGCAACTCCTTGCCAGCTCTATGAGACATTGAGTCTACTGTAGAAGCCATCTCGGCTTGTTTTATCGCTCAGGCTTTATGAGATTTTGGCAAGCTTGTTTTCTAACTTCCGAATTACATCATGATATTTTGGCATGAGATTGTTGTTTTCTCTCAGCCCTTTTACAACTGGGCAAGTCAGGCATGCCTTCGCAGCTCCTCCTTGCATTTGCCAAAGCTTCCAATCAATTCTACAGGTAAGCTGCTATTTTATTTTTAGGTTTTATTTTTGTTTAAATGATAAGCGCAGTTGTAATTCTTTCAATTTAAACCAACCAGTACTCGTAAATATTTTACTTACTATTTCCTTGTATTCTGGTTAATATTTATGGAAGGTTCTGATACTGTAAACTTTGCAAGGGTTTGAACCCCCGTAGGTTCCACTTCGGCAGCTTGCATGGATTCGAATACCAACTTTGCCTTACTTATCACAGCCGGTAAGTAATTTGACTTTACTCTTAGCATTTTTATATGTTTTGTTCGGATTGTGATTCTTGCCCTTGCTTACCCTGCAGGCAAGCATTATCTTTATCAATAGTTGACCATCAACTAATTGCTCTATGCTTAGATTGTTATTTTCATTACGAAGCCATGCTTCGAAGTTTACTGCTATATGGGTTTTCTTTGTATTGTATAAGAAATAACATTACTTCTTCTGTTACTTTCGGTCTTCAAATATTATTAATCTTTTGGTTAAGAATGAGGGTTTATCCCTGTGTTCGAATAGTGCCTCCCTTGGAAATGTAATTTGACATTTCAATCTCTGTTATGTATCAGTATTTTCTCTTTATTTCAATCTGTGATAATTATGCAGCTCAGAGATGCATTTGACTTCTGTAGGGTTTGTTTATTTGCATCCTATGGTATTTAAGCTATGAATGGAATAACAGAGAACAATAATTTAATTGACGTTTGTATTCTTCATTTCTATGAGGTTTTTTAGTTAATTCATAATGCTGAGAATTTACTTAGAATTCTCCAATAATGGTCATTTACTGTTCCTGAGCTATGGTTCGCTATTATAGTCTACATGCAATTTAATTTTTATGCCATAGAAAAATCCTATTGCATGAATAAAGAAATATTTGCAGAGGATTGTTTAATTCCTTTATTTATATTAATACTATGGTTTTGCCAAAGTGTAAATACTAAGTTTACTTTAGCAAAAGAATTTGGTAATTCCTTCAAGTAAGAACTCCACTACTGGGGATTTTCTTTTATACTATTACAGTCAGCTATTTAATTCTACAAAGAAAAATAACCAGGGTCACATATTGTTTTCTCTAATTTACTGTTCTTTCTTTTCAGTTCAATGGTTTTACTTTGTGTAACTAGTTAAAGAAATTTCCAGACCATTAATGTCCTTGTAATATCATAGCTATTGAGGACGATCTATCCAGATCCTTCCATAGAGGGATCAGGGTTTACAGTCCTCTTTTTTTTTGTATTTAACTAGCTTTAACATTTCTGGAATTTCTATTCCTTATGACATAATAGAAATAGGAAGAATCAAAGTAATGTTTAAAACCGAATATTCAGAACATAATTCCTGCAAACTCCAAATCTCAATTTACAGTAACAAATTTTACATATCTGTTCACTTTTCTATGACTGATATCTTTTCCTCCCGTCCGCGAATGAGGCTATTACGTCCTCCAACTCTCCCCCGTGCTCCAAGCCTGGGACTCGTGGTGAATAGAAAAACTGGAAGAGATCTCGGGACAATCAAGTCCAATCTCCAATTCCAGTACCCACAGAAAAACTGATTATTCCACTAGTACTACTAGTGCATAATTCTCCTTAGTAATTTCCTTTCCTTTCCATTCAAAAACAGGGAACCCCCAAACCTCACTGGGATTCCATCTTTATCCTCAGAGGTTGGGTAACTGTTCCAACTGAATTCTATTCAACCAATCCTCACATCTTGATTTTTTTTTTTTTTTTACTATCAGTCTTTTACTTATGGAACTAATTCCATAATCAATCTTTTTCTTATTATTCTAGAAATTAAATTTCTGTCCACAAAATTCATTTTTCAATATAATAAAAGTAATTGTCTGCAAAACTTCTAACAACAGCTTAACAACTAGTTAACAAGTAAACTAGTGGTTGCATATTTTTTAATTATTATTTATATATATGATAATTTTTTTATAATTTGAATTTTCTAATAAAAAAATTATAAATGATGGAAAAATTTTAAAATATATATTATATATTTTTATTGACAAAAATCTATTTTAATATAAAAATATAAAAAATTTAAACATTTTTGTTCGTACAAAAGGATTAATTAAATTTCAAATATATATTAGATACAAAAGAATTAATAAAATTTCAAATACATATTTTATTGCTTTATTGAAATGACTATAATATAGGTTTCTCAAAAATATTA
Organism: Pinus albicaulis; assembly: GCA_034641835.2. NCBI lineage: Eukaryota > Viridiplantae > Streptophyta > Pinopsida > Pinales > Pinaceae > Pinus > Pinus albicaulis. The sequence continues at coordinate 714,909,065 of CM076583.1, read as the reverse complement.
AAAAAAAATTATTATACAAAATTAAAAAATATTGGTATCTAAAAAATATTTAAAAAAAACTCATTAACATAATAATAATAATTATAATAATTTTAAATATCAAAATTTAACATTATTTCAAATAATATTAAAATCTAAATCAAATAAATTATCACATACAAAGTTTCACTTAATTTACTCATTTGTCACTTTTTTTTTTCAAATTTACAAGCTTTTTACTCTATTCAGATAGGATAAAAACTTTTCAATTAAACTCATACCACTAGATCCTTTGATTTCTATTGTTTTTTTTTTTCAATTTAAATTAAAATAACTCACCATTTTGTGTGTTTTATGGGGTGGGTGACTATTGGTATTAAATAATAAAGTGTGTTTTTATATTTTTTTTAGATTTTGATAATATGATTTTTTTGATGAGAAGTATGATTGTATTTTTGAATTTTTAAATGGATTTAACATTATGATTTTTTTAAAGAATATTTAGATTATGTAATTGGAAAATATGCAAAAAAATAAAAAAATCAATTGTTAAATTAGTATAAAACCAACACAGTTTTATTTCAAGTATAGATCTAGCACTAGAATTAGAGGTATCAAATTTCTTCACATGAAAATTTTTTTAGAGTGCAAAATACAATATTTTATGAATCCAATTTCTTCAAAACTAAATTTTTTCATGATATATACATAATCATTTTAAATGATATTAATATTTTACATATCAACTAATTAAAATGCTTTTTAATTATTAATATATTTTTAAGTGTATGTCAATATTAATTCGTATTAAAATATTTTATTAATAACCCACATTGAATATATTTTTATATACAACATTAAAATGTTTTATTTCTATATATAAATATATATAGATCTTCAAATACTTTATTTAAATCTCTTGTTGAAATATTTTTAATAAGATTTAAACATCTTACTTACACATTTTTTTTCTAATTATTTTACAACATATTCATTTTTTTAAATTATAGCCAACCATATATATATATAAAAGGGGGACGGACAAATAAATTTAGACATCTCTTTCATACTAGGATTTAGAATAAACCTTTAAAGTCAATAATAATAATTTAAACTACCTTTCTTATCTTTCATTTTTTTGATACATTTTATCATAATTTTTCCAACTTCAACATCAACATCAAATTGATAAAATAATAGTCATCCAAACCTTTCTTCTTCCCAATATTTTTTTGATAAATTTAATTATAAATTTTAAAATTTCAATCTCAAAATTTCATTTTTATTGATTTTCTTTCCACTATTATTTGTAAATCCAAATTATTCAAATTAAAATCTAAACCATATAAATTGAATTAAATAAAACCAATTTAAATTTATATTAACAATTTGTGAATTATCTAAATCAATCCAAATTATTCAAATTACAATAAGAACACTATAAATTAAATGAAACTAATTTGAATATATATTATTCAAATTACAATATGAACCATATAAATTAAATTAAATGAAACCAATTTGAATTTAGATTACAACGATAATATTATAAATTAAAACAGGAGAGACAAAAGGTAGGAAATTATTTTTCTTCCTATTATGCATGCGGCCAGCGGGTATTACCTAGTGTGTTCTAGGTTGACAATCGAATAAATCTATTAAATAAATTAAATAATTTACAATTTCACAAAATTAATTTTTACAAATTAATTTTGTATATTTTTTATTATTTTTTTATTAATATTTATTTTTAATATTAGTTTAGAATTTGAACATGTTATTGGGCTATGTAACTTGTGGTATGATATTTATAATGCAATAAATATATAGCTTTTCAAATCAACCTCTGTCTGGTGGAAAATTGGAAAGTTTTTCTTATTTTCAATTTATTAACCTCTCATCAACTATAACTACGAAGACTTTATTAATTAGTTTCCAAAGTCTCTAATTTAATAATTTGAATTTAATTATTATTAAACTAATTTAAATGATCATGTTCTTCTAGGCACTTAGGCATATTTGAAAATTTATTTATAATAATTTACAAATAATTTATAATAATATTATTATATTTATATTAATTAATGACATAGTCTAACTTATAGAAAAATAGTCTTAGGAATTAGATAATACATTCTCAAGGGAGATTGTGATTTTTTGTTTTTTAAAGTATATTTTTGAATACATAAATGGGTTCAACACCGTGAAAAACCAGGGACACTCTAATTTTGTGATTAAAATCACTTAAAAAAATAACCTACAAAAATATAATTTAGACTATGCCTTAATTAATTATAAGAAATCAATTAAAATATAATGATTTTAAATTAAATAATATTAAATAATAAGTGTTTTTCTTAATCAATGTTATTTATAACATTAATAATGAATTTAAATTATAATGATAATGTTATTTGATAAATAATAATATGATTGGGTTTATATTCTAGCCTAAGATCCATAATCATTATGGATACTAAATACTATTTTTTAGCTAATGTGTAAATGCTTTAGTTTTTTAGGTTTAGTTGGCTTAATTAATAATATCATGGAACTACAACTATGAAATTAGCGTTTTTTTTTTTTTTAAAATGTATTTTCATAATCTCTTTGCATTTATTGCGAGTAAGATGAAATAAAATCATTTTTACAGATGTTGCTATAAATATATTATCATTTTCCATATTTAACTATTAAGATATGACCTTGTGAATAAGATATTACATTTATCTTATTATAATGTCTCTGGTAGCTTGCTACCTATTAATTTGGTCTAACATGCTAAATAATTTTCAATTTAACAAAGTGGAACTTCACAAATTATTTTTCTAATTTTTGCAAATTTTTTATTAGTATTTATCTTTAATGCTATTGGTTGTGAATTTGAAAATGTTAATTATATTAAATTGTTTGCTAGTAATAATGTCTTTAGAATTAATCACATTATTAAAATTTGATAGAAAACCAACTAATATTATTCATCCTAAAAACAAAGATTAACTAATTAATTAAACAAATAAAATTAATAACATTAATTTTTAATTAATAATAAATTATTAATTAATTAAACTAAAGGATAAGAAATACCTACTCTTGATTTATTTATAAGAACCAAAAAGTATGACGGAAGGTAAATATCCCAAAATAACATTAGTTTGAGGTATTAAAAGGAAGATGGTACCATGATAAACATCCCAAAACAACATTGGTTTGAGGTATTAAAAAGAAGATGGTACCATGATAAAAGTGGTTTTTATTCTCTTTCTATGTGATTTTGGTAGAATATTTGATTTGTGAGCTATTGGATAGGATATGAGTAAAATTACTAGAAATGTTTTTTATATTTGGTTAAAAAATATATTATTTATGTTTTTAAATGTTTTTAATCAAATGAAACTCGCTAGTTTTGATGTAGTTTTTTTTTTTGTTTTAATGACCATTCACAACGTGTATAGAAAAATCCTAACAGGTTATTCTGAAAAATCTATATAATTCTATTTTTTATTAATATATAATTTTAATTAAAAAATATATTAAAATATATCGATATTATGTTTTTTTATCTTTAAAATTGTACATATTCATAGCTTATACCTAAATAATAATAAAAATGATGGCAGGAAAACATGATTTATTGTACAAATTCACATCTTATACATAACTAATAGTAAAGAATGGTGGCAGGAAAACATGATTTATTAGTGGAATGGGAACATCAACTTGCTTTGTTACAATTTTCCTCCGTTTATTTCTTAGAAGCAAAGAAAAGAGTGCATAAAAAAATCAATCAGCTAATGGAAAGATCTGATTTTATATGGAAAAATCGATAGATTTAAGATAATGGCCATTGGCAGCATCTAATGACAGATAACATAAATGCTTAAATGTCAAATTTACTCCACTTTTAATGTTATAAAAAATGTTCCAGGTTTGGTATCAAAGAGCTTCAGTTTTACAATTTAAATTTCAGGTTTGGTATAACAGTTTTTAATAGGGTTGGAATTTCAAAACATACTTACTAGTTAGTTGAAATTACAAAACCTACTCACTAGTTAATAATTTTCACATTTTTCAAATAAATTTTAGTAATTTAAAAAAAATCTAAATAATTTAATATTTTTAAGTATATTTAATAAACAAATTACTAAACAATTTACCAACAAATTCCATCCCAACACCAGAATCTTCCCATGGTGACAAATTTGATGACGTTGTTGAACAACTATTTATAAAGTCGTGCCATCAAAATCTTCCATTAGACGTTCATATCTCTTCATTTATTTGGAAGTTGGGTGACGTTAAAAAGCCGCTGTCACGTCTGCGTATTTGAATTCAAAGCATGAGGTTGTTGGTTCCTTGATGATGATTGGATTCTGCCTCTCCATATACGGCGATGTTCTGTGATTAAATTGCATTTCATTCCGTGCGCAACATGCAGTCCATATTCAAAGGGAACGCGTCCATAAAGAAAGGAATGATGGGCACGATATTCAAAGGGAGCGCGTCCATAAAGAAAGACCAGTAAACCCACAGGGTGGCGTTGAGAGAGACTGCAAGTACGCGTAATCCAAGGCCAAGGATCACAAGTAAAGAATCATTCATTCTCACTTTGAAAACTTTTTGTCATGAAATAAGTATTTATCATACGCTCTTCCCTTGAATATTTTGTCGCTAGCTTTTGTGAGTGAACCCATCTAGTGATGTTATTTTTGCATTCCCTTGGACGCGCAATCTAAGGCCAAGGATCACAAGTTACAACTTACAAGTCAAGAAGCATTCATTCTAATTTCTCATTTCAAAACTTTTTGTCATCAAATAAATATTTATTATTCTTGAATATTATGTCAATAGTTTTGGTAAGTGGAAAAACCATATTGTACATATATATTAAAATTTTTAATGACAAAAATATTTCTATATCAAAATTGTAATGTTTATAATTTTTTTTTACTATAAAAAGAGATTTGATCTCTCTAGATGCTTGATAGATCCAGGGTTAAGATGGATATAGGCTCGTATAATTAGAGGTGCTCTCCAACTGAATATGGAAGAGATGTAATATGAAAGAGATGTTATAAAAATAAAAATAATCATACATTGAAATAAAAATAACAAATTGACCCTTGATATTGACTCATAATATTATGTGGAATATAACTTATTTTAAGCATATCCTATGGATATATTAAAATCTTTAATGACATAAATATTTCCAGTTGAAAGTTATAATATTTGAAAATACTAATTTTGTTATTATGCCATGTAAAAAACATCTAATATTAATATTAAAATATCAATATTAATACGGATGATCCCTCTAAGTGATTGATAGATGGATCTAGGCTCATATAATTAGAGGTGCTCTACAACCGAGTATGGAAGAGATGTTGTAATACCACCTGTCCTATTATGTTATGTAAACAAGCATAACCATAGATTGAAATAAAAATAACATATTGACCTATGGTATTAACTCATAATATTTATTTGGAATATAACTTATTTTAAGCATATCTTATGGATATATTAAAATCTTTAATGACATACAAATTTCCACATGAAAGTTATAATATTTGAAAATACTAATTTTGTTATCATGCCATGTAAAAAACATCTAATATTATTATTAATATTAGTCTACATTCATTTTAATTTTGACATATCAAATCTCTTGAGATACAAACCTCTTTTACTATGAAAAGAGATTTGATCCCTCTAGGCCCCTCATAGATAGATCCAGGGTTAAGATGGATCTAGGCTATTATATTTAGAGGTGCTCTCCAACTTAGTATGGAAGATATGTTGTAATATTGCGTCATGTCGTGTTATGTTATGTAATAAATAATAAAAATAAAAATAACATATTGACCCATGGTATTGACTCATAATATTTATGTGAAATATAACCTATTTTGAAGAGAGAAGACTAGCCTAGATCCATCTTAACTACAAATGTACCAAGTGTTGAGAGTAATCAATTCTCTTTTCACTCTCAACAATGAGTAAATTCAAAATTAAAATAAATATAAACTAATAATTAATAATAATAATAATTCTTTATAATTGGTTAATAACAATACAACTTAAATTTATATTAAAATTGTGTTTAATCTAATTCAATTAAAAAAACATGAATTAATACAATTATCACATCACATGCATTGACTTAAAAAAAAATTCCATCATATTTAAAGTTTAGAAAAAAATCACTAGGCAAACTCAATAAATTCAAGTACTCAACTAATGGTCATGATAATACCAGTGCATAACGAGTCTAAAAAATTCACAAATTAGCTTTTAAAATAATGAAATTATGGCAAGATTATGATAAAATCTGGTAGAAATTTTTGAAAATATGAGTTAGAGCTATTAAACTTCAGAACTTTTAGTGCCTAAGCATTCTTGATGATACTGAATCTATTTCTATCATAAAAAAACCATTCAAACACATCAACATTTTGATTTTTTAAATGAGAATTTATGACATCAATAACAACATTCCAATTTCAAAATTAATTACCTTTAAATTTAATAAAATTATGGTGTTTCTCGATTATAAGTTTGAAAAGATTAATTTAGAGCATTCCTTCGAAATGAGATATGGGTATAATCAGATGTTGGTATTGATTATTATTTTTATTAAGTATCCTATGAGAATGAATGTGGTACTTCATTCTTCCTTAGTCTTCCTAGGGTTGAGCTTAGTCAAAGAAAATATGTGACCAAATGATATGTGGTACTTCCAAAGTGATGATACAAACAGTTCAGTTATACATGCATATATCTTACAACTATGTTCATTTGAAATATGCTTTTTTTTAAAGATTTAGTAATGATATTTCGAGTGATAAATATACTTGATCCTCTGATGAGCAATACAATTTAGACCAACGTGCCTAGATCTTATCATTATTAATTTGAAATACGTTTATATACTTAAAAAAATTATAAGATTTATTTTTTATATATTTTTAAATGGATAAATGTTATTTTTATAAAAATAAATATAGTTGAAACTCTTTAGACCAACGCGCCTAAATCTTATCATTATTAATTTGAAATACGTTTATATACTAAAAAAATTTATAATTTATTTTTTATTTTTTTTTATTTTTATTTTTTTATTTTTATTTTTTTATCTTTAATATCTTTTTAAATGGATAAATGTTATTTCTATAAAAATATTATTTAAAGTACATAATGGCATATTTAAATTAAGGTGGGGAATAACTTTTCTGCATAGCCACACATGAGCTTTATATATATATTATTATGAAATATTTAATTGGATAAACTAATTAGTGTTTTTTTTGTGTTTATAAGTGTATAAATACATTTTAATCTCAATTTTAAATAGAGGGTAAAAAAGAAAAAATGATATTACATATAGACACAATTGAGAATAAGTTTAAACTAAAAGCATAATACCATATATAATTGGAAGAATAAAAAACTTTAAAATATAATAATATTTCTACAAAAAATTTAGTTATTCAACGTAATAAGCACAAATAGTTTGATTAAATTATTATTATTATTATTTGTGAATTGTAGCAAATTATATTACTTCAAAAAAGGATTACATGCCGATTACATCCCAAGTCAACTTGATCTAGGATCGAGAGTCTATAACAAAGGGGGCTAGGCATCTTCAATACATCTAGAAAGTTGGGCTTCTCATAGCAAACATAGACCCATTTCCAAAGTCCAAGGAGGCGAAACATGAGAAAAAATAACAACTTAACGCAATTACAAAACATGCCATAAGCCAAATACCATGGAGGAAGAACCCATCCAAGAGAACGCCCATAAATATTATCGCCCAAGTCCATAGACAATACCATAACAATAATTATGTTCCAAAGGGGAAAGACAAGCCCCAAATGACATAGTCCACCAACCATGGACACATTCAACCAAAAAAGCAAAGGTCGAACAACATTGCTGCTTTTGAAAGCCAAGGCAGTAAAGAAAGCCATTATGAAAAGTAAGCAGGGAGCTATAAAGGAAAATAGGTTATAGCAAACTTCTTACGACAAAATGCCCCAAAATAGTGAGCTTCAAGTCCCTGCTTACATCAAAACAACTGCAAAACCAGGGATTCGTCATATATAACCATCGAATACCACAAATCCATACTATTAAGAGTAAGAAAAACATCAACGTCACTGAAACAAGCGTGTCCATCAAAAGACAAAATTGAGAAACTGAGTTTTCAATATTGATCATAGGAGATAATGGTATAGTCTATAGCAGTGCTTACTAGGATTGGTATGATCCCCAGGAGAGTCTGTTAGATCCCCTAAGGCAAAGTCTGTCACCAATAAACTCTCCACTCGACTCAAACGAGAATCAATATTTTCAACACAAAACCTAATATTCCTTAGCACCCACTTAATATCCTCTAACACAAAAAAATGTTATAGTTATCAACTTGCTTATCCTCGAGAATTAATAAAAGAAAAGTATCCATTTGTTGAAGTAGGGAGATGGAATACAAGAAATTGAGTCTTCTATCACATAAACGACCTAGATCCGAGACCCATTTTGGCCCATCACTTGTAATTTATAAATCATAGTGATAAGGCCTATCCACTGATTCTTGAGACTCCAAACCATAATTTCCTTTCGAACTTCAAGAGGGACATAATCAAAGAAAGTTGCCACTGTGTCAAAGGCAAATGATCGAGATTATTTAACACCAACAATGCATAGACCACCTTATCTACTCACCTTTCGTTGATGAGGAGCCAGAATGGAAGCAACAAGGGAGCAATGCTTGCAACTAGTAAGAGAACCACGATAAAAAAAAGCCAAGCAAATGGACAAACCATTTCCCTTTCGAAATCAGAGCATAAAACAACTAGGTCATACCCCAACCTCCAAAGTAGAGGACCAAATTCAAGGAGGTTTTTAAATTCAATACACTGTAAGAACATGGGGCACCAAAAGCTCCAACACCTTACCAACCTATGGGGACTGAAAATACCCAACAAGACTAGAAGAAAGTTTCACACACTAAGAGAAAATGATAAGGTAATTTCAGTTTCGACACAACTTACTATTTTTAGCAGTTTTGAGGGTCCTGAACTTCTGGAGCCGTTTTGAGGCCCTAAACGACGTTTTTTGGAAAAACGGAGAGCAACATGGGTCCATGGACTGATGTTGCTCATTCAAAATTTGTATTCCTCGGATAGATCTTTCTAACGAGGTATGGTACGCGTCAAACGGAGATTGTATGCCAAAGTTACGACCCTGGGAAGTTGAAACACCAATTTACTCAAACGGGGCCCATAGTTTTGGCGCTTCATCTCCTAGGGTTGGGGTTTTGGCTGTTTAGGATTTCCCATTGTTTCTAAATAATAAATAGGCCCTCGAGCCTCATTGTAACTCAGTTCAGAGGCCTGTAGCCGCCACATCTCTTCTCAGAGATAGCTACCAGCACCCTAGCTAGTTTTATTTCCATTCTGTCTGTAAGCAAATTTCAGCTCTTTGATATTAATGAAATGAAGTGTTATTTCCGCTGCATCTCTGTATTTATGGTTGTATGTTTATTATGTTGCATTCCTGCATAAATCCGGATCATAAGAGAAGGTGGATCATAAGAGAACCACGATAAAAAAGAAGAAGCAAGAAAATGGACAAACCATTGCCCCTTCGAAATCAAAGCATAAAACAACTAGGTCATCCCCCAATCTCCATAGTAGAGGACCAAATTCAAGGAGGTTTTTAAATTCAATACACTGTAAGAACATGGGGCACCAAAACCTCCAACACCTTACCAACCTATGGGGACTGAAAATACCCAACAAGACTAGAAGAATTTTTCACACACTAAGAGAAAATGACAACGTAATTCTAGAATAAATACAAAAATTAAGCTTCTATAGCAACCTAAGAGAACTCAAGTTCAAGAGACCAGAAAATTACAAAGCTAAAAACTAGAAAGGGTGAAACAAAACCATGAATAAATTCCAAATATCCACTAACAGAAGAGGGATCCCATCAATTTCAAAACCAAACTGAAAAATGACCTAGGTACCAACAACAAAAAACAAGAACTAGGTAAGAATATGAAATACCTCTATATTCACTGTCCAAATAGGGCAACATTGAATAGATGGCCACAACTTCAAAAACTGGCCCAAGATTTGTAGAATGCATATATAAGATAAAAAACATCGACTCCACACTCACACCAACTTGACTTGAATGTCACAGAACACAAAATCGACACAACCCAACCCGAATTCATCGACATGCAACCAGAAAAAATAGAAATTATCACAAATGATCACTACAAAATAATTCGAGGTACAATAAAAAACAATCACACCATGCCCTGCTACACCATGCACTAGTTGAGACAAATGTATACTAGGCACATCTCTTAAAAAAATTGCATACCCACCATCGTTCATACACCCATTGGGGATTAAACTATCCTTCTCCAATATTCCCCCAAGGATATAAAAACCCTCCACTGAAAAAACCGGGGGCCAACTTTCATCCAAGATTAATGCCATAGTATTACACCTTAAGTTCTCCAAAAATTCAGCGACTACATTTGCAGATCTTCTAGAATGCATGATAGTCACATAGTCTAATTGTTGAAGCAAGCCACTCACATAGGCCACAATAATTTCCTTCCTCCATCTTTTAACTAAATTTTCAAGAGGTTTCCCATCTAACAACTACTGTAAACAATGTATAATGATTTTAGAGTGTCTTTCCACTTGCAAAAGTTGATAACCTTCACGAATAACAATAAAAAGAACTTTCTCTAAAAATGAAAATTCTGCCATGTTGTTGCTCATTGAACCACAACTTTGAGTGAAAATTCTTAAGGGGGTTGAGTGGCCATCACAAAACACCCAGGTTCCCCTTAGAAGCGCCATCAAAACTTAGCTTAAGAAAACCTAAAGGGGGATGATAAAATAGTGTATTGGAAGATAAAAGGACCTCCAAAGTGGGTTTATCATGGATAATACACATATTCTGTGATGAATTAAGGCATCATAGAATCTCAACTTCAATAACATTAACTCTCCATATCTCCTTTGACCAGCAAACTACTAGGATGGACTCCCGAATATTTGAATAATCACACCTTTAACAACTAAAGCGGGTCGTTCTTGATCAATGAAAATTATAACATTTTATTCTTTCCATAATTGCCAACATATAAACCCTATAAGAAATATCAAGCTCGATTGATAGTAGGATTTTTAAAAGCAGAAAAGTTCCATTGCACTATCATCTCAACTACATTGCCAAGAAACCTGTGATCAATATCAAAAGTGGAGGAGATAAAGGACCACATTTTCATGAAAAAAGAACAAGTGTAAAGCAAATGTTCCATATATTCTTCAGGATTCATAAAAATACTAAAAATGGAAGGGCCTTCAACACCTTTCTTTCTTATCCTATCCCAAGTAAGTATCCTGCTTCTAAGAACCAACCATAAGAACGTCAAAACCTTAGGCTATAAAATCCTTGACTAGAATTTAGTCCAACCATATTCACGCTCCAGATGATTAAGACGTGCAAGAAAAAAATAAGATTCGTTCATAGTAAACATTCCTAAAGATTGATTTCCCCAAAACAAAATATCATTTCCCTGAGAGAATCAAATTTTCCTTTCCAATGATTCCTGCTTAAACTCTTCTTAGGGAAAATCCTAAGTCGCGTGTGGGAAATCCTCCTGAAATTTCCACTTTCTCTAGTATTCATCATCCAACGCAATTCTCTAGTAATACCAAATACGCATCGTTCGTACGCCAGCTGCATAAAATTTTAAAACCTAAAAATTTACCTTATCATTGATAATAGGCAATTGTTTCCAAACATCCTCCCAAAATATCATTGTATCTCCATTCTATATTTTCCAAAAAGCATGAACCTGCATGAACTGTCGATTTTCACCATCCTTCAGCCATTGCACTCGATATTTTTATCGCCACATGGTTTCTTCCTATTTGATTCTCACCTCTATCCTATTCAATGTGGTTCCGTCCTCTAGTATTAGTTCATATGTACGCCATTCCACTATCATACATTGGTGTATATATTGATTAAATTATAATTCATATAAAAACTAGTCAACATTATTTGACTAGGCGCATCAAAGAATCACTAACATGATAGCAGTTAAAAATAATTTTGACATCTAACCATTAATCATTTTTAAAAACATAAACAAGTTTATAAATTTTCTTTTTTTCTAATTTTCATTATGCTTTCTTTCCTCTTCCTTATCATTACATTCTTCTTCTATTTTCTTAACTATTTTCTTCCTAACCTAACCATCTCCCATTCACACCTCTATTCAATATTTATTATCAAACCCTCCCCTATGCACACCTCTCCATTCAATATTCATTAACTTTTATCCATTCTTCATTGCTTACCTTCACTGCCTACCTGGTCAACATACTCTAACATGTACCTTTTTAACCCACTTTCATCGCCTACATAGTCAACATACTCTAACTTGCACTTTTTTAACCTATTACCTTTTCCTTTAGACCCCTTTTCCTGTGGACCTCTATACTCATTTTCCTTCCATATAATTCTAATTGATCTTCATTATTTATTTTCTCATGTGAGGGTCCTATTTAAGTCTTGGTGAGTTTACTTTTGGGCTAACTTATGAGATTTTTTTACCCTTCTCATATACCTTGAATTAATTAGTCTTATTTGTCTATGCATTTTTCTTAGCTTAAATTATTACTTTACGTTGGATCTTCCATTCATATATAATAGAAATTTGATTTTAATTGTTTATTTGGGCGTTTTGTTTAAAAAAATGTTGGTGCAAGAATTTATAGAAGTATTTCCGGAAAACATACCAGGAATACCATCAAAGCGGGACATTGATTTTACCATCGAATTAATGCCAGGGGCAGCACCGGTATCACAGGCACCATATCGAATGAGTGTGCCTGAACTGACAGAGTTGAAAATGCAATTGCAGGAATTGCTGGACAAGGGATATATTCATCCTACGGTGTCACCCTAGGGGGCACCAGTGTTGTTTGTAAAAAATAAGGATGGTACAATGAGAATGTGTATGAATTGCAGACAACCTAATAAATTAATTGTTAAGAACAAATATACACTGCCACGGATAGATGATATTTTCGTTCAAGTAAAGGGGGCAACTGTCTTCTCAAAAATAGATTTAAGGTTTGGGTATCATCAAATACGGATAAATGATGAATACATCTATAAAATAACTTTCCATACTCGATATGGGCATTATGAATTCGTGGTTTTACCGTTTGGATTAACCAAATTACCAACAACATTCATCAGTTTGATGCATGACATATTTCATCCATTATTGGATAAAATTGTTCTAATTTTTATAGATGATATACTGATCTATTCAAGGAATATGGAGGAACATACAGAACATTTGTGTATAGTGCTAAAAATGTTGAGATACCATCAACTTTATGCCAAATTCAGCAAGTGTGATTTCTACAAAGAGAAAATCCAATATTTAGGCCATATTATTTCTGCTGAAGGTTTAACAGTAGACCTTGAAAAGATAAAGACTATTATGGAATGGAGGGTACCCAAAAACGTAGCAGACATACGACATTTTATGGGACTAGCTGGCTATTATCAGCGTTTTAGAGAAGGATTCTATAAAATTGCATTTCCCATAACCTCCTTGCAGTGGAAAGGGCGAGTGTTTAATTGGACTAGTGAATTTCAGACTAGTTTTGAAAAGTTAAAAAAATTGCTGACCACGACTCTGTTTTGAAGGTGGCAGATCCAAATTTAGAGTTTTAAGTTTTCACTGACGCTAGCAAGGAAGGAGTAGGAGCGGTGTTGTCACAAGATGGAAAGGTTGTGGCATATGAGTCTAGGAAATTGAAAGATCATGAACAACGATATTCCACGTATAATCTAGAGTTAACTGCAGTGGTGCACACACTCAAAATATAGAGGTACTAATTATTGGGAAAAAGGTTTGTGATGAAAACACATCATAGTAACTTGATGATCTAGGAGGATCTTACATCAATTCATATTGACAGGGAAGTCCAGTATCATCTTCAGTTTCTCCAGTGTTTTAGATGAAAGAGTCTTCGATTTATTTTGGTGCATGGTACAAGTGATTCCATGGCAAGGGAAAATGTTAAATATTTCATGTCGAATATACCTATGGTGGAAAGGGTGGATGTAAAAGTTTTATGTTGTAACTAGGTTGTATGTTGAAGAACCTATATGACAAAACCTATGTATATGGTCGAAAACCTATGACAAAACTATATACTAGCGGAAATCAAATGTAATACACCATATGAAATGGGTGTAAGACCTTTTAGTGGTCGAAAGGTGTATAGACTATGCCATATATATATATATATATATATATATATATATATATATATATATATATATATATATATAACCCTTTGAACAGTCAAAATGTGCGGAGGGGTGGACTTAACTGACACATCACAAAACATGTGAATAGTCCACGGGAGACCGACTGCAACAGAACCGTCAGACCGAAGCCGCTGAAACTGATCGCCAAGGTGGCAGCCAGTGATTAGACCACCGCTAGTCACATGCGATTGGTATATCCACTCCGCTGTCTGCAAAACCGTCAGGGATATTTTAACATATGGTGTATTTTTGGGTTTTAAAAGTTTAATGCGCACTATGTTTTATTTGATCACCTTGAAACAATGTATTAGGTGCTTCAATACCATTGCACCGAGAGGTAATTCATCCATTAATGTAAAAAAATTTTGCCGATTTTGGCCCGAGAGTGAACCTATTTAAACTTACCCATTTCACCATGGAGAGGGGAGACTGTTTTTGAAGGGTTGTATTCATAATTTTGTAAGAGAGGCAGTTTTCTTTCAAGTGTATCTTGGCCGTCCGGAGGTGGAATTGGGCACCGAGATAGGCGCTGGAAACCTAAGAGAGAGAATTTTTTGTTGACAGAGACCAGAGGTGCCTGCGAGCATGTTAAATCTAGTGAATTTATGTGTAAATACTTCCTTGGATCATTCCTTAATAAAACGGATGCCCATCTTGAAAGCAAACCTAGAGACGTAGTCCACTAGGGATGGACTTTGTAATCAATGTTTGTTGTCTTCTATCTCTGTTCTTTGCTGCAAATTCATGTTTAATTTTGCTTCATAATTTCTGGATTAATTCATAAATCAATTTCTTTCCTTCATTCTTCCTTACTAATCGATCAAGTTAACAATCAATTCACTTTGGAAAATATTCAGTTCTACTTCATTATTATTTCAGATCATGTATTTTGGTATCAGAGCAGGTTTCGTTTTGTAGGATTTTCGCTAGTGAATGTTAAACAGGTCTAGGTTGCGACGTGGAGAAGGAATGCTCAAGGAGATCGACTCAGAAGTTGGAAAGTGGAAAGTCGCTCAACAATCAACAATGGGAGGATTCGATGCAGGTGAAACTCCTGAAGTGAAGGTTATGGGCGATGGACAGATTCAACAAATGTTTTTGAACATGCAGTGGATGTTGGGAGAACTCTATGAAGATAAGAAGGCAAGAGATGCAGCTTCATCTTCGAAAGCAATGAAGAAGGAAAAGGGAAAAGGAAAATCTAATAAACCTCCTTCTCCTCCATAATATTCATCATCATCATCATCTTCTTCTTCCAGTTCAGATTATGAAAATAAAAAGAAACCTTAGAAATCATCTCTTTTGAAACTTGATGTAAAATTTGAACTACCTATTTATGATGGAGAAATGAATCCTGAAAAGTTAGATAACTAGATTAAGCAGTTAGAAGTGTATTGTAGAATTCAGAACACTTCTAATGAAAGAACAAAAATTCAGTTAGCTACACTTAAAATTGGGGGAACATCTTTAATCTGGTGGGAAAGTAAAACTCAAGTAGATTTAAAGCGGAAAGGTAAAGCCATCTCTTCATGGTGTAAGTTTTTAAAAGATCTCCAAAAACAATTCTATCCTTTGGAATACATGCAACAAGCTGTTATTGATTGGAAACATTTGAGGCAAGGTAAAGGGCAGAATGTTCAGGAGTTTACTCAGGAATGGAAGAAATATTTGGCACTTTGTATTCCATTGGATACACATGAAACTTTATTAAAGTACATTGGCAATTTACATTCTTATTTACAACATATGTTATTGATGTTTAATCCCGTTGAATTTGATTAAGTGCGTGTTCAAGCCATACATATTGAATCATGTGGCAGATCGTTCAAGTTTTCACAGAAAGCATCCAAACAATTGGAAATAAAAGGATTCCAAAGACAACAAGAGGAAGAGCAGTTTGAAGGGAAAGAAAACGACGACAACTCAGAAGGAAAGTGAAAGGCCTACTAGTACTCACTGCCAGAGAATCGAACATGATGAAGCCAGATGTTGGAAACTTCACCCAGAACTCAGACCAAAGAAGTTCCAGAAAAAGAAAGGTGCAATGAAGTCTAATACAACAATCCACAAGATTTGGGCTTCGACTCAGGTGATGAAAGGAAAATAACTGCAATGGTTTCGACAGGTAAAAGTTTTGACGCTGGTTCAAGTTCTAGTACTTCTGCATCTTTTTCAAACATAAATCATATGGATGAGGATAAAAGAGTTGAATTATTTCACATAAGGGTAACTTCTAAGCACACAAAAATAGACACATTATTTGACAGTGGATCACAACCAAATTTAATATCTGAAGAATTAGTTAAGAAATTGGGTTTGGAGACACATAATCATCCAAGACCATACCCATTAGGTTGGCTAAAATAAAATACTCAGATTAATGTCACAAATCAGTGTCGTTTAAAATTTACCATCAAAACTAATTACATTGATGTAGTGGATTTAGATGTGATTCCATTAGACATATGTGGAGTAGTGCTAGGAGGTCCTTATCTCTATGATCGTGATGTTGTGTTTCATAAGAAAGAGCATAAATATCACCTTAAGAAAGATGGGATCGAATACATTGTCAAGGCACATAAAATCAAAACACACTTGGATTTAGTTATTGCTAATCAGATGAAGAGGCTAATAAGTTCAAGTAAAATATATGTACTCATGGTTGTAAAAGAACAACATAAGGATCATAACGATGCTTTTTCAGGTTGTGAATCTCAATTTAAAGATAATTTGGTTAAAGTGGTAGATTATTTTGAAAGTCTATTTAAAGAACCAAAACCTCTGCCTCTTAAATGGGAAATACAACATGAGATACAATTTTTGTCTGATGCCCCTCTTCCTAATGTCAGAATGTATCACATGTCAGTCATATAGAACGAAGAAATAAAGAAAAAAATCCAAGAGCTGGTTGAAAAAGGTGTCATTCGACCCAGTTCATATCCATGTGGTTCACCAATAATTTTGGTTCCTAAGAAAGATGGGACATGGAGAATGTGTACCGACTTTAGGGCCTTAAATAAAATCACAGTAAAAAACAACTATCCTCTTCCCAGAATATATGATTTACTTGAAAGTTGAAAAATGTTGTCTATTTCACTAAGTTGGATTTGCATAGTGGGTATCATCAAATTCGCATTGCAGAAAATGACATCTGGAAAACTACATTTAAAACTAGGAAGGGGATATTTGAATGGTTAATGATGCCTTTTGGTTTGTGTAATTCTCCAACAAATTTCATGTGGGTTATGAATGATGTATTCCTAACATACATTGATAAATTTGTCATAATATACTTAGATGATATCCTGATTTTCAGTTCCAGTGTGGAAGAGCATGTTAGGCATGTTAAAAAGGTCTTTCAAGTGTTGCAAAGAGAAAATTGTACCTTAAACTGTCTAAATGTGAGTTTGGGAAAACTTCATTGGTTTATATTGGTTACATAGTTGGAGGTGGTCATTTGAAAATAAATCCAACTAAAATCGATATGATTGTTAAGTGGCCAAGACCACAGAATGTGACTGAAGTTAGGAGTTTTATAGGTGCAGCTCAATATTGGAGAAAATTCATTTCTCAGTTTTCTTTGATTGCATCACCATTACATGCTTTAACAGGTTCTAAAGTTTCCTTTCGGTGGGGAGAGAAACAACACAAAACTTTTGATACACTTGAGAAAAAAATTGTCACAACACCAATCTTAGCTTTACCATATCTTCAACAACCATTCGAAATTGAAACAAATGCTAGTGGTTATGCAATGGGTGTAGTCAAGTACTTAAAAAATGGAAACACTACTTAATGGGTAAGGAAATAGTGATTCACACAAATCATCAGCCGCTTCAGTACCTTCAGTCTCAGACTAAGTTGCAAAAATCTTGCCATTACAAATGGATGGGATTTCTTCAACAATTTCACTTAGTAATTAAGTACAAGAAAGGTGTAACAAACAAAGTAGATGATATGTTGTCTACATCATCTTTGAATGCTTCAGTAGTGCTGCAGAATATTTCCTTAAAAATTTGAAGTTATTTAGAACAATATAGTACATATGTTGATTTCAAAGATATTTATGAATCAATAACTCATGGTACTCAGGGGGAAGAAGTCAATTTTCATGTTCATGACAGGTTGTTATATCATCTGGGTAAGTTGTGAATACCACAGACAGAAAGGGTGCATGTTATTTGGGAAGCACACTCTTCTCGCATTTTAGGACATTTTGGCATAAGCAGGACAATGGCACAAATTCAAAGGTATTGCTACTGGCCTCACATGTATGAAAGAGTTGTTAAGTACATTAAAGGATGTGTTATGTGTTTGAAAAGTAAACCAAACAATCGAAAGATTGGTTTGTATATGCCACTTCCAGTTCCTTCACGACCATGGGACCACAATTCCATGGACACTGTTGGAGGACTTCCTATGTTCAGGAGAGGGCACGATTACATGTATGTCGTGGTTGATAGTTTCAACAATATGTGCATTCTTGTTCCATGTAAAAAGCAAGTGACTGCTAAACAAACTGCACATATGTTCTTTCAATAGGTATGGGTTCATTTTGGGTTACCTACTTCCATCATTTTTGACCGAGACACTCGCTTTGTAGGAGAGTTTTGGTCTACTTTGTGGGGACTCATGGACACAAAGCTGAAGAAGAGCACAAATTTTCATCCACAGACTGATGGACAGACAGAAGTGGTAAACAAGGTAGTGATACATATTCTCATAGGTTACTGCAGCAAACACCCTAAGTTGTCGGATGAATATTTACCTTATGTGCAACATGCTTACAATCGAGCCTTACATTCTTCGACTAAGAGATTGCATTTTGAAACATGTTTTGGGTATCTACCAAAGTCACCAATGGATTTCATGTTTGGTGAAGAAGATAAAGTGGATGGACATGACGATTCAAACAAATCATTTAAGTTCATTCAATGGATACAACATGTACATGAAGTAGTGTAGGATCAATTAGAGAAGAGTCTGGCCAAATACAAAATGCACCATGACAAGAATCGAGTGGATCATCATTTTTAGGTTGGTGATTAGGTATGGTTGTGTATTAGTAAAGATAGGTTGAATGGTAAAGGTAAGAAACTGAAACCCATCAGGTATGGTCCTTTCAATATTGTGGAGAAGATTGGAAATAATGCATTCCCATTAGATTTACCTCCTTACATGCATCTTTATTTAGTTGTAAATGTAGAAAACCTAAAGTTGTATGAACCTCCGATGATCATTGATCTAGAGGAATATACACAGATTCCTACCGTTGATGATTTGGCACTTGATTATATGAATGAGTTGTAGGAAGATACCATCTTGGATAGAAAGGTTCGCTCTTCAAGGCGTGAAGACGTTGAATATATTCGAGTGAAGACGTTGAATATATTCGAGTGGGACTCAAGGGTGGATGTAAAATTTGTATGTTGTAACTAGGTTGTATGTTGAAGAAACTACATGACAAAACCTATGTATGTGGTCGAAAACCTATGACAAAACTATATACTAGCGCAAATCCAATGTAATAGACCATAATAAATGGGTGTAAGACCTTTCGGTGGTCGAAAGGTGTATAGACTATGCAATGTATAACATATATATATATAACCCTTTGAACAATCAAACTATGCGGAGGGGCAGACTTAACCACCGCAGCACAAAACATGTGAACAGTCCACAAGAGGCCGACCACAGTGGAACCGTTAGCCCAAAGCCACCGGAACTGAATGCCAAGGTGGCAGCCAGTGGTTAGACCACCGCTGGTCACATGCGGTTGGTATATCCGCTCCACCATCTGCAAAACTGTCAGGGCTATTTTAATATATGGTGTATTTTTGGGTTTTAAAAGTTTAATGCGCACTATGTTTAATTTGATCACCTTGTAACAATGTATTAGGTCCTCCAATACCATTTCACCGAGGGTACTTCATCTATTAATGTAATACCAATTTGCCAATTTTAGCCCGAGAGTGAACCTATTTAAACTTATCCATTTCACCATGGAGAGGGGAGAGTGTTTTTGAAGGCTTTTATTCAAAATTTTGTAAGAGAGAGGGAATTTTATTTCATATGTATCTTGGTCGTCCGGAGGCAGAATTGGGGGCCGAGACAGGTGTTCAAAAGATGTGAGAGATATATTTTCGTTGACATAGACCAGAGGTGCATGCGAGCACGTTGAGTCTGGTGAATTTCTGTGTAAAGACTTCCTTGGATCATTCCTTAATAAAACAGACACCCATCTTGAAAGTAGACCTAAAGACGTAGTCCAACGACGACGAACACCGTAATCAATGTTTTCTGTCTTCTATCTCTGTTCTTTGCTGCAAATTCATGTTTAATTGTGCTTCTTAAGTTCTGGATTAA
The DNA here is from genome assembly GCA_034641835.2 of Pinus albicaulis. Lineage (NCBI taxonomy): Eukaryota > Viridiplantae > Streptophyta > Pinopsida > Pinales > Pinaceae > Pinus > Pinus albicaulis. The sequence goes on along the minus strand of CM076583.1, from coordinate 714,888,314 downwards.
GTCGTAAAATCAATTTCTTTCCTTCAGTCTTCCTCACTAAGCGATCAAGTTAACAATCAATTCACTTTGGAAAATATTCAATTCTACTTCAGTATTATTTGGGATCTATTTGAGATCATTTTTTAACTTGATCGCTTAGTGTGGATGACTGAAGGAAAACAATTGATTTTACGACTGAATCCAGAACTTAAGTAGTACAATTAAACATGAATTTACTTTGGCAAATATTTATTTATACTTCAGTATTATTTCATATCTATTTCAGATCACTTGACCAGTTATTTTAAACAAGCTGACTTAAATGCACGCCAGGCCAGGTGGAATGCATTCCTGAGAAAATTTGACTTTGAAATGCAGCACGTTAAAGGAAAATAAAATCCGGTTGTCGATGCGTTAAGTATAAAATTGCATTATGTGTATGAGTTATACTTTAACCATGTGGAATTCAAGTTCCAGGAACAAGTGAAAGAGGTTGCGACAAAATATCCTGAATATCAATTTTTATGGCATAAAAAACAAGACAGAAAAAATTGAGAAAAACAAGCAGATTATACAATCAGTAATGAACAACTATTGATTTTTCGAGGAAACATATACATTCCTAATCAAATGAGTTTAAAAGAGCTGATCCTAGATGAGTATAACCGAAGCTCATATTCTTGACACCTTGTTACCAGAAAATGTTAACCACCATCAGAAAGAATTACTTCTGACCTGGTATGCTTAAATACATCGCTGAATACTTAACTAAATGTTTGGAATTCCAGCAGGTTAAGGTTGAGCATCATCACCCAGCAGGTTTACTGCAACCCATACCCACACCAGAATGGAAGTGGCAAATTATATCGCTGGATTTTATTACAAACTTACCAAGATCGAAGAGACACAATGATTATATAATGGTAGTGGTTGATCGATTGAGTAAAGAAACTCATTTTATTCCTGTACAATCCAATTTTAAAACTATGCAAATTGCTGACATCTTCAAGAGGGAGATATTTATATTACATGCAGGCATTCTGAAAACAATCATCTCAGATAGAGATGTAAAGTTTACTTCAGCCTTTTGGAAGGCACTCTTTACCGGACTAGGCACACAAATCCAATTTATCATAGTATATCATCCTCAGACGGATGGGCAGACAGAGTGAGTGAATCATATATTAGAGGACATGCTACGAATGTATGTAATGCAACAACCCATGAAATGGAAATATTATCTGCATTTGGTAGAATTTTCCTACAACAATGGATACCAGGAATCTCTCAAGATGAGTCCTTTTGAAGCCTTATATGGCAGACAGTGCTGAACTCCCATTAATTGGAGCAGTCTAGAAACAAGACTAATGCTTGGGCCAGAAATTTTGGCTGAGATGGAGTGAGAAGTAAAGAAGATCAACCAAAATTTAAAGGATTCTTAGGATAGATAGAAAGTATGTGGATCGAAAGAAGACATATCGGGAATTCGAAGTGGGTGATCGCGTTTACGTGAGAATTAGACCCAAGAAGAGTACTTTAAGGTGGACTACCTGTGCCAAGTTGGCTCTCTGATTCTGTGGACCTTCACAAATCTTGGAATGGGTGGGGCCAGTAGCCTATCGGCTAGCTTTACGAGGACACATATGAGTGCACAATGTGTTCCATGTGTCTGTGTTAAAAATATACGTACATGATCCAAAGCATGTAATACACTGGAAGAATATTCAGGTAAGAATGAAATGGGAATTAAGAATCTCTATGGGAGATAAATAATTGTTTATTAATTAATTTTTTTTGCTGGTTGCAGGTTGAACTAGACGACGAATTTCTGGTAGAACCTCAATGTATTCTCCATCAGAGAGAAATAACGCTCCAGAGGTGAGCCATCGCCCAAGTTAAAGTGCAATGGAATCACTTTAGCCCAGAAGAGGCGACTTGGGAAGATGAAAGATTTGTGCGAGAAGCGTATCCAGAACTATTCACTGGAATGGAATAAACATTGAGGGCAATGTTTACCTTACGTGGGGGAAGATGTAACACTCGGATTTAATTTCCTTAAAATACATTTCAATTTAGACATTGGAGTTTATTTCAAAATTAAATAGGATTAACAAGCATGTTAATCAAGTTATTAACTAAAGTTATTTTCTTGAATAAAATATTTAATTATGGTATGTTTCCATAAATTGATGGTAAAAGTTTTCCAAGATTCTAGAGTTGTTGGATTAACCAGTTATTGGCAGTTACCTTTCCTCCGAGGATAAAAGGAAAATCCTAGAGAAGGAAAGGGGTTATGTTCAAGAGAAAATAAACAACTAGAGAGATGAAAGGTGAGAGTGTCCAGCGCTGGTAGAAGCTAGTGGAAATATGCAACCTGACATTGGAGGAGAGACTGGACAGGGGTCTTGAGGTCAACCTCCTAGAGAACTGCTATGCAATCCTACTCTGGTGAGGAGGACGGGGGGAGATGAGGACGTCATTGCCTCTCTCACAGTCGGGAGGATGCCATCAACCTTACTTATATGAGATAAGTATTACAAGACTGGAATGAAAAGGAATAATGAGTTCTCATAAATATCTATAAGTATGTTATTCTCTGTAATTATATTCTACTGTGCAATTGTGAAAGATTTGTTATAGGAGAAAGACAGGTATAAATGCTTATAGTTCTGAATGATTGTATAAACATTTTTTCCTAGAATAGTTTTGCTGTTTAATGAAATCTTGCAGCACAGTAGTGGAAATATTATAAAAAGGAAAGAAAAACGACAAGGAGTGCTCGAACATAGAACAATAAAGAAATTTAAGAAATTACTCAAGCAAATAAGGGCCATTCATGTACACTAACGATGTTTCGAAATAAGTTTCGAACAAGCCAAACCCGCGTGTCTAATATAACTAATATTCCAAAGAAAATTCCAGAATGATAAAAGCACAGATTTCGTAATAAGAGTTGTTCCATAATGTTTATATTTAACAAGATTTTCAATTTTGACAACGATTGTACATTGTTGTAGAAAAAAAAAAAAAGGAACAAAGGGGTTGTTCCAAGAAACCCACATAGTCAAAATACCATTACGAGAATGCAACGTTAATAGTGTTGTTGATAAGTAACTAGCACACAATTCAAACAAAACAAGAAGGAATAAATAACTGTTCCGTTATACATTAAACCCTTGAAGGGTTTTATTTAAAAGAACTGAAATCCAAACTTAGAGCTTCAAGCTCATTAAAATCAAATCATAAAACATCTGTTCGAAAACCTTAAGAACTGTCATGTAAAGAAACGAAGAGTCTAGTTTCCCGGAAGAACTTCGAAATACCTGTAGTAGAGAAAGGAAGGGCTTTAGACCGGAAGTGTAACCATAGGGATGGTGTGCTACAGAAATTGGGAAGGGTTTCAGAAAATACCTACAAGACGAGAGAAAATAAATTAGTCTCAGAGAAATTAATGTTAAACCCATTACAAAAAATGAAAAACTTAAGAACAGGTGGAGACACTAAGCTTTCCTTCCAAGGCCCAAGAAGGCGTACTCCGAAAATTTGGTGACAACAGCTCAAGAAAACGAGAATAATGATAAATTAGTCTCAAACAAATAGAGAAAAGATAATATAAAGAAATGAACCTATAATGAATGCAATTTACCTGCTTTGGCCGCGAGAACTGTAACTCCATTGACGAAGAACCAAACTAGTGGAGCGCTCCCTTGCGGTTTAAGTGCAATTCAAAGGATGCAAGAGCTTCGCAACAGAGGATATTTACCACAGTTAAGTAGGCAACGGTGAGGAAAAGATACGTGCCCTTAAAAACCCAAAAAACCATTATAAGCAACCCAGAAAACAAATTACAACGCTGGAGCAGAGCCATGGTTATATACAAGGTATTGTCACTTACCAGGTGAGGTAGAAAGCCAAGGAGAGAAACTGTACATTGTTGAAGTTGCAGAGAGGGAGGCTTCCCAATGGCAGCGCCAAATGAAAATCAGTTAGGGTTTGACGGGGTAGGGTAATACCCTAAGCACCCCAGAACTCTCCACAACCGTTGATCTAAATGTAAGTCATCGACAGTGCTCAAGCAATCCAAGTGTCCTTCAATCATAACGAAAACGATATTCGACACTACAGAGGATCCAAGATTTAATTTAAACAAATCTGCAGGTAATAATTAACCATAGTACACGTGTTACATAATTAATCACAAAATATTTTTATGTATTAAAAGAATCATTCCATAGTTCCGTTGTCATAAAACCGAATATGCAATGTATTAAATCAAACCCAATCATAGGGTTAAGACCATGCCTTACCCGCATTGCTTAAGCCTAGGTATGAAGAAATTACATCTGCCCAACTCATGTTTTTCGAGTTGAATTAGGAATAAAGTTAGAATTTGGATGATAAAAATCATATGGAAAATTATTAATTAGAGTTATGATTAAGCTATTATTAATGCCTTAATGAGATACATGTGTGAATGTGTTACGAGGTAAGTAAATATTCTTTTCAATATGAGTATTAATTTAGGATTAGTGTTAGAAGTTTTTTTTTTTTTTTTGAAAGGTAAATAGTTTATGGATAGCTGTTACACTGCTCCTTACTATAACTATGATAAAAACATACAATAAATCTAACCATAATTCTAATTGATGTACACACATATTCTACCAAACCATCCATGCTCAACTCCCACTCTAAGTTAGTTTATAATATTTATACAATGTGACTTTACATATTATATATTATTATTATGTCTTTATTTATCTCTCTCATAATTATAAAATTAAAGAACAAATTATCTAATACTAAATTTCTGATATTTCTTTCCAATCTATCATTTTTTTTTTAATTATAAAGAATATTTTATTTTTATTCACATATATTATTTTATTAAAATATATCATAAATTTACATAATATTTTAATATATTAAAATTTGTAAAATTAATATCATAGTGTAACCTATTAAAGGAAAATAACAAAGTACAAAATTTATATTTTAAATATTAATATCTATAAAATTCTTTTAAAATATTAATAATTAAAACAAAACAATAATATAAAACTTTATTTACCTTAATAATTAAACAAATAATTTAATTTAAATTTATAAATTTAAATATCAAACTATAAATCTTGAGTATAAATTCCACTAAATAATAAGAAAATATCTTAAAATTAAAATAAATATTTTGAATCATGAAAACTTATAATAAAACAACTACACTAATTATATAATAAATTTAAATATTTTATATTTAAATTAAAAATATTTATTTTAAAATTTATAATAAAAAAATAAAATTAATTTCTTTTAACTCTAATCTTTCAAGAATCTCACACTTTGTGAGAGTTGAGGTGATTAATAGCCTATTGTAGCCGCTACAACACCACCCAAAATTTTGGGTATATTCGAAATTTTGGGTCCCCCTCTGCTCGCTTAGTCGTTAAAGTCTTTCTCCCGACCTGCAGTCAGTGAAATCCTAGCGACCTATCCCAAACCACTCATGAGCTTTCTCACCATCGTGATCAGATGTTGTTGCTGCAATCACGCCACGTGTGGGAGGGATCATCCAGCATATGCTTGAATAAGAACTTTTCTATGCATTGAGGATGTACATTAGCAGCGATCTCGCCATGGGTCATTAAGCATGTTGTTTGAATACTTTTCTTAAACTCGTTAGTCTCATATGTTTTATCTAGGGACACCATTATCAAAGAGTAATTGTGATGTTGTAATGTTCCACACAGGTCGACCCCACGGGTGACAAACTCCTCAATCTTGTCACGACATCAAGGGAAATAAAATTGAGCTCAACAACAAGGCCAAAGTTGCGAAACAGGGGAGGAGGAGGAGCAAGTGACTAGTATTGTTAAAAGGAGGATGGTGTGATACATGTTGAGCAGAGAAAGAACCTTTTATGTCACTGATGCAAAAAGCTTTCTTCACTAGTGCACACCAGAATTGGAAATGTTCGTACTGGATGCCATCTCACATAAACCAGAAGAATTTTCTATGATCTAGGCTTACGTATGAGCTGAATGAAGTATTTATATTTCGAGATGGCAGGTGTCTCACCTTAAAGGAAGTTTTGGAGATCCTGCACAATACCATCTAAATGTCGATGGGTGCACACAAAGGAACATAATTCACCACTTCGACAAGTCTAGCCTGAAGCATAGCCCGGGTGAACAAAGTGGACTCAGAAGATTTACATAGAGAATGAAAATCTCATTCAAGGCGTTTTCATGCCGAGTAGCAATGCGAGAGCACACATGTTGGTGTTGGCAAGCCAACGACAGAGTTTCAAATATCAACCACACCTTTGGGAAACAATATCTCTTAACCTTAGCTACACGGTGGGTGCAAATTTATGGACCAAGGTTATGGTTTTAAATATTATATAGTTAAACCATGGCAAAAAATCATATGGTTTCAAAATCATAGGAGATCGTAGAGCAGAACTATGTGAAAAAATTACAAGTGGGCACACATTCGATGGACCAAGGTTACGTTGTATATTTAAACTAAGGCGCAAATCCATATGGTTTCAAAACCATACAAGACGGCAGAGCAAAACTACACGATGGACATTACGATTGGGCTCAAATACTTTTATGCCGAATTTTTCAACCTATGCTAAAAGGTTTGGAGCAGATATGTATATTTAGTGGTCCAAAGTCGTGTTTACACATGGCAGCCAAAATATTATAATAACTATGGTGCGATAATAGTAAAAAAAGACCAGAGTTGTAGTAAGTTTGACGAACCATCATCCATGTTGCAAATAGTGCAGGGTCACGGCTTTGCTGAAGAAGGTTACGATATGCATGGTCGTAAAACCGCTTTTTAATCAGAACACGTAGATTCAACAGTGATTTTGTGGCATGGGCCACTTAATTACGTGGCCATATAACCATGAGATATGTATTACCCATGGTAAAACATTTGGACGGAGATATATATAGCGACCAAAATTTATATTCGAAGACAAAGTGGAACATTATAACAAGTCTGCAATGGGAATGTATAATAACTATAGCGCAATAACAGTCGAACGAAAGGCAGAGTTGTAAAATCACGATCCATAACTCAGGTTGTAAACGATGTAGAGTTATAGCTTAGCTGGAGGACGTTACGACATGCACGGTTGTAAAATCATTTTCTAATCAGAGAACGCAGATTTTGTGGTGATTTTGTGGCACGAGCCACTTAAATAACGCGGTCATATGACTGTAATCAGCGAGATTTGAGCAACGTATCATTTTTTACTTCCAACTATTTAATAAATGTATCAAATGCGCTAAGGTAGCGCATATTATTCTGCGTTCGGAAATCGTGGGTTCTGTCACAGGTCACTGGACATTAGCTGTGTAATAAGGCGAAGGTTACACATCCTTTCATCCCGAAAACAGATTCTAATGGCATTGTCCGGCTGCACTTTCATGCGGGATATATGGTAGATATCTGCTCAAATTTCCTTCATATTTGACATCTAAGTCAAGTAGCGACTACCATCTCAACGCGATCCGTTCGATTTTGCCTCTAACGAAATCTGCTCGTGCCCCATGAAGGACGTGATGGATAATAGAGCACGGTTCGACAAGGACACAGTACGCTATTTAACCACGAGGTCGCAGTGCAGCCCAGGTCGCTGAGTCGCAGACCTATGAGGCAAGTTTAAAGCGCGACTTGGTGGTGGTAGCGACCCTGCGACCCTTTTGAAGTCTCAGCCCAAGTGGAGGTAAAGTCGCGTGACCCCTCCAGGTCGCTGAGTCGCGATACATGTTGCTGGGCAAGAAACGTGACCACGCGACTGTGCGACCCCTCCGAGGTTGTGAGGTCGCAGAAAGGTGTGCCCAAAGAAAACTGCGACCCAAGGAAATTCTCCGACCACGCGACCCCAATTGCGAAATGCAAATTTCTCCTCAGAGTTTAACCTCCCTCAAAGGCAACGCCCACGCAGCAAAAGTCGCACTCTTAAATAGTGTGAACGTGCATTACAAGAAGTGGTAGGTGCTTGAAAAGGGAGCGAAAGGATATTGTAGGCTACACACATAAGCATGGACACGTGATGTAGAAGGTACCAGTCTTGCAAGACAACGAATAATCAAGTATTGGGTAGGAGACCCTATGATCACATTGCTAATAGAACACCAACAATGTATCAAGAAAATGTGTGCGTGCACATATATCAGCCTCGTCAAAATATAGTAATGCACCATGTTTTAGCTATGCAAGGAGTATGTAAGGCAATGAGGGAAAGCCTGCAAGTATTGGCAGAAAAAGGGAAAGCGCATTCGTGTCAATACCCTTCTACATCGTACTTTTAAAATGCATGCACTCCCTCAGGCCTGCCAATAGGAACACCTCCGCCTTTATGCCTTGACAACGACTGGTACCCTTTGCTTTCGGCAGATTGGTATTGCAATTACAAATGGGTTGCTTTGAAGATCTCACAAGAAACTATTTTCTATGCCGGGGTAACTGTTGAAGAAGCTCGTTTTGGGTTTCCATGGGGCACATAACTCAGCAGGCTGTAAATTTCCAGATGCCATTGTTTGTAGCCTTAAGCTTCCCAAAAGACTTGTTGTTATGCATTCAAGAATAAGTGAGGACCCCATCGATAAATAGTTAGAGGCAGAGAAATCTATTTTACATTCATTAGCAGAGCCTCAAAAGAGGGATGAAGTGAAATGCCCTACCCCTTTTGCTGGAGCATCAAGAGTATAGACTTGGCTGCGTCTTTCGAGTGGGGTATCCATTTTACCCCAACCTTTGGATTTCGCTATGATCATGGAGACTAATGATGATGCGCCTCTCTTTGACTCAAACATATATAGGCCAAAGAAGATAAGATACCCGAGACTCTCCGATCGAAGATGACAAGTATTGCTTCTCTAATAAATGGGAAAATTGATGAACATGAAAATCTATGGCAACCATTGAGGATGCGAATGAAGAAGCCCATGCCTATCAAGCAATTCAATCCAAGAGAACTTTGTGCATGGGAAAGATTATGATCCTGACAGAGAAAGGGCACAGAGAAAGATTACCCTAGCAATTCTCTCCGACGATTCAGTAGCTCCATACTTGACCACACAGGGGTCTAAGTTATTATTTTAATTCTTGCAATTGATTTAATATGCCCCTAACATTATGATTCGTAAATGAAGACATGTGACCTAAGCTATGTGACTGCAGGTGGAAGTTGTTGGTCTGCATAATGAGCCAAAGTTTTTCCCAGCAAGCAAAAGGGCTTGTTTTCGAAGCAAGGAATGTGAGACAAGGAATACTGCTATAAAATTCGGAGATCAGCCCAGTGAAGGCCACAAGTCGCTGATCTGCCCAAGGTCACAGGTCACATATCTGCCGAGGTCGCAAGTCGTGGATGGTCCAAGGTCGCAGGTCGCGGATGGTCCGAGGTCGCAGGTCGCAAGGAAACCCAATGGTCAAGAAGGTGAAAAGTTAGGGAGCCCGAAGGGTAAGCTTTTCTCTATAAATGCTTCCTTCGGGAACTTGTAAAGGGGATTTTTTTTGGGACTCGCGCTGAGTACATTGTATTACCAGAGGATTATACATTTGAGCATGAATACAAGCATTTTGAAAAATCCCTTTGTGGATCTGGTGTTGTCATATGTATGAGCGCTATTGAATATTATATTTTCGGTTTCTGAACATCTTTAGATTAAGGGAACTGCATCTTCAATTCATATCGCAATTGCATAACAGTTTGTTGAGTATGTTAATGGTGGTTGAGTTCATTTCACTTTCTTAACGAACGCTGATGGCTTTGTTTATTAGCATTTGTATTATCATTTAAAACTTTTAGGAAATAAAGGGTGTTCTTGCCATGAGGAATTGTTTCTTTAGTGGTCATAATAGTTTACAAGCATGACCCCAATGAAGTGTTGTTAACAACACTTCCTTAGATCTTCATGCTTTATTATTTCCTCTTGCTGCTCATAGTTTTATATGTACATTTAATGCATCAATCATATGTCTTGTATCATTTGATTAGGTGCGTATCCACTATTTTATAGAGTTTAAGCGAGACCCAAAGAAAGGAGAAATCAGCGGTAGCCGGACCCACACCCCGGACGGGATCCCTATTCCAAACGGTTCAAGGTCTAATTGGAACCTTTTACCGAGAAGATCCCCTGCTGTTGGCCGGACAGATTTTCCCGTCAACATAGCCTTACAAGTTTTTGTGTGAAAATTAAATATAATTTTTATATAAATATTAACATATTATTTTTTAATGTCAATGTGAACTACTTTGTAGCTCTGGCCAACCCAAGAGGGAAGTGTGAATTCTATGTTTATACACAACTCATGAAATTGGGGCGTGATAGAAATCTGACTCTATAAAATGAGAGGTTGAGATGTGGCTTTTGTAGTTTTTTAACAAATCCTCAATTTCACTTTTAGTCTCGATAGCTTTGCAAGAAGCTGAAGATTTAAAACACAGGTGAACAACGAAGAGCATCAACAAATTGACATGACAGAGACTGTGAAGAAAGCCAACCATTTCTAGAAATATATATAAAAAATAATAGATGCATGGTATTAAGAAAACAAGAAAAGCGCAATTAGACCAGCATAAATTTCAAATATATATCATATCAATTCAATGTCAAATATATAGGTCTAAATATTCCAGCTCTAAGTTTTGCGTGAGCGGTTGGCTGAGTTTGAAAGAAAGAAAGAAAGAAAGAAAGAAAGAAATTTTAATGTCCACGAGGCTAAAAATAGCTTATGGGACAGATTGCTTCTCTATCTGACTCTTGTATTCGGCCCTTTTCCTGTGAAGTTTTACAATGAGCACTCCCATCTTATCGACAAACTCTTCGCTGAATAGATTATCCCAAGAATTAGCTGCCAGAATACCTGCATAGTTTTCCTGGTGTCCTTGAAGGCCTCACATTCTAGAATGAAATGTTTTTCTGTTTCCACTTTTCCGGAGGAGCAAAATATACATACTCTTTCTTCCCACATTTCTTTTGGCCTTTTCCAGCGCCCTGTTTCACAACGGAGTTGATGAGAATTAGTCCTTAATTGAGCAATAAGAATTTTAGATCTCCAAGAAATATTAGCCCCTATGTACGCCTTTTGTTGATGGTTATGCGTGGGGTTAAACTCTTCTATGTAGTACTTCTTCTTTCTCTCTAGCTCTTTCTTCCAAGTATGTTTGTGGAATTTATCCATAACAAAAGCTTTTATCTTTTTACTGTTTGTAGGACACATGCTCAAGCAAATACCCCATTTACTAAACCATTTGTTATTTTGCCGCATCCAAGTCTTCTGTCTTTTGCACAATCTGTCACTAAACACAACCTTAGGCCATCTATCCTCTTCCATTTGCTCAATTTTTTTCAGATACCTTATGACTCGCACCATAGCAATTGTTTCAATAGGAGCAGCCCCTGTTTCACTTAACAAGATAGCATAAGGAACTGCAGGATAGAAATATGGTTGGAAAGTGGCAGAGTTTGAAATAAGGTGGGAAAGCGGCATTCAATGCTACATACATTTATTGTATTAATTACAAGTTTCCCCTGTTAGCCATAAAAAAATATAAAGTAACATGTATGCTTAACTGGTCACATGTCACATCTTAAATGAATAGCATAGAGTTTGAAATAGGGTGGGAAAGCCGCAATCAATGCTATATACATTTATTGCATTAATCACAGGGTCCTGTTAGGAAAAATGGAGCCATAAAAAAATATGAAGTAACATGTATGTTTAACTGGTCACATATCACATCTCAAATGAATAGCATAACATCATTTTATATATTATGAATAATCAGACTCCGTGGATCACGTGGTAGACTTTGTGAGCCCAATCTTGATGTGACACACAATGGAGGTGAAACCATAGAGGTGTGTAAGGATTCTCTCAGGAGTTGTTCCATCAATATTTCAAATAAATGTTTTACGTAATGCTTATGCAAGTCGCAGGCTGGAATTTAATGGATAAATTGACGGGGAATATAACAGTTAACTTCATACACTTTAAACTTTACAGTAGGGATGAAGTTTGATGATGGCAAAATTGCCAGTCACGGGTCAAATATAGTCCGAAGATTTGTAAAACTTCAAATTTTTTTGTTGGGTTTTTACAAATTCTTTTGTTGGGATTGTGGAGACAGTAGGTGAAATGTTAAAACGGTCAAATTTGATGAGATATCTGAATTTAAAAATAGATCTGTTTTGAAATTCCAACTCGACTTCCCAAATTGCAGCTGACATACTTAATAAATTGCCAAATTAATTTTGGCAATCAAATTTGGTGGAACTGGAATCAACTTTTTCCCCTGATTCCTACAATACAATGAAGTACAAAACTGTAATGCAAACTGTACCGATTATATAAAAGGAGTAAAAGGAGATTAAAGTTGAACGAAAGGAGATGGAGATGGAGCGCAAGAACATAACTCACCAGCCACGAAATCCTTTATTTATTTTGATTGTCTATTTTAAGAATATTCTAAAATTTTATGGATGTAAGTGAAGTTAAATAATTAATTTGGTTTATGTTCATCAAATTTTAAACTATTTTAAGAAATGTTATTTACAATCAAATAAATTAATATTAATAAAAAATGTTATATTTGTATGTTTTAGTAAATTAATATTTTTAATATAAATTTTAATAAGATTGTGATTATTATGTATTTAAATTATATAAATTTCAGAATTTATAATTCCAAGGTATATTTTTATAATTTTTATATAAATTAATAAAAACAAATATCTATAAATAAAAAATAAAATTTAAAAATATTATATTATTATTATTATTATTATTTTTAAATTTGGTAGTACTTTTCTATTCATTCATTAGATTAAAATTGCAGGTTATAATCAAAATATTTACTTGATGGTCTCAATTTGCCCTTAGGAAACTAGGTTAAATTGATAAAGTTTTTTCTGTCTCTAACTACCTTAATAGGTCTATTATCTACTATATCTAATGACTTAACCAAAAAGTAAATGCTATTGGTACTTTGTATCCCAAAACAAAAACAAAGAACCATAAAACTTAGTCATTTGCTGATTCAATGGGCACTGTCAGTTGACCTAGACATGTCAACTTGGTTTATGCTCTGAAGTTGTAGTTCCATTCAACCAAAACTAACATTCTAATGGTGTTGTAGGAGATGGATGAGGATGTCCCTGTGCATTTATGCTAAAATATAGGCTTTCTGATCTTAGCCTACTTCTTGAACATTAACAATGGCCTTGACGAGTAAGCATTTCATTGTCGAGTATATATAGATGGTCTCTTTAAATAATGACAATAACTAGAGAGTAAGAAATACTAAGACTTGTAAAAGACAACAAAATTACAATATTTTTAGTAAGATTACAGAAACTAATATCTGGCTTATTAAGAGTCACTATCCTAACCCTTTTCATTTTCTTTAATTCACCTCTCCCTCTTCTTTTATTCCTGAGTATTGTAAAATTTGCAAACATCGACAATTTATTGCGCCGACCTGAAAGCGTTGTACAACTCTGATTGCTTTCAGTCACAAAGTAGCCTCAACCTTCTACTAAAAATATTATACGATTAATGTATATAAGCTTGCTTTTTGGCATATATTGATGAAGGTCGATTTACATAAAGCCTATGACTCTGTCGATTGGTCTTACATTAGGTTGGTACTGATGAAGGTTGGTCTTCCTATTAGGATCATTAGATGGATTATGACTTGCATCTCCACGGTCCGTTATGCTGTTATTATCAATGGTATTCCTACACCATTCTCTGGGGCTGAACATGGACTGCGGCAGGGATGTGCTTTGTCCCCACTCATTTTCATCTTAATTATGGATGGTTTCAGCTGCATTATGCACAAGGCGATACAACACGGCTACACAAAGGGCTTCTCCTTCTCTGATATGGTTTCATGCTCCCATTCCTTATTTGTGGATGATCTTTTGTTATTTGGCTATTTGAAGAGGAATCACTGGTTTTATATTCATCTTATGTTCATACGTTTTGAATCTGCAACTGGATTGGCTATCAACAAAAACAAATCTTTCATCGTATATGAATATGGTGACATAAGGGAGATCGCCTTTATTGCAGATTTTATGGGGGTTGGTTATAGAGAGGCCTCTGCTGGCTTCACATATTTGGGTTTTTTGATCAAACCATGTGGATACAAAACACAGGATTGGATGTGGTTGATCGACAAACTCCGTAGACGGATCAGCAAATGGTCACACAGTTGGTTGTCCATGGGGGGAAGACTCATCATGATTCAGGCGGTACTCTCTTAGATGATGGTTTATTGGGGGCACTTATATTATTTGCCGGATAGTATCATTAGAATGATTAACAGCATTATTGCTAAATTCCTGTGGGGGGGCGCACAGATGAACCACAAAATACACCTATGCAAACTTGTGCGCCTCTGCAGGTCAAAAGAACACGATGGCTGGGGTATCCTAAACACAAGGATTTTCAATAATGCAATGCTTATTAAGTCATTTTGGAGGGCCATTCATGGAAATGGCATTTGGACAACCGTCATTAGGAGTAAATATATCATGGGTGATTTTCTACAGCAAATCCTTTGCATGCAATTCTCACAACCCCGATCTATCTCGATTATATGGAGAAGCTTCAAGAAGTTGCCCACCACGTATCGGGAAGGCTAGCGTGGCTATTTCTAGATGGTGGGAATATCCCATTGACTTTCATATCGGTGATCGGAATCCCACCACAATCTGCTCCGTCACCGCGGCTCATACACCGGCTTGCTCACAGGGGAGTCATATATCTTGCTCAGACAATCCGGGTATGGTCCCATGGAGCTCCTGAGTTCAAATCTGCTCACCAACTGGGTTTGTTGGGTCTGGTTGCTGATGAATGGGATTTGTTCAGAGATGCACTACGAGCTGCGAGCTTCTGTTGGGACGAGGGGGGTGATATTTTAGTTTGGAATGGACCAACCAATTCTGGCACCCCGATTTTCAAAGATATATATCAAAGCCTCAACATTGCTACATACCAGGATCATATGTCCTCTACTTACAGCTCCTTCTGGGGGAGGAAAATGCCTCCAAAGATTGTTCTTTTTGGGTGGCTGCTTTGGAAAGGCAAGGTGCTCACTGGGGAAAACTTGATTAAGAGAGGTTTCCTTGGACCATTTAGATGCCATATATGCTGTGCAGATTTCGAGACAAGTGATAACTTGTTTTTCCGATGTCCAAATGTTGTTTATTTGTGGCGCCTTTTTGCTGCTCACTTCATGGATCCAACATGGTCTCCAGACGATTTTATATCAGTTGCCATGGTATGGGATAAGAAACGGGGTAATTTTCGTTCTCTGCCTTTCTACCTTATATGGGAGGTATGGTTAGGGAGGAATAAGTTGATTTTTGACAACGTGCCCTTCCAAGTTCCCCGTATATTCTCTGCTATCATGAAATGGATGGAGGAGCGTCCATCTCCCAGCAGGCTGATTACAGATTGCTCAATTCGTATCCGGCCTCATGAGGTGGCTATACCGGCTGTTTTCTTTGATGGCGCATGTGTGGATGGTGTCATGGGGTGTGGCGCATGGATTAAAATTTCACGGAGGGAGCGAGTACATATACATTGGAATGGTGGATATGGTTCCAATAACAAAGCAGAGACTATAGCACTGTGGGGTGGTCTTCGTTTTGCTGTTTTTTTAGAGCTTCAGAATATACATGTATATGGGGATTCACAGGTTGTTATTGGATGGATTACTAATTCCACAGCTATGATGCGGCCTGAACTTCTGGGTTGGGTGGGCAGGGCACGAAGATTATGGACCTTTCTCAATGAGCCACGTATTACCCACATATACAGGGAAAACAACACCCGGGCTGACGGGCTATCAAAAAAAGGCTTACTCTATATCTTTGGGATCATGCAGGTTCAACTGTTCAGAGACGGTAATATTTTTTTGGCAAGATGATATTCCGATTCCTTAATATGTTGCTACTATGTCTAACAGGTTGAAGACGCGATTTTGTTTAATAATTTTGATGGATGTGGCGACTCTGTCATATGATATATCATACCTGCCAGTCCATGTGTGACGCGGTTTACAAGCGAGCCTGCGGATCTACTACAGGCGAGCCAGCGGATCTACTACAGGCGAGCCAGCGGAGACTCATAATGTGAGTTTGGATTTAAAGTGTTCAAGCGTGCCAGGAATACACCCTCAAACAGGCGGAATCAGAACATCATAACAAGCGAGCCTGAATCATTATGCTCCTCAACAATAATTACATGCGGATGATCTTTTATACATCTTTCAAGCGAGCCAGTCTAGTACGCAAGCGAGCCGGCCAATACAACACAAGCGAGCATGCATACAACATTTTCTCTTGATCTCAAAGGCATCCATTGTTTTATAGTTTTATCCTTATTTGCCTATTCAACACTCACATTTTCCACCTGCCGTAATGAAATGGTTTAGCATATTTCTTACAGGTCAGAACTGATTAGTACCTGAATCTTTTCATTCTGCTGTGGATCATATTACCATCATAATTATCAGTCGTTCACAGTATACATTTTGACAACTCATATATATTTGCTATTTCACATATTATCACTGCTGAATCTTATCTACTCTGTCTTTAACCTCGCATCTAATGCTGAGCGTATTGGTATGGAGTTCATCTTCTCCTCATATGTGGCGGCCAGCCTTTTAAATATTGCTCCTTCCTTCTATGGGGAGCATTCTCTTTGGTCATAATATGTATTACTTTCTCACTGGTTTACACAGCTTGAGATCATCATGAATATGTACTGCTTATATTTTAATATAAACAACGTTTTTTTCCTCTGAAAAAAAAAAAAACTGGGCATATGGTTTTGTATGGAATTTTTATATAGGACTTGCACACTTGTTTATTTCTGTTTACAGGTAGAAACATACTAGCATGATGATAGCATGATGATCTCAATATTGAGATAATTTAGACAATAGATTTTGATATTAAATTTTGATATAAAAGATATATATTATTTATAATTTTAATAGATAACACTTTTTTCCTTGTGTGTAATAGATAGAAAGGCTTTGCGACCAAATTCATTTCAACATTGTCAGAATTATGGAAAATCAACACACAAATTTCTACATTTCCAACCGTCGTCTTCTTTCTACATGCAAAAATTGAATCGAACGCCGTTTTCCTCTCAGAATGTGTGGGTAGGTTCATTTGCTCTTTAGTAGAGTGGTTGTGCTTTTTGCATTGGACTTTGAATAAAAAAATATAAAAGTTTTATTAGAAAAGTTTTGTTTGTGATGTGATTTTATATAAACAATTTTAGTGAAAGTACAGTTAAATGTTTTGGAATGTTAATAAGTGATAATTTAAATAATTTTTTATATTAATATTAACATTAATATTAATAAAGGTTAATTTTTATTTTTTTAGCATTTTATTTTTATGATTATATTGATTTGAGTTTTATAAAAAGAATGAATATTTATATAAGGTATTTATTTTGATATTGTGTTTAGAAATCAAAGATATTTATCTAGTTTATTGTTTTTTCTAAATTAGTATATTAATGAATGAAATTTTCAATATTAATTTTTAAAAAGTTATATAATAATCTTAAAAAACACATTGGTCATGACTTTATGAAATATATAAAGAGAAATCTATCTATATATAATCCATTTTGATATCATGATTATAAATGAAAGATATTGGTGTATATTGATATATTCTTATAGTTTTCTTTGAATTAGTGTATTAATGAATGCAATTTTTAATTTTAATCCTTGAAATATCATGTAATGGGGTTTAAAAACACATTGTGTATGGGATTATGAAATATATAATTTGGGATGTGGAGGTGAGACGAAATATTAAGTAAATTAGAATAATTTACTCTCTCTCAATAACAGCAGAGCGGGAGGGAAGTGAGATTGAATAGATTATCATATTTGGAGCGAGGTAGGAGAAAATGTTGGGTTTAATATTATACTTTAATCAATATTTCTTCCACCTTCAAATATTACAATTTACTCAATATTCCCCAATATGATGATTTACCAGAGGGAGAAATATTGGTGAGTTACTATTATTATGGAGATGAGAAAAATCAAATAAATTATGGATGGAGTAAGAATCAAGTTCGATGTAAAATTGGAGATAAATATTGGATAAATAATCATATTTATTCAATATAATAATTATAATTTAATTGTATTATTATAATTTAATTTTATTATTGATTAACATTTTTTAAAATAATTTTTATTAAAAAAAACAAATTTCCTTCCTTAAAAGCTTTATCAAAGTGTTTTAGATTTATTTTCATTGTGTTTTAGAGTTATTTTCATTTTTAATAATAATTTAGAGTTATTTTCATTTTTAATAATAATTTATTTGCTATTCAATTTTCACATTTATAGTTAGGAAAAAAAAATACTTATAATTTTTTTTTTATTAAATCAATAATAAAGGAAAAAAATAATTTAGAAAGTGTAAAAAAATATAAAAATAAAAATTTTATTGATTTAAATAAAAAATTATTTTATTTAAATTTAATAAAGTACTTAAAAACAAAAAACATTAATTTAAATTTATTGATTTAATTTAATTATTTATATTTTAATTTATTAAAATTTTAAAATTTTATAAAAATTATTAAAGAAATAAAATAAAAACATTATACTTTGATTATGGGTAGCTAGTGCATTTACTTGTGTAAGTATGAAGATACTTTTAGTAAACACTAATTTATCTTTTTGGATTCTAACATGTGACTTTTTACAAAGAAACACATATTATTTACTATTACATTCACCCAAATTATATTACATGTTTGGAAGGCCAACCCTCTTCAAACACTTCTCTCAAAAAATGGACTGGATATGAACCTATGCAAAATAAAAAAACCAAGAATGACTTCCTTTTGACCATTGGAATTGTTTGAATCTTTTCTTATATATCTCATGTTTTGTTTTGTGGGACACAGCAACATCTTATTATTTGTAGGTATTGGCATCTCGTTTCTTGCTTTGCATATAGAAAATATAGTGCTTTATCTAAATAATTTTTTTTTTTATGAAAGGGAAACACAATAACCCTTCCATATTGTGATGATGTAATGTTTTTTTTATTAGAACATTTCCTTTTTCGGTCATCAAAAATGTAAATTAGTTCAGGGAAAGGTGAAAACTTGAGCAATTTTTTGTCTGATCAAAAGGCAAGCAAAATTTTACAAGGACCTTTCTAGAAATTGGTGAAGTTTTGTTTGAACCAAGTTTGAACACACTCACTTTATATTTTTGCAATGTAAATAGTGGATAAATAATCAGCGAACAAACCATTGGCCAAAAACATGCAAACGACATTTACAAAGTATAATGTAACATGTTCATCTAATAAAAAAAAACAACTATACTATTTACCATAAAAAAAATTGTATATGAACATATTGCCAGCATAAACACACCTATATATAGTCACATTGCTATTATGAACACATTTTCTTATAATATGTTGTCAATGTAGATACATGTATATATGTTAAACAATTCAAACAGTTTGAATGGTAAAAAATACACATTTTACTAGAGGCTTATATATCTAGGCAAGGCCTACCAGATACATTAGGATTTATATTAAATTGACTGGATGGTTCTACTGCCCTCTTTACATTTTGGTGCCACATATAAGACCATACATTTACCCAGCGCATGACCAATTTTCCTATAGTTATATTTGTATTAATTGCCTATAGATTGCGGTGGATCTTTATTTGTAAGGTTCTATACTCGTGATATTTTATCATAATGTTGATTAACAATACCCACTCCAAGACTTCTCTAGTGAAATTCCAGCCCTCCACGAACTTGATCTAATGGTGGAAGAACAACTTTGAGTTCTTCACCTGCCATCATCGATAATTCCTATGCGTCCGCTGGACTGTCGATTTCATCAGACATTAGAGGTTAACCTACTTGGACCTTACCATAACTACTGCCAGATTTTGGAAACCCTCCTTCATTTGCTCCCTGTTCTCCATCGCTCTGCAAGTCTAGGGTTTTATTTTGGAATTTATACTCTGGTTATGTCATGAGAGAGTTTAAACTTAGGGTTGTATTACCCTTTTCGCATTTGAAGGCCAACATCTCTGCCACGGGATGGATACTACTATATGGGTTTAGTAAATTCGCAGTTCGAGTAGGTAACCATGTTCAATCATTCACTCTATCGTTTTTTCATTATATTAGCAGTTTGTTCTCTATTTGTTCTAGTTCGCTCGCCACTGAGATTACAGGTCTATTCTCTTGCAGGTTCTTCCCAATAGTTTTCGCAGAGCTTCCCTCAACGTTTTGGTGGATTTGCTGCTGACCACAACACAGGTAGGAGGCCAGATACCCCTCTTGTCCTTCTCGAACCAAATTTGTGTTTTTTTCCTATTCTATGCATACCAAGTTGTGCTTGGTTTTTGTTGGTTTCTGTCATAGATTATATGGTTTGGCAACCACGGTGTCGGTTGGTTTCTTTGGGACAAAGATGTTCATCTCTTGTTCTGACAAGTAAATTTATTGCGTTATTGTTCTTGTAATTCAAGATCCCAATGGCCCGAGTGTTGCTTATGAATTTTTGTAGCAACTTGTAATAGATTGATATCCATAGCTTAATGTCTGATTCACAGTTGAAAATTTTACTTTATATTTGGTTGAAGCTTCAGTTTAGGTCATCCTCTGGTTTCTCGCCATTGGAAATGCACATAGGACATCCTGCTTCTAATTTTGTTTAAATTTTCCCAGTAAGGGTTTGGTCAATCAATGCACTGTAATATTGCAATTTCTAAAATCATATTCCGTTGTTTGTATATTATATATATATATATATATATATATCTGTGTGTGTGTGTGTGTGTGTGTGAAACTGTATTCTATCTCAGTTTAAGAATAACGATGCTTCTCAGATTGTTCCACATTTGCGAGACTATGGTAGAAAGCTCTATTTGTCGCTATTAAGATGTAAATAGGCACTGCACCGTGAACCTCTGTCCACACAGAATATGTATATCTTAAATTATCTTAGTAATAGTGCATGTGTACACTTTGTTTCATAAGCATTGATATCTGCAATTTATTCATATGTTTACGAACCCGTGAGCACTGCTCCCTCGTTCTTGGTTCACTATAGGATTTTTCCTATCATGTTATCGACACAATCGATAAAAATGGTATAGCTTCCTTGTTAATGTTTGTTCTTTAACTATTCTTGTGCCTGCTACAAGTGAAAATCTGTTGTTTGAAATTAATTTTCTAGTACATAGTTCATGACCTGGTAGAGGATTTCAACTAAGTTGCATAGAGTTTATTATGCTTGTTTTGTAATATATGATTGATAATGTGTTATTTTAGAACCTTGAAGGGACAGCTCGACTTGGCCGCTGCTTGGCTGGCCAAAACCCCTCGATGGTTATTAAATACCATGCAGAGTAGAGAAGTGTTCAGATTACAGTTATCTATATTGATTCTCATCGTTCAGGACCTCTACTCCATCTCTTCAGCAGTTCACACAATTGCTACACAGTTCCACCCTGGCAACGAGACTTCAATTCAACCTCTGGTGTTAGATAGATAATACCCCACTAGCTCTCCCTGTTCAGTTCAAGAATTCTCACATTCAACGTACTACTTCCAATATACTTCTATATTTTGTCCATTACTAGACCCTCTTTCTCTCCGGAGAATTGAGGAAGAAAAACCAACCCTTTCCCCTCTCCAAATTTCCTATAATTATGCACAGAGGTGGTTATAACTGTGCAACTGTCCCAACTACTCGGGGCTCAACTTTATTACCAGCCAACTCTTTCTTTTATTGAAAGAAAACAAAACATAATCTTTATATTGAAAATAAAAATGATACAAAATATGCTCATCATTTATTTTTACTTAAAATAAATTAAAAATAAAATAGTTACCACAGTAAATCTAAGAAACTGATAGTTTCTAAACAACATGAGGGTTACATATTCCTCATCTCAATGTAACACCGTCCTTAGTGTGCATTCCATCCTATGGAATAGATTGGGGTAAGCTTGTTTCATTAGCTCTTCAACTTCCCATGTGGCCTCTTCTGGACTAAAGTGCATCCACTACACCTTAACTTGGGTGACCACTCGCCTCCGCAGCGTTGCTTCTCTCCTATCAAGAATACACAGGGGTTCTACCTTGAATTCTCCATCCGCTTCGACCTACCAATCATTAGAATGATTATCAATACATGCTCTTGTAATTTAACACATCTATATTTTATAAAGTACTTGGTACACCTACTTGTACATATTTCCACTTAATTATATGTCATGAGTAAAATACATATTTCTTTAACAGAGAAATGTGAAACACATTATAGAACTTTATATAACTAGGAAGGGCCAATTTATAAGCTACCGAACCCATCCTCTCCAAAACTTGAAAGGGTGTATAGTAGCGAGGTGCTCACTTAACACAACCATTCCACTGCAAGGTGCTTTTCCTTGGTTTGATCCTTAAGTAAACGTGATCTCCGCCTTAGAACTCTTTATGAGTTCTTTTCTTGTCCGCATAAATCTTCTGTATGTTCTGGGCAGCTTGTAGATTATTCTGAATATTTTTAACTTCCTACTCCATCTCTCTTTTAACTTCCTACTCCATCTCTCTAAGCATATCTGGACCTAAAATCATCTTGTCCTTCAGACTACTTCAATTGATGGGTGTCCTACACTTCCTACCATACAAGACTTTCGTAGGGACTCATTTTAAGTGACTGATGGTAGCTATTGTTGTATGCGAACTCCACGAGGTGGAGGTAATATTCCCATTTAGCATGCTGATTCATTACATACATGCACATCATATCCTCTACTACCTGATTCACCTATTCTGTTGGGCCATCCGTATAAGGGTGATAAGTAGTGCTGAAATTTATTTGAGTGCCTAATCCAATAAAGAGAAATTTCCAAAAGGCAGAGGTAAATTTTACATCTCTACTGGAAATATCTACTTTGGGTATTCCATGCTGTGAGAATATTTCTCTCATAAAAATGTTCACAATATCCACCGCTTTTTAGGTGGAATTTACTTGAACGAAGTGAGCAGTCTTGCTTAATTTTTCCACCACCACCATAATAAAGTCATGCTGCTTCTTGGTCCTAGGCAGCCCAATTATAAAATCTAGCGTAATCGTTTCCCATTTCCATTCTGGAATGGGAAGGGGATTTAACAAGCTCGAAGGATGCTAGTGCTCAACTTTTATTTATTGACATTCTAGAAATTTTGATAGATATTCCATGATATATTTACGCACCTCTAGCCAAAAGTAATCCTTTTTTAGTGCGGAAAACAATTTCTGATATCCTAGATGAGCTACGTAAGGGCTACGATGATGCTCATCCAGTAATAATTTTTGAATTAATTCTTGATTAGGAACATAGAGCCTTCCACGGAAGGTCATTTGGCCTTGGCCATTAATTCCATACTCATTGGTTTTTCCCATCTTCTATAATTCTTGGGTGTGCTGCCAAAGGTGCTTGTATTTAATGGTAGAAGTTTCCTCAGACACGTAATTTTATTGATATTGGAAAAGAAATTACATAAAAAGTTGCAGGAGTTTACAAATGTAAAATTCCACTAAATTTGCAATTAGGAGACTAACCTATTTATAAGCTATATGTCCTAACTTAATTTAGTTATGGATCACTTGAAAAAACAACAAGTGTCCATTTACAATAAATGATCTTCTATCCAATCAACTAACTTTATTCCTATTTTAGAGCCTAAGATACGACTCTATTCTAGAGTCCTATCTTTGCTAACAATATTCTATTTCTAATTGTCTCTAATATTTGTTAAACATTCTAATTTAATAAATATTTTTATCCTAACTTTACATTAATATATTTGGATCATCTAACATTCCCCCCTATGATCCAAAGATACATTACAACATATACCAAGTTCATCTTTGAACTTAGTAAATTTTATTCTGCCAAGAAATTTGGTGAAGATATCGGAAGTCTAATCTTCTGAAGGACAATAAATCAGCTTGATGACATCTTTTGCAATGAGTGATCTGATATGATGATACTTGGTGTCCACATGCTTTGTCTTTGAATGAAAAACTGGATTCTTGGCAAGCTTTATTGCTGACTGATTGTTGATGAATAACGAAGTAGCTTTTGCTGGAGGAATACCCAAGTCCTGTAAAACTCTACGCAACCAAACAATCTCACATGATGCTCCCCATGCTGAAATGTACTCTGCTTCTGCTGAAGAAGTGGCCACTGTAGCTTGCTTCTTGCAACTACAGGAAACTGCAACTGACCCCATGTTCATTAAATAACCTAAGGTTGATGCCCTATCATCAATACTGCCAGCAAATTCGGCACATTAGGGGAATTTTGAGGTCTAAAATGGGCCTCCTAAAGAAATAATAAAATAATAACTAAATCAATAAAATAATATTTATGAATTTGCAATTCACTTTTTGCACCACAATCAATGTAACCATGGTTAAATTTAATTCAAAAGTTGTATCAAAATAAAATTAATAAAAAAATTGCACTGATGTGATAATAAATAAGAATGAGTTTTTCAAGAAAAAGTCATTATCATTGAACAACTAATGCATTTGTCCTTTGTACTTAAATAACTTAAAATAAAATATAAATATAAATATAAATTCATAAATTCTTAATTATATAATATGTTATTAATTAAAATTTATATTATTTAAATTGTATAATAACATGTAATTAATGTACTATATAAAAATAATATAATAAATGTAATATATTATTTTATGTATGAATTTTATTCAAAAAGTGTGAAATGACACTTATTATGAGTACTTTACTTTGACTTTAAAATTAATTAGAGCACTACCATGGTTAACCATGAGTTTTTATCCACCATTGATAATGTGACAAGTAAGTATCTTTAACTCAAGCAATGCCACCTCAACCATCAGCGATGATGTCATCCCCTAAAATGTGATTGGTTCTCATAAAGTGAATTTTGATTGTACATTTTGCTTAGGAGGCCCATTTTAGACCTCAAAATTCCCCTAATGTCTGAAAATCCACCAAGTACAAAATTTTTAGTCTTTTTGTAAAGAAGACCAAAATCTTTTGTTCCTCGGATATAACGAAGAACTCTTTTAGCGGCATTCCAGTGGCTGTCTCGTGGTTCCTGCATAAAGCGGGAAACAATACTGATGGCATAAGAAAGATCTGGTCGAGTAGTTGTCAGATAAATCAGGCTACCAATCAACTGTCGATAAGTAGTGCTATCCACCATTTCACCCCCTTAAAATTTTGAAAGTTTCAAGTTTTTTTCCATAGGGGTAAGAACAGACTTGCAATCCTGCATTCCAAATCGCTGAAGAATTTCTGCTGCATACTTACTTTGAGAAATGAAGATACGATGTGGACGTTGGAATACTTCAACGCCAAGATATTAGTGAAGTAGTCCCAAATCTGTCATCTTAAAACTTGCCTGTAACTCCTTTTTCACCTGTGCAATGTGATCATCATTGTTTCCAATGATAATCAAATCATCTACATACATAACCAGAATCACCATATTTTTACCTTGTTGGGGTACATACAAGGTATCATCAAATTCACTTCGTTGAAAACCAATTTTCTGAAGGTATTCATCCATTTTAGCATACCAAGCTCAGGGAGCTTATTTTAACCCACATAAAGCCTTTATCAGTTTAGAGACTTTATGTTCTTGTCCTTCAATTTCAAAACCTAGTGGTTGTGTCATGTACACTTCTTCCTGTAAATCTACGTTGAGGAAAGCACTTTTCACATCCATCTGATTAACTTTCCATCCTTGTTGAGCTTCTAAGGAAAATTTGAGTCGAATGGTGTTCCATTTAGTTGTAGGAGCAAACGTTTCCTCATAATCTATCCCTTCCTACTGCGCAAAACCCTTAGTAACAAGTCTTGCTTTATACTTGTCAATTTCACGATTTTTCTTGTACTTAATTCGGTAAACCCATTTGCATCTGACGGGTTTAACATTCTGAGGACAATCAACAAGTTTCCAAGTGTTATTGTCTTGAACTGCCTAATATTCATCAACCATAGCCTGTTGCCATTCTTTATGTTTTACTGCCTCTCGGTATGTAGAAGGTTTAGTAAAAGCATTTGCTATCAAGGCTCCTTCGTTTCTTTGTGATCCCCTTGTTCCTGTTTTATTTTTTTCATTAGGCCTGACATCTTTCAAAAGTTGAACTGCCCATTTTGGCAATTGATGTTCACTGGTTTGAGATTGTGAAAAATCACCATCATTAAAAAGAGGGTTGATGTAAACTGATGTTTGTTGATCAACCGCAGGTTCTGGGGGCAGAGAGTCATTGTCAGAAGAACTGCTACTGCTAGGAGAGTTGGATGAACTACTAGAAGACCAAGATGGCGCTGATGAAGAAAACGGACGGGATGAATCATTTTCAGATGAAGGAAACTCAAGTCTATACCAATTTTGTGAATTTGGTTGACTTTGTAAATTTCCGTTTCTTTTATCACTTTTTGTTTCTAGCTTTTGAAGAAGACTTTCAACTTCTTCAACACTCTTACTCTCATTTTCATCAAAAATTACATCTCTGCTTACAATAAATTTCCCATTCCACAAAAGTTGGTACCCTTTCTTCTCACCAGAATATCCTATCATTGTGCACTTCAAGCTTCGTGCATCAAGCTTAGTTCATTTTTCCTTCGGAACTAAGGCATAACAAACTGATCCAAAAACTCTGAGATATTTTACCTGAGGTTTGAAGCCAAACCATGCTTCATAAGGTGTGATTCCATCTAAAGAAGTAGTGGGAGATCTGTTCTTCAAGTAGACAGCGGTATGAATTGCTTCGGACCAATATAAATGACTTAACTTTTTGAAATTTAACGTAGATTGCGCCATTCCTAACAAGGTACAATTCATTCTTTCTACTACTCCATTTTGCTGTGGAGTGTAGACATTGGTAAGATGTCGTTTTATGCCATTATCCATGCAATACATTTTGAATTTATTTGAAGTGAATTCTCCGCCATTGTCAGTTCTAAGAGTGCCAATCTTCTCCTTTACTTCATTTTCTATAAGCTAACGAAATTTTTTGAACTTTTCAAATTCTTCTGACTTTTGCTTCAAAAAATATACCCAAGTCATCCTGCTAAAATCATCAATAAAGAGTAAGAAATATCTGCATCCTCCGAGCGAATTTGGTAAGGGTCCACAAATATCACTGTGAACCAACTACAAATTCCTGTTTGCATGCCATGAACTTGTAGGAAAAGTCTCTCGATGTTGTTTTCCAAAAATGAAAGATTCACACTTTGCATTTCCCCTTTTGAATGTTGGAAGTCCCTTAATCATTCCCTGTTTTTGTAACTGAGAGTGACTGTCAAAGTTGAGATGGCCATATCTTACATGCCACAATTTGATCGGTGAAATGTCTGTACTTGCTGCTCCTGCAAAGTCAGAATTTCTTGGAATAACTGTCCCTTTCATCCTTAACAGTTTTCCATCTTCATAACCTGTCATTACTATTTTCATGTTCTGTTTGACTGAGTTAATTTTAACTAAGCCATCTTCCATAATCACCATATGTCCTTCTTCTCAAATTGTGACTAAAGATAAAAAAAAATTCTTGCATGTTGGGACATACCATACATTTGAAATCATTCTTTCTCCAATGCCTGGTAAAAAAACTTTAACTACACCTTTGCCTGAAGGAGTCTGTTTTGTTTTATCAGCAAGATAGATTGAATTCATCTGGCATTATTGGAAGCTCCAAAATAAATCTTGACGAAAATTCATGTGTTGAGTTGTGCCTGTATCCATAATCCATGCATCTTCATAATCACTTCTAAGAAAGCTTGAAACTTGTAAAGCTATTGATTCTGTGTTGGTGAAAACATATTCGAAACCATCAGGAACATCTTCATCATTTGAAAACTGTGTAGAGTTTGGATGAAACTTGGGAATTTTCTCAATAGAAGTTCTACAATCTGCCACATAATGGCCAACTCTATTACATATCCTGCAAAAAAATTGACTGAAATCGTTGCCTCTGCCTTGAGACTATCCTCTGCCTTAATACTGTCCTCTTCTTCTACTTTGGCCTCTGTTCTGAGTTTGTCCTCTACCTTGATTATATCCTCTACTTTGAGTGTTGCCTCTTCCTTGAAAATTGCTCCTGCCTGACTTGTAGGCTTTGTTGAAATTATTTCCTCTGCTTTGACTGTGACCACGACCTTGGGCTGCTTGATTTTGATTGAAATTTCCTCTTCCTATGTTTCTTGAACTATCAACTGAGGAGTTACTTGAGCTGGCTTCGGTGAAGAAGACATCTTCTCCAATATTTTTCTTCTTCCCAAAGGTTTTATCATGCTGGGCTAACATGTCACTCAATTCATCAAAATTTATCTTCTCTAAATTTCCAGTGACTTGCAAAGTTTCCAAAAAATGTGTGTAAGATGATGGAAATCCATCAATTAGAATCATGGTCAAGAAGCTTTCATCAACAGCTTGAAAACCAACATTTATTATTTCTTGCTTGATGTTTTAAAGTCGTGAAATATACTCAAGGACATCACCACCTTCAGTTAATTTCTGTTGAAGCAATTTTAATTGAAGATCAACCTTATTTGATTCAGGCTGTGTATCAAAGAGATCTTTGAATGTACGTAAAGTAGTCCATGCATCTGAGGAATTTTCAATATGTATGTACATTTCATTATTAACTAAAGCTTTTATAAGAGCTAATGCCTTGGCATTTTTTACTTCCCATTTTGCAAGTGAAGCTGCATCTGTTGGTTTATTTGGCTTAATGTTGCCATTGCATATTTCATGTCACAATTCATTATAAATGAGAGTTCTTTCAATTAGACGTTTCCATGTCTTATAATATTTCACCCCATCTAGCTTATCAGACTCAGAGAACAGATTAATTAACTTTGACATGATAGTGTTGAAGCAGTGCACCAAAAGAATCAAGCAAAAGAAGAAAATGAGAAACTAGTCACACGAAACACGCCACACCAAAAATGACACAAGCCACGCAAAAAAAACGATCTATCGGGGCTTGGCCTTGACCCTCGTATAGTCGTTGAAAAAAGGAGAAAAATGACTGAGCTTTGTACTTGGCTCTAGTCAATTTCTCATCACTACAAGGAAAATATCCTCTAGCGGAGGTTATAAAGGAGGTTTTTAGTGTTATAAAATTGGCCAAAATTTTCAAAAAAACATATGCCACCACATCCGTTTCTGGTAGCGGAGGTTTTGGTGGAGCTTTTAATGGAAATTCAACACAACTAAAAAAAAACGGGCGGTTGGAGGTTATTACGGATGTTTTTTCATCGGTGCTCTTATCAAGTTTTAACGCACCGGTGCGTATCGGTAGACAGCGCACCAGGGCGGTCTAAGGAGAATGCATCGGGCCGTTAAGGAAAAAAACAACACTGGGCCTGGTGTTGGTGATACAATGCACGGGGCCGTTCTAATTGGTCTTGGGATTTGAGCGGTGCCCATAGGTCGTATAAGCGCACCGGTGTGTGTATCTTTATGAGGCATCGGTGCTCCATATCACAGAAATACACCGAGATTTATAATTGGTATCGGTATTCGTGCGGTGCACATGACATCTACAAATGCACTGGTGCTTATAGATACATAAACACCCCGGTGCGCATTATCACACAAACACACCGATATTTATAACTGGAATCGGTATTAGTGCGGTGCCCATAGAATCATAAATTATTGTGATTGTTTTAAATTCTTTATTCATCAAGATTCGACACATCTTATAACAATATTCATATTAATTACATTTTTATTAGTGCATTTGAGAACGACAATGGAGAATGCAATAGAATAAATTAAAACACACACACACACACACACACACACACATATATATATATATATATAAGACAGTCTTTATCATACAAAATGGGACAATTATTTGTATCCCTTTGTCTTTCAATTGGGACACTATGTCCATTACATTAAACAAAATGTCTGATTTCACAGACATATTTCAAAAAATAAAACACTTTGCTTTGATATCCAAATTACATAGTGATCATCATTCTTCGCTTGAACTGCTGTCACTGCTAGAGCTACTTCCATGACTTGGATTATTTTCAGGAATGTTGTGTTCACGACGTTGATTGTTTTCTTCTTCTTCACTTTCCATCTACATACATAAAAATAAACTGAAATGAGTGTATATACATTGGTGAGAATAATGAAAATCAATCCAATATTAAATAATATACATCAATGTAAATCGAAAACAAAAATGACATACCATAGCAACAATTGACTCATAAACTATACACATTCTTTCAAAACCATGTACCATGCCATCTTTCAAAATTTCATCTGTTGGCGCAGTTCCATACTTTGTTTCCTACAAGGTTTATACCCCATAACAAATCATATATTTAATATAAAAGATGTTTTTGTTCTATTAATTATAGAAGGAGATAATTAAAACAAGATCAATAGATGCTTACAAATTCCACAATTAAATTCTAATATGCCAACATATACTCACAACCCATATTTAACGCGATTTCAATCAATTCGTCTGATGGTTCTTCTTTGTATGTTAGCACCTGTTTGAAGACATTCAATGATGATTTTTATAAAACAACTTAAAAATACAAAAATGAAATCTAGTTAAGTTGTTATAAGGAAGTAAAAATTACTCACAAACTTAGAGATCAACAATTTTCCTCCTTGTCGTCCTATTTTATGTGCTGAATGGGTTCCATTTTCTTTTCTTTTCTGCAAGAAAATTATTGAAAATTAATATTTAATGCTAAATTGTTTATTTATTGTACCTAATGATCGAAAAATTCAATGATTACATATTACATTTGAAGCACGTTGTTGTATTCATTCCACTAGATCCCTCAAACTCTTCCAACACCACTCGAGATGAGCCAAGGAGCAATTCATTTTCATTTGCATGTTCTATTTTTTTTCTTTTCTTAGAACAACATTGATTTTTTGAGTTGCTGGTCCCTGTAGAACATTAAACATATGTGAATTAGTAGACTGTTTGAGACATTTTATCTAATAATTTTAAGTATATTATTAATGATAATTAAAAAAAGAAACTCATATTGGATCGATAGTATTTTTTCATTCACCTGATTCATCTTTTTGCAATTTTTCCATTAAACTTTTACGCTCTTCTGGTCGTAGATCAAAAATAATCATTTTGAGCTTCATCATTTTGTGGCTTTGCATGATATACAATAAACAATACATATTAGTTAAAGTTGCATATAGTTCAAAAATAATATTTTTTATAAAGAATTTACAAAGAACTTGCCTTTTTTGCTTTTCTTGATGTGTTAACAGTATTTTTGTTACTTGATATATTGTCAGTCATTTCTTTATCAATCTGAAACCTGTACCATATCATTCATTAATATATTTATAAATAAATTCTCAACTTTTCAGGTAGAAAATAAATCTGGAGACACCGGTGGGCCTTTCATGAAATCCGCACCATTGCCGATGCGCCTTTCATGAAATCCGCACCACCGCTGGTGCGTGGATATATTAAAAACGCACCGCAAAACAGTATAATAAATCATACAGTGCGTTAGGTATTATAAACACACTGCAAAAACAGTAAAATAGACCTAACGGTGCGTGGTGTATTATAAACGCACCGCCAAAACAGTGTAATACACCATACGATGCTTTCCTAGTTAAACAGAGCACCAGCGCCCTATTTCAGATTTGGCGCATGAATTTAAAAAAATGTTTTCACTTTTTTACGACACAGAACTTGCTGGTGCGCTGTAATAATACAAAGCACCGGTGTAGTGGCATACGTAGGGCGCACCGATAAAGAAAAATCCATTTTTTCAAAAATTCACGCAATGGTTGAATGGATTGGGATCCGACTATGCAAGTCGTCCCGTGGGTTGGACGTCAATCTAAAATGAAAAACCCTAATTCCGAAATCACAGAAACAGGGAGAAGAAAGGACAAAAACAAAAAAATGAAGGGTTCAAGGTAAAAATGGATAAAACTGTAGAAAAAAGTAAAAAAAAGAATTAAATTTAATCACAAAATGGTTTGAAATTCTATGATAAAGGGCTTGAATCACCAGAGTTTTTGTTTCTGATTGTCTGAATACTTCTGTTCGAACGTATTTCGCCATCCATAGTGCCCTCGTGCTCTCCTGCAAAAATCTGACTGAATTTTTTTAGCAAAAACAGTGAAATAATGAAAAGTGTTTAGTATTTAAAGAATTATTTTATCAATTAGATTTTCGAAAATATTTTGCCGCTCATTTTTCAAATTGCTGCTTTTTTATTTGCGTTTATTTGTTTTTGGTGCGCGGAAATGTGATGCACCGGTGCGTTGTATTAATACGACGCATCGGGGCCTGTTAGGATGATAAGCGCACCAGCGTTTTAAATTTTTTTTTTTTTTTGGTTGTATGTAAGATCATAATAAAATAATAATAATTATAAAGTACATGAATTTATTTTCATTATTTTCTAAAATTTATGTTACAAAAAATCGTATTATTCTAGATATGTTATTTTACAATTATTTTTAAATTTACAAATTTAAATATTTTAATAAAATCATTTCATATTAATACAATTAATATTTTCACATTAATAGAATAAAAAATTTACAAATTAATATTTTACATACAATTACATTAATTAAAATTAAAATTACAATTTTACATTAATTTCACATACATGAATTACGATTAGAATTAAAATTAAAATTTTAATTTTACATACAATTACATTTACAATTTTACATACAATTACATTTACAATTTTACATATAATTACATTTGCAGTTACAATTACAATTTTACAAATATTTTACAGACAATTCAATTAAAATTACAGTTACAAATACAATTACATTTACAATTTTAAATAGAATTACATTTACAATTACAATTACAATTTTACAACTATTTTACATACAATTCAATTAAAATTACAATTACAAATATAATTACAATTTGTGAAATTTACATACAATTAGAATTACAATTACAATTTTACAAATTTTCATATATACAATTACAATCATTTCATAATAAATTAAATATTACAATTACAATTAAAATTTTACATTAATAAATATTTTACATACAATTATACTTAAAATTACAATTAGTACAAACACAAATACAATTTTACATAGAATTAAAATTAAAATTACAATTAAATTCACGACATAATATTTAATAAATATCATTGTCATTTAATAATATTAAATTAATTAATAAACATCATCACGATCATGATAACCATCATACAAACATCATATTCAACTAATAAACACATTCAATTAACATCAAATTAACATTATATATTAACATCATCACAACAAAAACATCAAATATACATCTCAATATAATGTCAAATAACTCATGCGCCTATCACATATACACATCTATCTTCAAACTAAACATTAAATGAACATATCTAACATGACTAACAATATGCGCCACATCATGATGATCATCAACATGAGAATTAAGTACAACTGCAACATGAACATAAAATACATGGACCATATATATATATATATATATATATATATATATAACTGAATAATGTTAAAAATATACAACTGTAATATAAATCATGTCATGGATCAGGCGCTGGTGGTAGCATAACAACATGATCAATAAGACTAGTAGAAGTGGATGCGGCCTGCTCAGTAAAGCTGGGTGCAGCCTCGACAGTCGATGGTCGACTAGCCTGCTCATGATCATGATGATCACTAGTACTAATGGATGCATCTGCTGGTGGTAGTACAACATGATCAATATGAGGCGCAGTAGTAGTGGAGGCGGCCTGCTCAGTCAATAGTACTATAGCCTCGACGGTCGATGGTCTAGCCTGCTCATGATGACCGTGACTAGTACTCATGTTGGATGTTGTAGGTTGCTGACTGGACGTGTGGCCGATGGTCCAGCCTAATCTCCATGATGACTAGTGTCAGATGCTGGCAGTCGAGCCTCATGCTGATCATTAGGCGCGCCGCGAGGTGAATGATCACGAGATGCATCTGAGTGGCTGCTCGCAGACTGTCCATCATCACGTGCCGTAGCTCGACTACGCCTATAGCTACGGACAATCCTCCTCAATCGAGTAATAGCTGTCGTAGCTCCTACGACATGCCACATCAGGTCGTACATGTCACACGGCATGCCTCTCCACATCCGTATCAATCTATCATTGCCCTGTATCTCTCTGT
This sequence comes from Pinus albicaulis, assembly GCA_034641835.2. Lineage (NCBI taxonomy): Eukaryota > Viridiplantae > Streptophyta > Pinopsida > Pinales > Pinaceae > Pinus > Pinus albicaulis. Next base: position 714,854,029 of record CM076583.1, on the reverse strand, counting down.
AATGAGCGGGCCTGATGCCCGCATCTGAAATCAATCCACAGAGTTGGCTGCCCAACTCCATTCGGTATCTAGTCTCTGGTCGACCATGCCTAGCAAAAGGCGGTACCGGTGCACCATGAGGCGCATGAGGATCAACACGTCTCTCTGCTGCGCCACATGCCTCATCCTGATATGGCGCATCAGCCATCTCCTGATCGTAATCATCAAGATTGACACCTGGATCATGTGGTGGATCCGACATCTCATCGCCATCAAAAGACCCAATGTCTGCAAAATATATACAAGTACACAACAATAATTAGACAATTTCATTACACAATTTAATAAAAACAAGTTAAATAACATGTTAGAATAAATATAAATAAAAAAATAATATTACCTCTATCATATGGTGGCTCATAATGAGTGAAGAGGATGTTGGGACACCCTCGCCGATCTAGTCCAACATAAGAACATGGGACCATAATGAAGGGATGCAGCCCGCCAATGCTGGCTAGTAAGTCCAGCAAATCATGTGATATCCTCGCTGGAAACATAGTGTCTCCCCTCTTGGGCAGACCACCTGACAAGTTGTGGTTGCTGTACTAAAGAATCAACATAATATAAAAGCGAGCAACTAATGAGTTTCCCGTCACTGGTGTTGTGCGAAATGATCAAAGCGATAATAGAGAGGCACTACACGTCCCATCTACCAAAAGCACCTATATGTAATTGACCTCCAGGTACCTGAAACTATGAAGGAGACAGTACATGTGCTCCAATGTATCTCTGGTAACTAACTCCCTACTACACAACCAGGTAGCACGTCTGGGAATGAGTGGAAATCCACCCCTCTCTTCGATAGTCCTATAATAAAATAAATGTCCTCCTCAGCGGGTGTGTACCACTGGTTAGGACCAACCTGAAAAGCATGTCGGTGGGCATTCCACCTGCCGATAAGATGTCTCAAAAGCACACTATGGGCCTTTAGGCTGGAAATAGCCTCCTCATAGAACTTGAGGAGGCCTACCTGCTTAAGGATCTCCAGGGTATCTGTAGTAATAGGGCGAGGGCATCCATCTCTCTCCCTCTCTCGCGCCTCCCATTGGCGAATCATGTCATATTGTTCTACTTGTTGTTGTTGTTGTTGCTCCTGTTCTCTCTGAATCATTGCCATATTAAATAATTTTTTTCTATTAAAACATAAATGTATTTATAAATATACATATATAATTTTTTTTGACAAAAAAACAAACATACAAGTCGGTGCTCCATAAAAACAGTCACGCACCGGTTCCGGTGCATTTTAATCTTTTAGCGCACCATCCCTGGGCCCCCTAATGAAACAGACCGCACCGGAGTCAGTGTCGATGTCTATTTTTCAAGAACCGTGGACTGTACATAATTCAAAATAGCGGTGCACTGACTGAAATATATGTCCTGACGCGTATAATCATGTCATCACACCGAATTCATGACAATAACATAGTTGACGGTGCGGTCTTTTACCCGGCCGCACCGATGACCCTCTTGGAATGAAAAATGTGGTGCGCTGACATAAACTGGGGCGGAAAATGCAGTCAACGCACCGCACTGTGATTGCCGGGGTCAACGGTGCGCCTGGATAAATGAGCGCACCATCATTTTTATTTTTTATTTTTTAGTTTAAAATTTATAGGGGCGCCTTCCGGCACTGCCCCGGAAACGGTGTGGTTACCGTTAGCACCGGTAGCAGTGCTGCCTGTAAATTTTACAGGTAGCCCCACTAGTCGGTGCGAGCCGAACTGCTCGAGCGCACTGCGCGACAAATTTTTTTTTTTCAGATGTAGGAATCGAAATATCCACAGTAGTCATTTTTTTGTCTACGTTTTGAGTCTAGATCTAGACTCATCATCAAGACAATTTGCTAAAGAAGAAAGAAGATCAAGGATAATAAATAAGGGTGGAGTGGAAGAAAAAGGAAGGAAAAAAGGCCGACCAGCTCTTTAGTAATAGTAAATAGTTAATGCAATAATTCTAATTTTATTTATATTAATTCCTATAATTTTTATAAATAGGTTAATTCAATTATTAATAATTTTTTTTAGTCTATTTAAAAAGGGTTATTCTATAATAAAGGGGTTGATTAAATTAATAATAAGAGGATAGTATTATCAAATATTATAATATGGACTTATAGATACCTAACATTTTAATTTTTAATCATCCACTAAGTAGTGATAGTTAATAATTTAATATATCACCATGGATATTTTAAGTTCTTCATATGCAATAGTATATTGTATTTATGTTAATGATTAAAAGGATCTAATTCATTGTTTTACTAAATTAAAATTATTTTACCTACTAATATTAAAAAGGAGGAAGGAGGAAGGTCTAATTAAAGGTGGTAACTAAAAAGGGGTGGTAATTTTTATGAAAATGCTTAAGAGGTAATATTATATTTATGTTAATCAATTAACATAAATATTTATGAAAATGCTTAGGAGGTAATATTATATGATGTTAATCAAGGGTAAATTTTATGAAATAGCTTAAGAGGGTTGAAAAATATGAGAGGGAAAAGGGGGGACTTTATGTGATTAGTATTAAAAGAAGGGTTTTAATTTTTATAAGAATTAAAGGTTTTATATGAAGCGGATTTCAACAGAAGGGAATGAAATAAGGGAAGAAAAGGAAAAAGAGAAAGAAAAAAGGGGGGAAGGTTAAAGGGAGGACAAGGAGAGTTTTAAGGAAAGGAAGATGACAGGATAGCGGGGGTTACAGGAGATGATGAAGGGTCTAAGAGGGAGGAAGGTGAAGGAGAGTTATAGCAGGTGAGAGACCAAGGTAAACACAGAAGGGAGAAACTGACAAGAGGGTAAAAGGGGCAGGAGATGCTAAACCTCATCATCTAAGGGGAGCTTATTTGCAGGAAAGGCTATGGATCCAATTTCTACTAATCTCTAGACCTCCATCTCTATTAAGATTGTGGGGGTGTTTAATGATTTCCAGGGCTTTGTGAACTTTACATTTAAAATGATGTTTCTCGTTAGTAATGACCACTGCATCTTCAAGGCATATGTGGTGACGAGTTTTATTGGAGTGTTCCGCTAATGCTGAGGTTTTAGTTCTTCCTAACCTATTGTCAACCCCATGTTCTCTAAACCTAATTTTAAAGGTCCTACCAGTTTCCCCAATATATCATTCTCCGCAAGAACAGTTAATTTTGTAAACCCCTTTATGTTGGAGGTGGTCAAGGTCATCTTTGATAGATTTCATCCTCTGCCAGATGGTCATTAGAGGCTTGAAGGATGTTTTAATGTTATTCTTAGCTAGGACCTTGGCCATCTTGTCAGTGACCCCTTGGATGTAGGGGAGGTAAGCTTTAGATGTTGTAGGATAATCAGTTGGAGTTTTATTATTATTATCACTGGATCTCGCTTTTTGGATAGCTCTGTTGATGTCTCTCTTACTATATCCAAGGTTTATGAACGATCTTTTTAGTTGTTCTATTTCTTCTTCAATATGTGTATCATATGATATTCTAAAAGCTCTAGTAAAAAGAGTCAACAGAACTCCCATCTTTTGGGCCGGGAAGTGATGTGATTCTGCATGAAGGTAATTGTCTGTGTGGGATTTCTTTCTAAACACCTTATGTCCAAGGGTGTCGTCCTCATTTCTCAAGAGTAGAATGTCAAGGAAAGAGATCTGATTGTTTACTTCACCTTCCATTGTGAATTGTATATCTTTGGAAATGCTATTGATATGGTTCAGGAATTTATCCAATTCCTCATCCCCATGTGGCCAATTGACGTTAGTGTCGTCCATGAACTTGATCCAGAATTTAGGTCTCAAAGGGTAAGAGTCAAGAGCCTTCTTCTAAAATTTTTCCATAAAGAGGTTTGCCACTATGGGTGGCAATGGAGAACCCATAGCCATTCCTGATGTTTGTTCAAATATTTCACCTTGGAAGGTGAAGAAGGTGGAGCGGAGAAAAAATTATGCTAGCCTCGCGCTCTGGGGGTCTACGACTTCTTTTACCACCTGAACAACTTCATCTAGAGGGATTTTGGTAAAGAGTTGAACAACGTCGAAGCTCACAATTCTATCTTTGGGAACCAGTTTGGCTTTTTTAATGAAATCAATGTAATGGTTGGAGTCCTTGATGAATGAAATAGTTTTGCCGACCAGTGGGGCGAGGGTGTTGGCCACGAATTTGGCTAATTCATAAGTAGGGGCTCCTATGGTATTGAAAATGGGTCTCAGAGGTGCGCTAGTTTTGTGGATCTTGGGGGCACAATAAATGCGTGGGGGGCCCATTAATGGTTATTTTTAAGTTTATTTCAATTTCTAATTCGCTAAAAGGCTTAATTATAGAAAAACTAGAAAAATACCTGTACATTTTGCTGTCGAGGAGGCATATTGGCTGTAAAATTTGGAAAATAAAATTTGCCCATTGTTTTTCAAAATGCAAGCTGAAGATTAGTGGCAAATGCAGAGCAACAGTGCATGTAATGGGTGCAATGAGAGCACCGATATCAGGGCGGCTCAGAAATAAGGAAATAGCACCGGGGCTTGAGAGCTCTGGAGCACTGAAGAAAGTGAATAATGAAGTTTTTTGGCCGTAATTTTTTTTTAATTAACCCTGTTTCGGTGTGCGGGATTTTCTAAGCGCACTGGTGCTGTTAAACAAAACCGCATTGGGATGTTTCAGTTTTGGCGTGAAAATTTGATGATGCACCGGGGCGGCGTAATTGTAAAGCACCGATGCATAATAGTCGCAAAGCATCGGTTTTTTGGCCTTATTTTTTTTTTTAATATAACGCTATTTCAGTGCGTGTGGTTTCTGGCGCGCCGGTGCTATTAGAGAAGAATGCACTGGCTTGTTCCTGTTTTGGCGCAGTGTTTTATGATCCACCGGCACGGAAGAGTATTGACGCCCCGGTGCGTTACAGTAATTGGACGCCCTGACGATGTGTGTACTTCGCGCACGCTTTCTGGTGTGCCAATGTTTGGTGCGCATCGGTGCGTTCTGTGGTATCAGGTGCACCGGTAATTGATAGCTCATGAGCACTGAAAAACTGAAAAATATGATTTTTTTGTCGTAAATATTTTTTTAGTTTAACCCTTTATCGGTGCGCATTGTTTATAGGCGCACCAGTATTGTTTGGTACAAATGCACCAGTCGATTTGTGTTTTGGCACGTTTTTTATGATGCACCGATGCGGTTGCTTTTTACCGCACCGGGTGGTTTCAGTGTTGGCATTGTGTTTTATAATGCACTGGCGCGGACGAGTTGTGAGGCACCGGTGCTCTATTATATTATGATGCACCGAGCGTGTGTGTATGGAGTGCACGGTGCCCAGTGTGCCAATGATTTTGTCCGTCCATGTGCGTTCTTTTTTTGAGAGCACCAGGACGAGTTGTAACGATAAGAGCACCGATAGGAAAACATCCGCAAAACCATCCGCCCGCAAAGATCCTCTAGTAATCTCCGCTAGAAACAGATGTATGGGGTATTTTTCTTTGTGGTTCCTCAAAAACATCCGCTAGAGGGTCTTTTCCTTGTAGTGCGTTGAGAGTTTACAATTAAATATTTGCAAAATTTGACCACTTTACAATTCCCGTACACATTACTTCTTAAAAAATTTACCCCCCATCAAAGTAAAAAGTACTTTGAGTTACAAATAATAACCCTTATTTCTCCAAAAAAAAAAAATCTACTTATACCACCAAAAAAAAAGTTCTACTTCACCTTATTGCTCCTAAAAAGAATACAATTGTCTCCCTTATAACTCCAAAAATAATTTTGACTTATAGCTCCAAAAAAAAAAAAAAAAAAAGCAAAATACCCTTTTGACACCTTCTTGCTCCCTTACAAAAAAGATTCCCTAACTTCAAAAATAAAATAAAATTTTACAGAATTTAGAGAATCCATGTATGTTATGTCAATTGTCTGCATGTAATTGAAACAGGTCCAGATCGGGAACGAGTCTCTAGAATATTTTTCTTTTGTGTCGAATTATCACAAGTCAGGGAAACTACTTATCAGCAGTACAACTGGTCCTTGTCCTTGCTTAGCAATGTGCATTTTGATGCCATTAGTTTCTACAATCTTGTGAGTTATTTCATTACTTTACCTCACCTTTATTTGGCAGCATCCTCCTTCCAAACATGGCTTCTAAATTTCTTCGAAAAGCGTTGAATTCTTCTCTCCACCATAATCTCCTGTTCCTTCAGGTGATGTTGAAGACTTCTTTTGCCGAATCAAACTCGGTTGGTAGACTGAAATCCAGTTGGGTGTGGATTTCTAGGAGTAGTCACCTATGAGCGGAATGGGATCCGTCTTCAGTGCTCCTTTTGAGGCACTGGTGTTTCCACGACTACTGTGGAAGATATTTTCTTTTCAAGTACAACTTGTGTGATTTGAGCATTTACTAATTTAGGTAATGGATTACCAATCTGTTCATCATACGACACATCAGTTGTTTCGGCTGTCATACATGCTTCTTCCCTAATCACAAGAGGAAACATTTCATATGGTCCCTCTTTAGTTAGCTCAGATTCCTCTAAGAAAGACAAATCAATACCTGTTCCTGGAGGTTGACAAAAAAGGCTTGAGGAGTTATCATTTCTTCGTTAAAAACTGACTTTACTTTATCACCTTTGCAGATCACATAAGCCGTTTAAATTTTAAAAAAAATATAAAACATCGACTTTCCTTTTTATTGCACATACTTGTCATGAATTTGAGACGGCCTGCATAGCCTGGCCATAGCCGGTTGAATTTTTTTTTTTGCTACAGAAAAGATCTCATTATGCTTTATCTTCGTCCATTTATAATTTGCTTGTCCGTCAATCATTTGCTGGTCAATTCAATGAAGTTTTCCAAGAACTAATAGAGCTGGAATCTTCTCCTCATATCCATTGCATTACTGGAGCTCTGATACCACAATAATGGCAGAAGTGTCCTCAGATACGTAATTTTATTGATATTGGAAAAGAAATTACATAAAAAGTTGCAGGAGTTTACAAACTTAAACTTCCACTAAATTTGCAATTAGGAGACTAACCTATTTATAAGCTATATGTCCTAACTTAATTTAGTTATGGATCACTTGAAAAAACAAGTAGTTTCCATTTACAATAAATGATATTCTATCTAATCTACTAATTTTATTCCTATTTTAGAGCCTAAGATACGACTCTATTCCAGAGTCCTATCTTTGCTAACAATATTCTATTTCTAATTGTCTCTAATATTTATTAAATATTCTAATTTAATAAATATTTTTATCCTAACTTTACATTAATATATTTGGATCATCTAACAGTATTCCAGGTCTTCAAGAGTGGCTTTAGCAAGTGGTCCCCATACATCAAATTCAATGTGGTGGAATTGGATCTCTTACAGACATTGTAACTTCCTACTTAAGGCATCTGCTACATGGTTTTCCTTGCCTTTTAAGTGCCTTACATAAAAATATAATTCACTTAAAAGGGCAGTCTATCTGGCTTGTCTAGCATTTAGATTTGGCTGACAAAAGAAATTGGTCAGACTACTGTGATCTGTTAGTAGTAAAAAAAAATCCCCGATAAATAATGGTGCCACATCTTTAATGCATGGATTATTCTATGAGTTCAAAGTCGTAATATGAGTACTTTTGTTCATGTTCCTTTAGATTGTGAGACTCATATGCCACTATCTTATCCTCCCACATGAGAACTCCTCCCATGCCTTTTTGACTTGTGTCCATGCACACAACAAACTCCTTTTCTGGATCTGTTACCTTCAACTTGATTGGGGCTAAGATTAGTAACTATTTTAACTACTCAAATATTTGTTGACACCATGTTATCGACCAAAATTCCCACCCTTTCTTTTGTAGGGAAGTTATAGGATATGCGATTTTGGAGAAGTTCTTGATAAAACAATGGTAGTAGCCCTCCAAACCCATGAAAGATCTTATGCCAACAATTTTTTTAGGAACAGTCCATTCCATGATTGTTCGGATCTTTTAGGTCTACAACTATTCCTTCTGTTGATATTACATGCCCCAAATACTAAATTCGGTCCTTGAAGAAATCACACTTGATGTATTTGGTGTACAATTGATATTCCCTTAAGGTTTGTAGCACTATCTTGAGGCGTTTTTAATGTTCATCCTGATTTTTGGAGTAAATCAAAATGTCATCAATGAAAATGAGTACAAGTTTATCTAAATAAGGCTGAAATATGCCATGCATTAGACTCATAAAGGCGGTAGGAGCATTGCTAAGGAAAAATGGTAGTACTACGAACTCGTAGTGACCATAGCGAGTTTGGAAAGTAGTCTTACAGATATCTAATTCCTTGATCCGGATTTGATGATAACTAGATCCGAGATCGATTTTTGAGAATACACTCCCTCCACGGTCTTGATCAAACATATCGTAAATTCGTGGTAACGGGTATTTATTTTTTTAAATTAGCTTATTCAGCTATTGGTAGTTGATGCATAACCTCATGGTTCCATCCTTATTTTGTACAAACAATACTGGCCCCCCAAGGGGACACGCTGGGGCAGATATATCCTTTCTCGAGCAGCTCCTGCAGCTGCATCTTAAGCTCAGTTAATTCAGGCATGCTCATACAATAAGGAGTCTTTGATACAGGGGCTTAACCTGGAATTAATTCAATCGTAAAGTCAATATCCCGTTTGGGTGGAAGTATAAGGATTGATTATGGAAATACATCAACAAAGTCTTGAATACTTGGAAAATTTTCAAGTGAAGCTATCTTTTCCTTCGAGTTGGTATGTCCAACCTGCACAAAATAAATTTGGCAACCTTTTCGGATGCACTTTCCTAATTGGTCGGCTGTGATAAGTCGTAATTTAATATCTTTCTTGATACCATGCAGCTTCTGCCTTACTCCTTCATTGGTGAGGAAACTGATACTCTTTTCCTTGCAGTCCGTGACTACAGACCATTGGATTTCTAACCGGTCCATTCCAATCAATACATCATATGAACCCAAGGGAAGCATGTTCAGATTCACATGAATTTTCTGACCTCATACTTCAATCAAACAATTTTTTGTTTTTGTAGTTATTCGCCACTTAGCACCAGTGTCCACTTTCACTAGCCAAGGCTTTTAGATTTTAAGGCTGGGTAACTGGCATAGCTCTACAAATTTTGGGCTAATATAACTTAATCTAGCATCCAGATCAATTAAAATAAAGAGAAGCTAGTTAGCAATTTTACCTTCACATTCTATCATTGAGGGCTGGTACTCCGCTTGAAGATCCTCCAATGTTGCGTTAATTAGAAGGTATACTTATTTCTATATCTCCTACGGTTGAGGCTTCCTGTCTATTCACTGCATGCTCAGTTATTTCTTTATGTGTGTAGTTGTGGTAGTAATATGCTTCACCGCAACCCCAACACTGTAGGGGAGGTTTGGGAACCTGCCCAAGTTTTGTTTTGCTAGTTAATTCCATAGTTCTAGTCCCTGGCTGCCACTTCTCCTTTGACTGTGGTTTTTCCAACCCTCGGTTTACTGAACCTCTTTATGCATTTTTAGGAACTGACTTAAAATTCCTAAAATTTTGGGAGCTCCTTGGTGCTTTCTTCTGGTTCCAGCTTTTGCCAGAGTCCCTCTTCTTGGTTTGTTGGTAGCACATTCACACCTTCTTGATTTCCTCATCCATCATTTAAGAGTTGTCGAATTTGACTCTTTCTTTCATAAATGTGGGTAAACTACTCAAGAATCTCTGCACATTAGCTCTTTCCTCATGTAAATATGGTACGTACCTCAATAAATCAGTGAACTTGGCGACGAACTCATCCATAGTTAGTTGTCCCAAACGTAAATTGTGGAATTCCATGGACTTCTCATCATAGAAACACTCTATCAAGAATTTATCCTTGAAATAATTCTGGAAATATTTCCAATTTATCCCTTTCTCGTCAATTTTCTGCACAATTTTAACTTCCTCCCACCACAGAGTGGCCTTCCCATGTAACTGATATATGGCCAATCGAGCTCTGATATTGTTGTTAAAGTCATATACTTGAAAATATTTATTCATTTCAATAATCTGGACTTCAGTTGCCTCTTCCTTCCCTCCATCATACGTTGGTGGGTTGATTTTTTTGAATTCTCTTTGTAATTTCGTTCACTGTTTCTTTGTAATTCCTTGATCTTGGGTATTGTCTGACTCTTCCTCATACTGAATCCTATGCCTCTCATGTTGTTGAATGTGTTGAGTATGAATCTCTTCTTGGTCATTTTCAATATGCTTCTCATCCCTCTCATAGTGAGTTTCATGTTCAAGATTCAACTGGTATGCTCTGTTATTTTGTTTATCAGAAATAATTTTTAGATTTTATCCTGTTCTTGAATTAACCTCACATTATCACTCCTCATTTGTGCACTCTCATTCTGTAATTGATGCACCGTTTCCAACAATTGTCGTGTTTTTTGTTGTTGATCTTCCATTAATATGTTTAGGTCGTATTATCGGTTCACATCCAGATGTAACCACATTTCGGGATTAGTTCCTCCATACAATGCTTCATGTCTTCCTGAATATGTGGATCCCCGCTACATCTTGCCTCTAACTCAGTTTCCTTTTCTTTATTTGTTGTATATATATCTCTCTCTTTCACTCTCTTTATTCGTCACACCACTGCACTTTCAATTCCCACGTAGCCACATTTTTTGGAACGTGGCTCTGATACCACTTGTAACATGTTCAACCACTAAAAAAAACAATTATACTATTTACCATATAAAAAAAATTGTATATGAAAATAACATAAACACACTTATATATAGTCACATTGCTATTATGAACACATTTTCTTATAATACATTGTCAAAGTAGATACATGTATATATGTTAAACTATTTAGACAGGTTGAATAGTAACAAATACACATTTTACTAGAGGCTTATATATCTAGGCATGGCTTGTCGGATACATTAAGATTTATATTAAATTGACTGGATGGTTCTGCAATCATCTTTACATTTTGGTGCCACGTATAAAACCATACATTTACCCAGCGCATGACTAGTTCACCTATAATTATATTTGTATTGATTGCCTATAGATTGTGGTGGCTCTTTGTTTGTAAGGTTATGTACTCATGATATTTTGTCATAATGTTGATTAACGACACCCACTCCAAGACTTATCTGGTGAAATTCCAGCCCTCCAAAAACTTGATCTGACATTGGAAGAACAACTTCCAGTTCGTCGCCTGCCATCATTGATAATCACTATGCATCTACTGGACCATCAATCTCATCAGGCAATGGAGGTTAACCTACTTGGACCTTATCCTAACTACAACCAGGATTTGGAAACCCTCCGTCATTTGCTTCCTGTTCTCCGTCGCTCTGCAAGTCTGGGGTTTTGTTTTGGAAGTTATTCTCTTGTTATGTCGTGAGAGTTTAAACTCAGGGTTGTATACCATTGTCACATAATAAGGCCAACATCTGTGCCACAGGATGGATACAACTATATGGGTTCAGTAAATTCGCAGTTTGAGAAGGTAGCCATGTTCAATCGTTCACTCTGTCGGTTTATCATCATATTAACAATTTCTTCTCTTTTTCTTTTGGTTAGCTCACCACTGAAATTATGGGTCTATTCTCTTGCAGGTTCTTAAAAATAGTTTTCACAGAGATTCCCTCAATTTTTTGGTGGAGTTTCTACCGACCAAAAAATAGGTAGGAGACCGGATACCCCCCCTTGTCCTTCTCGAACCAACTTTGTGTTTTTTTCCTATTCTGTGCATACCAAGTTGTGCTTGGTTTTTGCAAGTTTCCGTTACAGATTATATGGTTTGGAAACCACGATGTCGGTTGGGTTCTTTGGGATAGAGATGTTCATCTCTTGTTTCGATAAGGAAATTTACTACTTTAACGTTCTTGTAATTCAAGATCCCAATGTACCGAGTGTCGCTTATGAATTGTTGTAGAAACTTGTAATAGACTACTATCCCAAATACATGCATCCTTGATGGGTCATTCAATTACCTTTCTAATTGATGAGAAAGGCAACCAAGAAATTGTGCATTTAATTGTCAACCCGGGGATTGTATGGAACTTGTGAGTTACTTAGCACCATATATTCAGTCACACTTTCTACTTTAATTGGTTTTTTTTACAATTGTAGTATCGATGATTACTTTTGTGGAGGGAATACATACATGTCACGAGCTTCAAAAAGGTTCTACAAACTCCAGAGTCCAAACCACACTTGCAATCAAATCCAAACTTTATAGAAAATTAAAGAGGACACTTGCACATAATTAAATTCACGCTTACAAGAAAGTAAATTCAAACTTGCAGAATTAAATCACACATGCAGAAACAAATGACTAATCCTTGCCAAGATGATCTTTGTCTCTACTCTGACCAACAGATGTAATAATCACGGTTAGCATATTTATTAAACAACATGATTGCGACCCAATAAAAAAGTACAAACATTTAAAAATAAATAAATTAAATTAAATTGCACAACAAGGAATAAAATAACCTATCTAAATTATGCAACACTATGTTCTATACTATGTTCTATTAGAGTGGGCCCTGCCTCCATAGAAAATAGTGTTGAGATTATTCTATATCAGCACTTGCTACATTGATATAGAGAAAAATAATACAGTAAATCACACACTATAAAATTCATAAAATTACAATTAAAAATAAAAGCTCCAAATTGAATTATTTCATTATCATTCAGACATTGCTCTAAGCGCCCACTTCCTACAGATCAATATCTCACTGTCCTTATACATGCATGAATAATTTCTAAAAAAGAAATTGTTAAAATAATGTTAACTAAATTATTTAAATAGATAGATTTTCCCAACCAATGTGACTTGGAGTTTTCTTGTTTAAAACACATTTAACAAAATAAGATTGCATATCTGGTGGTCAAATCATTTCTGATGACATGGGAAAACTTAAAAAAATGACCATAACAATAAATCTAGGTTTTACATATTTAGAAAAATGATTTTATCTCCTAAACCTTGCTATTTTTTAGAAATCTCCCCCTGTGTTACTTTATTTTCTCATTCTACACAAAACCCATGTTTTGTAATTTTTAAATTCGTCCTCATTTTCCTGGAAATCATGTCGCAAGTTGACTACTTGAAAATTGTTGAATTGCAACAACATAGTTAAAGTTGCAACAATGTAGAACAATGTTGTTGAGTTGTAGCAACATGCAGTAGTCAAAGTTGTAACAACTGGAGTGTGACTGGAGTTGCAACAATAGGGTTTGGAGTTGTAACAACAGAGTTCATAGTCGCAGTAACTGTAACGAAAACATCCCCTATGGAAACATCCTACCCACACAACAACTTGTATGGCACATCATCTTTGCATATTAACTTAAAGATAAATAAACATATATATTTTATAATGTTTAATAATAAATTCATATAAAATACTAAGGAAATGCATTGTAAAACACTTTATGTCTAAATACCTTGTATAAGTATTAGAATGGACTAATATAGGGTTACAAGATAGCAAAAATGAATCAATAATAGAGAAAAGAGTGTGTTAAAATATGCCAATTTTTAGGCCCATCAATCCTCATGACTACTTAAGATTGATAATGTCGACATTGTGTTATGTAGAAAGTATGTAAATATACCTTATTCATGGTGTCCATTGATTTTTGCTCTTACAAGTTAATTCCTCTTTGCCCAATTATATGATACATGGAGGGAATTTAAGTGCTTGATGAGGTCATACTAAATTATTTAATGAATGGGGTTGATGATTAACCCCCTTTTGCATCTACGGACTCCTTTGGCAATGTAGAAACTACATTTGATCCACCTCATTATGATGCATCTATAAAACATTGTAGCACATTGACAATTCAAATGACATATTTCCTTTTAAATTCTTAGATTAATGAGATTGATTTTTTTTCTATCAACTGAAGTTGCTGATTAAATCATAAGTTTTATTATTGTAGTTAAATATCCAATAAGTAAAATGTTCTTGTTTCACCTAGAGTTAATTTATTCTACCTCTCAAAATAAAGTTTAAATAAGATTTCATTTTTGGGATTCAACTGCGTTAAGTAAGTCATTCATCTATGACAATTTCCATGAGAGCTAGTCATAACTCACTATTTTCTCATGGTTTCTGAATAGTCCACTTAGCACTCATTGCATCGGGTGATGCTCATACGGGTGAAGAAGTGGGATTGAAACTAGTGAAATGAAACACATAGTGTCAATCATCACTTCCGGGGCTTGCACCCAGTAACCAAGACTTCCCGAGAGCATTAGGGGAATTTTGAAGTCTAAAATGAGCCTCCTAAGGAAATAATAAAATAATAGCTAAACCAATAAAATAATATTTATGAATTTGCAATTCACTTTTTGCACCACAATTCATGTAACTATAGTTAAATTCAATTCAAAAGTTGTACCAACATAAAATTAATAAAAAAATTGTATTGATGTGACTATAAATAAGAATGAGCTTTCAAGAAAAAATCATTATTATTGAACAACTAATGCATTTGTCCTTTGTACTTAAATAACTTAAAATAAAATATAAATATAAATTTATAAATTCTTAATTATGTTATATGCTATTAATTAAAACTTATATTATTTAAATTTTATAATAACATGTAATTAATATACTATATAAAAATAATATAATATAATATAATAAATGTATATAGATATGCATTGTTTCTTTCAAGAAATATAAAATGACAATAATATATTTTTATTCAAAAAGTGTGAAATGACATTTATTATGAGTATTTTACTTTGAATTTAAAAGTACTTAGAGCACTACCATGGTTAACCATGATTTTTTATCCACCATTCAGAATGTGACAAGTAAGTACCTTTAACTCAAGCAATGCCACCTCAACCATTAGGGATGATGTCATCCCCTAAAATGTGAAATGTGATTGGATCTCATAAATTGAATTTTGATTTTACATTTTTCTTAGGAGGCCCATTTTAGACCTCAAAATTCCCCTAATGGGTCACCCATCCCAAAACTCCTCTGGCTCAAGCGCGCTTAACTTTGGAGTTTTCCCCCACAATCAATGCCACTTAGATTGCTACCCCATTTGCAAAACCTTAGCAAGTACTGTGCCTCATGAACCATTCAAGTAGAGCTCCCTTTACCCCTCATACTAAAGTTTAAATATTTTATATTTGAGACTACTATGGGTTCCAATTCAAGGATAAGTAATAACAAAGATGGTTCTAGTGGCCCAAACCATAGTTTAGGGATAAAAACTCTTTAGCCTTTGATTTATCTATTAGGATGTAAAATCCATGTGTGATCACCTGAAGTTTGGTATAAACCCATACACATGAATATTTGTACTATAAGAAGATTATGGATTATATTTCAAGAATTGGGAACAACTACATTGATTCTTATGGTCCAATCCATGGTTAAGGGTTGAACATTAAGGATCTAAACCCTTGTCCATGGTTTTGGCATTTCAAAACTATGAATAAGGATGTAAACCATGTTATAGGTCTTGCACATCAAATATTTATCAAAAAGATTATAAGCTCATTTTTATTTCTATTTTACATACCATGGATGCTTATTTTCACCCAATCCTTATTTTAGGGTTAAAAACTCTAATTTTTATCAAATTTTTGTTGGGAGTGAAATCCTTGTACAAGTATCTTAACCATAATACATGCCATGTAAATGAAATAATTTATCTTTAGGAGACCCAATATCAATAATTATTTGGCATGATAGGGATGGTTCTAGTGGCCAAAGTGATGACTTGGGGCTAAAAGTTGGGAATCTATCTTCAAATTCATGTTTATAAGGCTCAAAATCCGTGTATGTAGCCTTAAGATTAAGTATTTTGGAGAAAATAATAATTAAAAATATTTTATATTTAATTCTAACAAATTTTAACAAATAACATTATATTGTGTCAAAGGCAAGTGTTAAATATTATGCACTTTAATTTGTACATGTTCAACGGGATGAGTTAATGGGTTGGTGATATCATAAACTAAGCACTTAAATATATACGTGTGCAACAAGTTAATATTGTTAGTGCAATCGTGAACGAACCAATACAATTGGGATGATAATTCATTATATCAATACAATTCATGGAACCAAGTGTCCCTTACAACATGGTCTAAATTCACAAGGAGAGTTTCAATCTGATGGAGAAAAGGAAAAAACTAAAAACAGGTAGTAAAGGATTTATTTTTTTATGTTTACAAACATTTCATTTTCTTTTTTTTTTGGGTAGTCTCGGCATTTGTTTTTTTGGGTCATGACTAGTCCATTGGAATCACATTGAGAAAAGTCGTAAAATTGTACTTTTTCTTTTTCATATTAAATTGTATTTTATATTTTTTTTAATGTTCTTTTGAGTTAATTTAGATTAAGAAATAGGATTTCGATATTTGATATAAAATAATAAGTTTTTAACTCTAACAATCATTTTGAAAAATAAATTTCACTCTAAATAAAGATTTATGTTTTCAATAACATTTATTGAGATAATTTGGACACTATCAATTGTATTTCCTATATATTATTATTTATTATGGAATTGCATTTAATATTCCAAAATAATTTTCCAAGATAAAGTTACAGTGAGGCCTGTTTTTTTCTTTGCCATTGATCTTAAAATATCTTTGCACCACAGATTAAGACATGTTTGGGCATGTTCGTGGAACATGATTTTTAGATTTCTCATCTAATATATTTGGCTAAGTAGAGTCATTGTATTTTTAATAGAAAATTATCCCAATTTAAGTATTAAAAAAAATTAATAATGTTATGGGGCTTACTTTAGTTAAGCATTACAAGTTACTTTCTTCGCGTTGTTTCAAATGTTGTCTTTTGTTGGATTTTTGCTCTGATTTTTAGGAATTATGTATTCTCTAATATAGTATGAAGAAGGGGTGACTCAATACAAATTTTTTGGTCATGTGATGGGTACATAACATCAATAATGTTATTGGGTGAACTATTTTAATATGCTAACAAAGGGTTTCCAATGATCAAAACTATTATGATGCAGCAATAATCCCCTATCAATGTTTTGTTACCAACACAAGCACATGCTTATTGCAACAACAAATATTTTACATAGCATAGAGTGATGTTCACTAATGCTTGTGTAAAAAGTGTTCAATTAACATTCTCTGTCCCTTGCCATTCATAGATATAAAAGGTGTATTTTGGTGGAGATTTGAGGGATCAACATAGTAAGTATCAGCAACATGGAAAGAAAAATCAACACACTAGCTAGCTTGATTCAAATACAAACAATTAATGGCACAATGGTGAATAACAATAAAATTAAACTGAAAAAAGGGACACTACCTCCTAATTACTACAAAACAAAAACAAATGTTTTTATACATGGTACAATATTTTCTTTGCATATCCTTTTGGTAACCTTAGTCAACCTTTTTTTTTTCCACAGAAAAAAAATTCGAACCATCTATTAATATAGAAATTTACATAGCATATGCAAAAGCATTCCAAAAAACTTTGTTTCTCCCTTTACTAGAAAGAAATGAAGTTACAGCTGAGGTAAATAGTGTGTGCATATTCACCTATCAGCCTAGTCAGAACAAGGAGAGAGTCCTCCTCATCATTTTCCACCTCCCGGGCTTCCTTTAAGGGAAAACACCCGAAACAGAGGGAGGAAAAGACAGAGATCATTTGAAGCTTGAAACTTCAAAAAACTAAAATCGGGTAGTAGACACTATTCCAGTTTCCAGCAAGTATCATAGCATAAGAAATATGTTCGAACACCCGAGCCTCCTCTGTGAGGAAAACAACCCAGGGTCGAAAGAAAAGTTTCACTGTTTGTTCCAAAAATTTAAACTGTTCAGCTTATATAATAAACATAAAACAACCGTAGCAAAAGGACCTAGATCTTTTAGACAAAAACAGGCTGTTCGATTGCTCGAACCAACCCATTCTCCAATTCAACAACTATACAAGTTCCCATATCTTGCTCAGCGCCTTCTTTAGAAAGGCAGTCTGCATCTTGTTTATGTTCCCTATAAATGTGGCAAACATATATCTCATTAAAAAAACATTTCAAACGGGATATTTCGTTAAGCAAAGGAAGTAAAATATAGTTTTGGCAATGTTGGGTCCCATTGAACCACTTCACTATGTTCAAAGAGTCCCAAAAGATCTGTGCCTCTCGCAGGCTCATGAGAGACAACCAGCATAAGAGATAATGTAGAGCTTTTAGTTCTGCAAAGTTGTTGGTCCCCTGACGCAGAACAATTGAGGCTTTAAGAATTTTTCCAAATGGGAGATGAATAACCCGCCCTGCTCCACACCTTCTGTGCGGATTCGAGGCCCCATCGAAGTATGCCCAAGGAATGTCCCCCCTGATAACTTCCTGCTGAATTACACGAGCTTGCTGAAGGTGGGGTGGGATTGGAATGTCATCATAAATAGATGCGCCTTCAGCCACTAGCTTACAAATTGGAAAATGAGAATCTTTGAAGATTACATGGTTCCTTGCAATCCAAGTTCCCCAAGAAATCAACAGGGGAACTGTGCACACCCTGTCATTTGGGGCTTCCTTCCACCACCTTTGCCAAGCTTCCATCACCTCCTGTCCTTCCCACCTCTGGGGGATCTTAAGCAGTCGCAGGGTTTCATTCCATAGAATTATGTTGTAAGGGCATGTGAGGAAAACATGTTACACCGTTTCCACGCTATCTCTGCATAGTGAGCACCACCCAGGACCTATCTTCCCCCTACGTTGCAAGAAAGCCTAGGTGGGGACTTTTTTCTGGAGAATGCACCAGAAGAACAGTCTCGACTTTGTCGGTCCTTTTAGCTTCCATAAAGGTTTGAAGCTCCAGTGATTCATTCGTGCCTCTATCTTTGCAATGATCCATTTCCAATCCTGGATAAGATATGAGTCTGGTTTTAGTAAGAATCTGAGGTACTTGAAAGTGTCCTATAGAGATTTGACTTCAAAATGTAGTACCGCTTCTATCTTTCCCACTTCTTCCCTAAAGAGGCCAGATGTTGTCAAGGACGATTTTTGTCCATTTATGCAGAGACCCGTTGCTTTCAAGAAGAGTTCCAGAATCTCCTTTAGACATCGGAAATCCTCCAGGCTGCCATTGCTGAACAACAAGATATCATCAATGAACAACAAGTGGGTTACACAGAGATTAACCGCCACTTCAATTCCTCTGAGATCCCCTTTTCTCTTAGCTTCATGGATCATTAAACTCAAACCTTCCGCTGCCAACAAAAAGAGAAGTGGGGAGAGGGGGCATCCTTGGCAGAGACCCCTTTGAGGATTGAAAAAGTTTGTAGCTGCTCCGTTTATCAGTATTGTAATTGAAGAAGTTGAAATGCACCCCACGACCCATCTTATGAAATCAAACCTGAAGCCTAGATGTGTCAGCAGGAGTCTCAGGCACATCAAACTTATCCTGTCATAAGCCTTTGAGAGATCAATTTTGACGATAACTCCTTTTTTCCTACTTTTTTTGAGACTATGAAGAGTTTCTTGAGCTACCCCTACTGCTTCTTGAATTTGCCTACCATCCAAGAAACCAAATTGTTCCGACGAGATATGTTTGGAGAGGAATGGTTTCATCCTAGAGGCGATCACTTTGGCTATTATATTATAGCTACAGGTGCATAGAGAAATGGGTTGGAACTCATCAAATGAAGCAGGATGATCAGATTTGGGAATGAGAGCTAAAAATGTTGCATTAAAAGGCTGATAGATGGATCCAGTACGACGCGACTCATCTACCACAGCTACCAACTTCTCCCCTAAAAATTCAAAGAAGTGTTGAAAAAATTCAACCATCCAACCATCAGGCCCTGGACTTTTGTCCTTCTGCATTGCCTTTAGAATATCTTCCACCTCCTCTTTCATAACAGGTTCCATAATGTTATCATTCCCTTCCTCATCAATATAAATTGGGAAAAATTGAGCCGACCTGATAACCTCAGCTGGGGAAACCTCCTCCGGAGTTCTAAAGAGAGATTTAAAAGGACTTAACCCTAGAAAAGCTATATCTTCAAAAGATTGTGCCATCTCACCATTCTCCTTCTGCATCTCCCAAATTGTGTTGATATTTTTCCTCTCTTTAGCATAGTTCTGAAAAAACTTTGTATTTTTGTCTCCAACTTGGAGCCAGATGGCTTGACTTTTTAGATGCAAAATTTCCTCTCTTGCCTGTAGGATGTTCTTCCTAACAGTTTCCAATTCCCTAATTCTGTTTCTAGACTCTAAATTAGAGTATCCAACTCCTTCTAGTTTTTCAAGGAAATCCAGCTCTTCATTTACTTTCCTTAGCTCCTCCTCCTCCTTCAATTTCTTGGTATTCGCCCAGTCACTTGTTGCTTTCTTCATTCTCTTCAAATTTTCCATAAAGTGTTGACTCCTGATTTTAGATTCCCTTATGCTTTCCTTTCTCCACATTGCATGGAACAACGAGTTGAAGGATTCTCATTTTAACCAGGAGGAGTTAAATTTAAACGGAGTCCCCGGTTTTTTCAAGACTCCTTTAACCTCCAAGAAAATTGGAAGGTGGTCCGATAAACCCCCCTCCCCAACCCAGTGCCTGAAAACTGAGAATATTTCCACCAGGTCTTCACATGGGAGGAAATGGTCCAACTTTCTGGCCACCTAGGCATCTCCCAATATTCTATTCCTCCAGGTTGGCCTTGGTTTAATTAAGTTAGTGTCCACTAGCTGAGAGGCTGCCAACTTATTTGTCAAGAACTCAGTAAGATGATCTACTCTTACCGAAGGTCCCCACGATTCCGAGGCTCCTAAGGAGAAATTTAGGTCCCCTCCCACAATGAGATTAGGGTGTCTGAGACAAGATTTCACAAAAAAAGAGTTCCAGAACTGTTCTATTTCCGTGCAAGGACCATAAACATTAAGGAGAAAAATAGGATGAAAAAGCTCATTTGAGTACAGTTCCATCATCAATGTGCTTTCAAAGCCCCAAGATGACATCTCCTTTAGTCTTCTAGATTTATACCCCATTGCCAAACCCCTAGATCTACCATTTGCATCTAAGGCTTGAAACACCCACCCCGGGAACATCCTTGAAAGGATTCATTTTACTTCCTCTCCCTTCCCCAAAGTTTCTTGAATCAATATTACGTCCGGATTTTGTGACTTCACCAGCTATCTTAGCGCTAATATTTTAGGATGAATAGCTAAACCACTAAAGTTATAAGATAAAATGATCATCGTAAACCCTGGGTGGGTGACAACGCCGCTCTAAGCACCTGAGACGGAGACCTCTGCTCAACATCTGCAATATCAATCTTTGCTTTCAACTGCGCCTTGGATAGGTTCGATTTCCTACCTCTTGTCTTCCTTGGTCCAATTGAGATAGGATTAGACGCTAAACCCCCAACAGCAATCCATTTCCAGGTTTTGTTTGCAAGAGGTCTGAGATTGTAGGGGGGGCCTCAAGAGGACTGGCTAGAGAATGGCCAGGGACAAACTCACCCTCAGAGATTAAGAGGGATGACACAGGAAGGGACGGTAAAGACATGATTATATTATCAATAGAGTCTTGGATGACATGCAAATTTAAAAGTTCATGAGGGAGCTGCCTAGATGGACCACGCTCAGAAATATCCAATACATAAGAACAAAAGGATGTGCATAAGGAAGAAGGAGGAAGAAAAGGCATACCCGTATGAGTCACACCAACTACCCCTGATTCAGATTGGGGTACCTGGGAGGACACCAGAATAGGATCCATTTCAGAATGGTTGTGCAGAGAGACATTGTGACCCGGAGACAATAGGACCTCCTTATCAGCTCCCAATCCTTCAGCATCTTCCATCGAGGCCTCCTCCTATTCCATCTTTTCCTCTGCTCTGACTGATGCAACGTTCTCCTTGACAAAAAAATTCTGCCTTCTTCTACGACGGTGTCCGAGAGGGAAATCCTTAGCCAAGTGACCATATTTATGGCACCTGTGGCACCTAAAGGAAAGGTGTTAATAATCCAAGGTCTACAGATTCTCCAAATCCCTATACTTCAAAGTCATTGCATCCACCAGCCCTTCTCTTGGGTTGAGACTTACAAGTATTCTCGCAATGCTCAAATCTCTAGTTTGAATAAAGGATCTGTCGACATCTAAAAACTTACCAAGAGTGTTCCCAATGGAGTGAAATGCAAAGTCAGTCCAGAAAGGCATTGGGAGCACTGACAACTTAACCCACATAGGAGATTCTGCCATTTTTTCCTTTTGAGCGTCGAACAGAGGGGTCCATCTCCTAAACAGAATCGGTCTATTCCCGAAGCACCAGTTCGTTTCTAATACCCAATCCAAATGATCTTTATGCTCAAATCTGATACTGAACCAACCCTTGTATAGGATTTTTATTTATAGAGGGTTTCTAGGGGCTTCTTTCCATTCCGACAAGGTCCAATCCATGATGTAATCCGCCAAATACTTCCTTCCGCAGACTCTGCAAACAAGAATGGTCTCAGTGGCCTCCATGAATTCGTCTATGCGAATTTCCACTCCAAGGACACAGCTAAGGCGCTCTTCTTTTCTTATGATAGCCTTATTATTATTTTTTTCCGCTCCCACAACCTGCTTTCTCCCTTCTTCCTCGCCTTCCACCTGTCTATCGGGTGCATCTATGACTTCGACCACAGGCGACCCTGGTCGCCCTACTTCAACTTCTCTGGAAACTCCCCTAACCGAGCCCCTTACAGAATCCTGCCTTGCTACAGGGCCAAAATCATGCCCCTGTCTAACCTCCTGGGTTCCTTCCAACAACCTTTTCATCTCCCCTTAGACAACACCATTTGACGAAACCCTAGATTGGCTGAAGATATGGGGCTCAACCTTGACAGGGCGAGGCAAACCTTCTCCCAGAGCAGGATCCAAGAATGTCGCATGGTTCGCTATAGAGAGTGGGAGATTTGTGAAATTTAAACATTGTCTCAAAGAGGATTTTTGATTCAAGAGGGATTCTCCCTTAGCTCTTCCTCTATTGGGATCTAGGCACTGCTGCCTTTCCTCCCCAAGGGCTTTCAGAGCCGCCAAACCCTGCAAAATTTAACTCAGTACAATATCTTCTAAACCTCCAGTATAGATAGGAAATAATGGAATACCTGACCCCGATGAGAAAAGTGAGGGTTGAAGGTCATGCTGTTGTAAACCACTGCCATAGCCTTCTAGAGGATTCAACAACTGTGCATAGCTTTTGGAACCCCCAACCTTCCACCTCCCACTCAAGGTACTTTTTAGTGTTTCTTCTAGTAGTGCTGCCCCATTCGAAAAACCACAAGCTCCTCCTACCTTGCTGAAATTCTGGGAATTCTCTACAACTCTCGGGAAGAAACGGTCCAGATTTTTCTCTGAGACCTCGTGACCCCAGCAAGTGAGCAAGTCTTGAGGCGCAGGCTGTACGTCCACGTACTCACTATCGAAACCCATTGCTGCAGCCGATTTGTCTCCTTCAACTGACTCCATGATAGCGAAAACTTTGCCCCTGTTTAGAAACCCTAACCACCGAACGCCGTCTTGCAAAAATGATCAAGGGTTTACCACTAACCTCCATCGTGAACACGGTTAGGTTGGAACGGCCTTCATTCTGCGTTACCTTAGTCAACTTTAATATTGAATAACTACATATTTCTTATAAGATTATTGTGATACATTACTATTTAGTGAAGGTTGATGTTTGATTTGTACTTAATCTTAATTGTGATGACACCAATCCATACTAGAGCCATAAATATAAATAAAGAAAGTAATCCTTTTTAATTATAAGATAAGAGAAATAAGGTTCCCATGAAGGCTTACTTCGCGCCATGGGGGCACCTTGAGGTAGTGGTTGAACGTGTGGTTGCACCATGAATTGTGCACACATAAGTGGATCAAAGCCCACCCACATGTCATCGTTTTATAAAAGGGGTGGAGGGAGGGGGATGGGTACTCTATGGCCTCAATGGAACTAAAGTATTGAAGTGCTCACGAGGATTAGGAAAGATGAAAAATAATTAGGTAGAAGCATATGGTCTTCTACAAGTCTGCCTTATAGCTAATTTTTTTTTTTTTCCTTCTCTTACAATGTTGGGGAATTCGCTTTAAATTTTTTAGCACATGGTAAAAGGATCCTCATTGAGGAATAATATATTGGAAAATCTATTAATTCACATAAAAAAGGTCACAAAATAATTCCCTCATTTAACTATTTCCATGTTTTACAGTATAAAAATAAATAAGTAGATGAATGTGTCAATCAAGGTTACATCCTAAAGTTTGGTGAATTAAAGACGGATGACCAATTAAGGCCATCCTTTATTCCTCAAGATTCATTTCCAATGAAAACCATGTTAATAATTATTAAAAAAAGAGGGGGAGAGGGAGGGGGAGGCGGAGCAACTCAAGTGGTTTGACAATAAATAATTGTCCATATCTGAATGATCATGCGTATCTAGGGCAAGCACAATGTAATGAATGATTTTATCCTCATACAGTTGGATGTTTTTATATATTTTGCTTTATTTGGGGTCTTTTTGGAAGGTTTTCACCTCCAAAGACCTAAACTTTGTCTGTTAATTTAACGTTCCTGAATAGAGGATAATTTTGATATAGGTTATGTTAGATATAATTGATGTTTATGACAAAATTGAATTGTAACCCACAATATGAATTTGTGAACTAAACACATATTTTAAAATTAATACAAATATTCTCATGATTGTTAAACAAAATATAAAATAAATATGGTACATAATTGAAGTTATAAGGTTAAGTAGGATCTCAAAACTAGATTATAATTAATTAAGATTCAATATTCCATATGTTTATGTGGATGCTTTTTTCATCTCATGAAGAAAAGCTAATTGTACCATATCAACTATGAATTAATTTGATGATTACCTTATGCCATGTTTTATCAATATATCCCATGCCTCATTCTACATATTTTATTTTCACATTTAGAGGCTTCACAAGAAAGAAAGAGATATAAAAGATGTTGAATTATTAATATATAATTGCTATAGTAATTTCAAAAAATAGTTAGGAATGGGATAAGAATCAATATCATTCAAAGTCATTTTCATATGAAATAAAATGTTAACTATATTTTAATATTGGAAGTTCATATAAGCTATAATTATATAACTTATTTGATATTAGTTATCTTTCTTGTAATCATTTCTTTTCTTTCACACATTTTTAAATGTCTATGTTATATATATATATATATACCAAATTAAAAAAGGAAAATTTTAAATATCAAAGTTTAGCATTATCTCATAAAACTGAATAAATAATATTAAAAGCTAAATCAAATAAAATATCACATACAAAGTTTCACTTAATTTACTCCTTTTTCAATTTTTTTTCAAAATTACAAGTTTTTTACTCTATACAAATGGATAAAAACCTTTCAATGGAACTCACATCAATCCTTTGATTTATATTGTTTTTATTTTTTATTTTTTCCATTTAAATTAAAATATCTCACTATAATGATGTTGGTTTGTGTGTTTTATGAGTGGGTGATATATTTCTTATTCTTGATTAATATTAAAGAATAAGGCTTGTTTTTATGTTATATATATATATATATATATATATATATATATATATATATATATATAAAATTTATTATTATTATTATTATGAGAATTATGATTATATTTTTGAAATTGGAAATGGATTGAGCATTATGAATGAAAATTTTTCATAATATTTAATTATGTATTTGGAAAATATGCCAAAAAAATTAAAAAAATCAATTAGTTAAATTAATATTATAATCGGAGAAGCCCATTCTATAACCTAGAATGAGAGGATGTATACGTATGTATTTGTTTGCCTTATAAAATAAAAATAAAAAATAAAAAATATGTTCTAAATAGAAAAATAATTAAAAAATAAATAATATGTTGTGAAGTAATTAGAAGTAAAAAAAATGTGTGAGTAAGATGTTTAAATCTTATAATTTTCAAAACTATTTCAACAACATTTAAATAAACTATTTGAAAAAATATATATATATATATATATAACATTTTAATATTGTATATAAAAGATATTCAAGGTGGGTTATCAATAAAATATTTTAAAAAACCATTTTAATTTTCTATTATGTAAAATATTTTAATGTCAATTCTGTATATTATATATCATTTAAAAAAATATGTATATATCATGAAAAAATTAAGTTTTTATGGTTAAAAAGTTTATTAGGTTCTATACATACTCTATTTGGCATTAAAAAATACAAGTTAAACAATGAAAAATAAGACATTGTATTTTACACTTTAAAGAAGTTTGCACTTGAAAAAATTTGATCCCTCTCCGATCATGTTAAATCCGTACTTAAAATGGATCCATGCTCAAATAAAACATGTTAAATTATTAATATATAATTGCTAAAATAATTTAGAAAAATAATTAAAAATGAAGAAAAAAATAAATATCATTTAAAATAATAGTCATATAAGACAAAATATTAACTATATTTTAATATTAAAATTTTATGTCAGTTATAATTATATAATTTATTTGATATTAGTTACCTTTCTAGTAATCATTTTTTTCCTTTCACAAATTTTTTAAATGTTTATGTTTTATAAATATTTTTAATTATTATTTATATATGACATATATTATTTTTTTATAATTTGAATTTTCTAATAAAAAAAATTATAAATTAAGAAAATACTTTAAAATATATATTATATATTTTTATTAACAAAAATATATTTAATATATTTTTTTCCCTAGAGATTGGGTTGCTCTGCGTCGTGCCCTAGCTGTCGCAGCCAAATGCACAGTAGATCACGCGCTGCTCCCATGGCCACCCTAGAGCCAAATCCGGGGCCACCTTCACCTTCTGCAAAAATGCCTCAAATGCAAGTAATCAACAACCAGAAGAAGAATCAGTAGCATTTTCCTCTCTAATCAGATCTTTGGGACCTCAACAAACTAAACCAGCAGCCACAAAATTTGTCAAAAAACTGGAATCCATACCAGAAATATCTCTGCCACCATCAGTGCCAAGAAAATCTGCAATCTCTCTTGCGGAAAAAGGACTTGTGGGTCAATTCACTAGATTGTGGCCCTCGCCCAAAATAGTGCAAAAATGGGTGGAGAGGAACTGGATCCAATTTACACAAGGAAAAATAGCCATACGATTATGCGGCAGGGGGTGCTACACATTTCATTTCGAAACCAAAAGTGATCGAGATCTCATATTCCAAAGCGGGCCTTACTTCATGGATACAAGAGGGTTGTATCTTAACCGATGGACCCTGGACTTTGATCCAGAATTGGATGTCCCCAATGCGGTACTAGTATGGGTCAGATTGCTACATCTCCCTCTCCATTGCTGGAGCGATGATTCGATGCGAGCAATAGGAAATGGAGTGGGAAAATACATTGACAGAAGTGAACCAAAAGACAACATGCATGCATGCACAAGAATCTGTGTAGAGTTGGATCTAGGAAAGGGCCTCCTGGAAGCTGTCAAGATCAAGGTGGACAACTGGATCCACATCCAACAACTAGACTACGAGAAAATCCCCTTCAAGTGCAAGGTTTGTCATGAATATGGTCATTTCGCCAATAGATGTAGAAAAAGAGAAGAACCTGAAAAAATATAGAAGAAGCGTCATATCCAAAATGGGAGCAAGTAAAAAAGAAGAAGATAGCCACAAAACCCAATAAAGGACCACTCCCCCCCCCTCCCCCCTCCACCGCCAGGATCCCCTCCCCCCTCTCAAACAACCTCCCTTTTGGGGACACCCTTTTGACATCCTCTCATCTGCCCTTATCCCTTCAGAGCCGATTTCCACCTCATCTCCCAAACCCTCTCTCCTTACTTCCCCCATCCTTACCCCCCCTGTTTCCCCTCACCAGGCAGACAATCCCTTACCTCAAAACCTGGACCGAATCTTAACAAGAAACCAAACCAAAGAAATTCCCCAAAACATCGAGAACACAAAGAAATTTGGAAGGAAAACAAATAAATAACTCAGGGATGAAGAAGCAGCCAAAGATATCTCTCTGGGAACACAACAGGGACTGGAGAATTTTTTAGAAAAAGGAACAAAAATAAAGAAAAAGTATAGCAAGCACACAAAGGGAAGGGTCCTGCAGCTGCCCATATTATTAAACAATGATAGATGTGTCTTGGAATTGTAGAGGGATCGGTCACCCCTCCAAAATCAAATTTTTGAAAGACCTGATCAAAAGTGAAAAACCCGACATCCTCTTAATTCAAGAGACAAAAATTAGTAGTCAATAAATGGATACGATTGTAGAAACATCTAGGATTTATGAAGGACAAGCAATTTCGACCAATGGAGCTTCAGGATGGATAAGCACCATATGGAAAAAAGGGAAATGGAAACTACAACAACACATTAAAAAAGAACATTAGATAAACACTAAGCTGGAGAATGTTGAAACAGGTGGGAAAGCCAACATCTACAACATATACTCCCCCAACCACTACAAGGACAAAGAAATCTGCTGGCAAACTTTAAAAGAAAGCACTGGGGAGGATAGTGAAGATAACCTCATAGTTGGAGGAGATCTAAATCTAATACTTAAAGCTGAAGAAAAAAGAGGAGGGAATTTCTTGCCGGATCCAAGCAGAGAAACTCTAGAAGAAATAATGGATCAAAGCAACCTTATTGACATCCCACCCAAAAATGGGAAATATACCTGGGACAATAGAAGAATAGGCAAGGCAAACATCAAGGAAAGGTTAGATCGGATCCTCATCCGAGATAAGATGATAATCAACTATAGCAGAGCAACCTCCAGAATCATTCCATCAGTAGCATCTGAGCATAAATCGATACTTATGGAGCTTGGCATGGCTGAAAATTACGGACCGCTACCTTTTAGATATAATCAACTATGGGCAGCAATGAAGAAGCACAAAAAGAAGTGGAAAATGAATGGAAAACAAACATCAGTGGCTCCCCCACTTACATATGGGAAACAAAAATAAAAGCAACAAAATTAATACTAAAGGACTGGGAAAGAAACATATATAAAGAACCATACAAAGAGAAAGAAGAACTAAAAAAAGAGCTAAAAAAAATACAAGAGGAACTGGAGAGCAGTAACAGTACCATAGAGAAGAAAGAAAAAGAAAAAGAAGTGCAATGGAAAATATATAGAAACAACAAACAAGAAGAAGAAACTTGGAGGCTCAAGTCCAGACAGATATGGATGCAAGCTGGAGACAAAAACACCTCCTTTTTCCACAACTCAGAAAAAACAATAATGATCAAGAAAAATATTGAAAAAATCACAGGAGGGGAGGGACAAGAGGTAATAGGACAAGAAAAATTAAAAAATGAAACCTTCAACCACTTCAAAAAACTCCTCACAGCTCCAGATAGCCAGGAAAGTCCTAAAGAGTTTCTGAGAGACATCCCAAGAATTATTGACAACAACAGCAATATCTTTCTTACTAAGGAAGTAACAGAAGAGGAAGTAAAAGTAGCAGTCCGGGCTTTGCAACCAGACAAGGCTTCGGGACCGGATGGCTTTCCCATAGCTTCCTACAGAACTTTTTGGCATCTTATCAAAAAGGATCTACTGAAAATGATAAGATATGTAATGAGAAAAAGGAAGATAGGAGGGTACACCAACTCAAACTTTCTGGCTCTAATACCCAAGGATCCCTGGCCAACTACTCTCAACCGCTTCAGGCCCATATCTCTTTGCAATAATTCATACAAGATCATCTCCAAAATAATAGCAGGCAGATTGAAACCCCTTCTCCCTTCTCTTATCACAGAAAACCAAGGAGGATTTGTTCCCAATAGGCAGATTGTGGACAATATCATCTTAGTTCAAGAAGCCATACATACCAACCTCTCCAATAATGAAAATGGCTTCATCCTAAAAATGGATATGGCAAGTGCCTTTGATAGAGTTAATCTTTCCTTTCTTGTAGACGTGCTAAAAACCTTTGGATTTTCTGAGGAATTTGTGGAAATAATACAAGCCTGTACAGTGGGCCCCTGGATAGCCCCGCTTATAAATTACAGGCCAAGAAATTTCTTCCAAAGTTTAAGAGGATTAAGACAGGGATGCCCCCTATCTCCTTTCCTCTATATCATTATGGCAGAATCTCTCAGTAGAAATTTGGAACACTGCAGAATAAACTCCACTCTGACAGGTATCTCTATAAGCAAATGAACCAAAAGAATAAATCATTCCCTGTTTGCTGATGACACTCTTCTTCTGGGTGGAGCCTCTTGCATAGGGGGAAGAAGATTCAAAGCCATCTTAGACAATTTCATGGAGGTCTCCGGAGGCATGGTCAACAATGGCAAAAGCTGTTTATACAACTGGAATAATCCTATAAGAATCCTGCAGAAAATGTCATAAATTCTAAATATACCTTTCCAAAATAGCTGGGACCATTTTCAGTACCTGGGGCTGCCAATTAGTAAGAAAAACATGAAGAACGAAATATGGAGTAAATTTGTAGAAAAAATGAAAGTGAAGATCCAGGCTTGGGGGATTCTTTGGTTGAACCAAGTTGGTAGAATCACGCTCATAAAATCCATACTGGTAAATCTGCCTTTATACCAATTTTCTCTTATTATGGCTCCTGCAAGCATCCATAAAAAAATAGAATTAATACTCAGAAACTTTCTCTGGCAGGGAGGGAAAAGGGAAAAGAAAAAATTTAGTCTGATAAATTGGAAACAAGTAACAACCTCATATAAAAATGGGGGTCTCTCCATAAAACTCCCAAGAATAATGAACATAGCCCTTGGGAGTAAAATAACTTGGAGATTCATAATAGGAGAAAAGGCATGGTGGAAAGCTGCCCTTGAAGCTAAATATCTCAATGGATCCAGAACTTCAATTCTGGATAAGAACCCTCCAACAAGGCCATGTACCCAGATATGGAAAGCAATCACTAATGCAACTCAACTTATCAAAGACTACATCACTAAGAGGCCGGGAAATGGGGAGAAGACAAACATCTGGAAAGACAGCATAATGGGACACCCACCTTTGGGGAATAATCCAGGCATAAAAGAATTAAAAGAATGGATGACAAAGGAAGGTCTTCACAAGTTGAATGACATTTCCAGCTGGGAGACGGATGGAGGTTGGAATCAATGGGCCAAACCTAACCTTCCATGTGATTTGACAGGACAATGGAATCAATTGATAAATTTACTGGCAGGAGCAGCCCCGATAGAAAAAAATAAGAAGGATATCTACATATGGGAACCAACAGGAGGAGATTACACTGTCAGAACAGGGTACCAAAAACTTCATGAGAATCAAAATCAACAATAATGGCAATACTGGAGATCAGCATGGAAGATTGAATCCCTACCCAAAATCAAAATCTTCTTGTGGACTTTAGTTCATAACAAATCTCTAACTGTAGAGAATCTAAAGAAAAGAGGAATAAGTGGCCCGTCTCAATGTCCATTATGCGGGAAGGAAGAGGAAACAATCCAACACTTACTACTGGAATGCTCCTTTTCAAGAAAATGTTGGGAGACAATGGTAATACCCATAGCAGCAAATATAAACTATAACCTTCCAATAATCATTTTATCAGCAGATGAAAGAGTAGCTATCCACATTCCCTTAAAAACAAACAAATAATGCAAAGATTTTGGAACTGCCTTCCCTCATTCCTTTGCTGGCAACTATGGCTAGTAATAAATGGAGTAATTTTCAAAGATAAAATACCTACAGTAAGCACAGTTACTACAATCACAACAAAAGGGATTAAGGGAATCAATCTAAGCCAACTCCAAGAAGAATAAAGAAGCTGGATAAGTTTTGCAGCAAGAAAGATCAAACAGGCCCCTCAAATGGGAAATACAAAGAGACATCATAACTGGAAAATAAGGAAAAAAGAAGAAGAATTTCAAACCTGGGTAAAGAATCTAAACAAAGCATGTCTTTTTTATTGATGGAGCATAAAAAAAGAACCCAGGTAAAGCAGGTACTAGCAAAATAATAATTATACAACAACAAACAACGCAGCTACCTTACAACTGGGGACTAGGCCAAATGACGAACAATAAAGTAGAGGCCTATGGGCTTCTGCTAGGACTCAAAATTCTCAGGGAAAAAAATCAAAGAAGCTATCATCTTTGGGGATTCAACTATCATCATCAAGGAAATGGTAAATAAATCTCTCCCAAAAAATGCAGGCTTAAATCAAATTTTAAGCAGAGCCCAAAAAATATCAAGGGATATTGGCAACATAGAGTATTTTCACATTCTGAGGAAAAACAATAAACTGGCAGATGAGCAAGCAAATAAAGGAGTTCAACAAAATGATGGACAAGCACAAATTGGTGAAATCACAACCCAAATCCCTATCCCCTGATTTATCCTCTCTCACTCATGATGGAAAATAGTCAAATCAGCTCTCTACATAAATCTAATGATAACACCAACATCCCTCTTGAAACATCAACCAAGAAATCTGTCAATCTTGCAATAATTCCCAAACCCAAAAATATTTTTAAAATATTTGCAATTAGTACTTCAAAATCTCTTGGAATCTGGCTTCACGTGAACCATCAGCCCCCATCCTTCCTTCTGTGAATCAATAAAATCCGATTTACCAAGCCAACGTTTCACCTATCCCTCTCGATTTTGTTTTTGCCCGAGTGCCTCATCCCTTTTGCTACGCTTTGCCTTATCCTTTCACGACTTTTTATGAGCCTCTGCTAGCCCACGCACATACCCAGCCTCATCCTTATCTCTCCAAGCCACCACAACCTTGCTTTATTCCTTGTTTATATATCCATCACCTTGCTATCGCGCCTCCAGGCCCCCCTGCTTTGCTCCTGCGTGAGCTGGCCTCACCCTTCAGTGTTGGCAGCAAATTCCAATCAGCTTCAACAAAATAATTCGTTGGCAACAATGTTTACTTTAAAAAGACTAGCAGGTAGCAAAGCAGCAGCGCATAAGAGAGCTTCATCAACAGAAGAAGGAGAAAATACAAATCGCAGCACCAACAACAAAAAGACACAAATGGATCCTCTGGAGAACAGATCACACCCTTCTGTATTTTGCAAATCCCACCGAATAGTGATAGAAAATCTCAAGAATCGGATCCAACAAGATAAAGAAAAATCCAAAGCAGAGATGGCCCAAATGAGATCACAGTGGAAGACATGCAACGAAGAAATAAGCACATTAAGGTACAGTTGCAGCCATATGCAGGAATCACTAAACATCATCAAAGAAGCAATGAATAAAAATTTTGAGCAAGGATCTACATCAATGGATCAGGAAAGCAGATATTGTGGAAGTGAGAATACTGTCAACAAATAGCTCATCAAATCTTTGGACACCCATGGATCTAGCTCTTAGTTCTTGTAGTAAATATAGTTTATTATGAAAGTCAAGTGTATTTTGCTTTTATTTCAGTTTTTCAAACAATATAGTTCCAATGTAATTGTCTCCAACTATAAAAGAGGGACCAAAAAATGGAAATCAAGTAGCATATCTCAAGAATTAGCACCTCCCTCTGCATCAGACATGGGGAATTTTGTAATGGAAAACAATTCTCTCATCTTTTTAGAAATATAATACAACCAATATTATTCGAAGAAAAAAAAACAAAAATCTATTTTAATATAAAAAATTATATATTTTTATTGACAAAAATATATTTTAATATTAAAATATTAAAAATTTAAACATTGGAATTCGGGAATCAGATAAAAATATTAATTAAATTTTAAATATATATTTTATTGCTTCAATATATATCTCTCAAAAATATTTTAAAAAAACTTATTATACAAAAATTTAAAAAAGACAATTTTGAATATCAAAATTTAGCATTATCTCACGAAACTTAACAAATAATATTAAAAGTTAAACCAAATAAAATATCACATACAAAGTTTCATTTAATTTACTCATTTTTCATTTTTTTTTCAAATTTACAAGCTTTTTAGACTATTCAGAAAAGATAAAATTTTTTCAATGGAACTCATACCACTAGATCCTTTGATTTATATTGTTTTTTTTTTTTTTTTGTTTCAATTTAAATTAAAATACCTCACCATTTTGTGTGTTTTATGGGGTGGGTGGTCATTGGTATTAAATAATGAGGTGTGTTTTTATATTTTCTTTAGATTTTGATAATATGATAAATAATGAGGTGTGTTTTTATATTTTCTTTAGATTTTGATAATATGATTTTTTTTATGAGAATTGTGATTGTATTTTTGAATTTTCAAATGGATTTAATATTATGTTTTTTTTTCTTTTCTTTTCAGAATATTTAGATTGTGTAATTGGAAAATATGCCCAAAAAAAAAATAAAAATCAATTTGTTAAATTAGTATAAAATCAACAGAGTTCTATTTTAAGTACATATCTAACATGAGGTTAGAGATATCAAATTTCTTCACATTCAAATTTTTTTAGAGTGCAAAATAAAATATTTTATGGATCACATTTCTTTAAAAGTTAAATTTTTCATTATATATATATATATATATATATATCAACAAATTAAAATGGTTTTTTTTATTAATATATTTTTAGGTATATGTCAATATTAATTCGTATTAAAATATTTTATTAATAACCCACATTGAATATATTTTTATACACCAAATTAAAATGTTTTATTTATATATATAAATATATATAAATCTTCATATAATGTATTTAAATCTCTTATTGAAATATTTTTGAAAATTATAAGACTTAAATATCTTACTTACACATTTTTTTTTAATTTCTAATTACTCTACAACATATTTATTTTTTTAATTATAACAGACAATATTTTTTCTATTTATAACATAATTATAATTATTATTATTATTATTATTTTTAAATTTATATATATTTTTTAAAATTTTAAAAAGCCACGAATGAACAAAATTTACACAACTCTTTCATACTAAGATTTTAAATAAGTCTTTAAGATCAATAATAATACTTTAAATTATCCCTCTTCTCAATCATTTTTTTTTTTTAAATTTTATCATAAATTTAACAATTTCAACATCAAATTTGTAAAATAATAATCATCCAAACCTCTCTTCATCCCAATCATCCCAATAATTTCAACTCCAAAAATTCATAGTTATAACCTGATTTTCTTCAAACTGCAAATTAATCATTTATAAATCCAAATGATTCAAATTACAATCTGAACCATATAAATAATTTGTGAGTTATCTTAATCAATCCAAATTATTCGAGTTACAATATGAACAATATAAATTAATCTAAATGAAACCAATTTGAATTTATATTACAACGAGAATATTATAAATTAAAACAGATGAGACAAAATGTTGGAAATTATTTTTCTCCCTATTATGCATGCGGCGAGCGGGTATTACCTAGTGTGTTCTAGGCTGACCATCTAATAAATCTATTAAATAATTTACAATTTCAAAAGTGAATTTTTGTAAATTAATTTTGTATATTTTGTAAAAAAAATTATTAATATTTATTTTTAAAATATTATTGATCTTGAATTTGGACATGTTATTGGCGATGCTTTCTAACTAGTGATATGGTATATGATATTTATAATGCAATAAATATATAGCTTTTCAAGTCAACCTTTGTCTCAGGCTAGAGTGGAAAATTTGTACACATAATCCAAGAAGTTAATTTGTTTTCTTATTTTCAATTCATTAACCTCTCATCAATTGTAGCTAGGAAGACTTCATTAATCAGTGTTCATAGATAAAAGTCCCCAATTTAATAATTTGAATTTAATTATTATTAAATTAATTTAAATGTCTATGTCTTTCTAGGCACCTACACACACTTGAAAATTTATTTATAACAATTTACAAATAATTACAAAATAATTTATAATATTTTTTTTATAAGTTAGGCTAAGCTATATTAGATCATAAAAGAAACTTTACATAGGCGTTGGCCTGAGATGGTAAATGGTGCTTAGCCTATCCCAACGTTATAAGCTTTCAAAATAGAGCAGGTTTGGGGTTGCCTCCTAGGAGGAAACCAACCCCTTAATAGCGTCAAACATTCATGATTTACAAAGTGTTTAATAACACATATAAGAACAAAATAGTTGTAGTATGTGTTAAAATGATAGAAAACATAGATGCATCGAGCAACTGTGCAATCATGGTGTTCCGTCGTCATCCTCTGTAGTGGGGTCCTCTTCCTCGATGAGGCATCCATATTCATGTGCAATGGCATCCTCCTCAACTGTTGGCTCACGTGGGGGCTTTGGGGGGGCTGCGTGGATGATAGGAGCAACAGGGTACTCAACATTTGGAACTCTGGTCCAAAATCCATCCAAATCCATGATCCAAACTTCTGTATCCTCCTCCGATGGTTCGTGAACAAGGAGCAACTCAATTTTCCGAAGAGTGGGCGACTGAGAGTGCACAATGGTAGACTTCTTGGGGCCTCTTCTACCCCTCCGATTCTCTGGAGATAAGACTATCTCATCCTAGGTATGATCAAGCCTTTGAGTAGCCTTCCTGTCGTGGCTGCTAGAAGAGGAATCTTGATGGATTCCAAACGGTGATCTTGACCACGGTGATAGCGACCCAAGAACGCACCTCTTTGGCTACCCCTGATGGGCTTTTAACGCTGTCGTGGAGCCATGGGTAGGCTAACACGCAGAGGGGGGGAGATCGGCCTGGGGAGTGCTGAGGTGCAATAGGAGAATGCACAACAAAGAAGCACAATGGGGGATGTGGGGGCGGGGGCGCGCAACAGGGGTTCGCACAGCAGGGGGCGCAGAACCGGGGGTTTCACAGCAGGGGGGCGCGCAGTAGGGAGAAGCAAAAGAGGAGGGGCTTTCCACAGGGAGGAGCACAGCCGAGGGGCACATAGTAGGGGGCGCATAGCTAGGAGGAAATCAAAGGGAGCAGCGCGCTGTAGGAGGGAGCACGATAGGGGGCATGCGTTAGGGGGAGTGCGTAGCGGGGAGAGCGCATAGGGAAGTTGGAGTAGCAGCGTGATGGTAAGGGAAAAGACAGAAATGGATCTAGAGTCCGGCTGGAGCAGCAGAGAGATGACAAAATGTGGAGCTTCAACGCCTTTTGAAGACTTGTGGCACGAGCGCAGATGTTGTGCGGGGTTGTGGCACACTTGCATATCCGATGTGAGACACTTCAATTGAGATTGCATGTGATTTAGTGTATGACAAGAGATTAGGTGCAGCAGAGCACCGATGTGACTGATTGCTGAGCTGAGGTTCCGCATCAGGTTAAAGCTGGCTTGGCAGGGCGTCGTTAGCCTGAGCATGGGAAGATCTGTCTTCACATGGTCGGGGCATGTCACCCGCATTCGGGGAAAATAATTTATAATAATATTATTAAATTAATATTTATATTATTTAATGGCATAGTCTAATGTATAGAAAAATAGTCTTAGTAATCACGCAACATAATGTCAAACAAGATTGTGATTTTTTGTTATTTAAAATACATTTTTGAATGCATAAATGGATTTAACACCCTGAAAAACCCTGTGCACTCTAATTTTACAGATTAAACAACTTAAACTTAAGTTTATAAAAATATCTGTCGGATTTTGATTAAAATGACTTAGAAAAATGAATTGCAAAAATATACGTTAGAGCGTGCCTTAATTAATTATAAGAAATCAATTAATATATATATTTGAAATTAAATAATATTAAATAATATCTATTTTTCTTAATTAATGTTATTCATAACATTAATAATTATTTTAAATTATAATGATAATGTTATTTGATAAATACTTAGGGATTATATTCTAGCTTAAGATCCATAATCACTGTGGATATTAAATGCTATTTTTTAGTTAGTGTAATGTAAATGTTTTCAGTTTTTAGCCAAATGGTATTGTGAATGCTTTATAAGTTTAGTTGGCTTAATTAATAATATCAAGGAACTACAAATATGAAATTAATGCTCTCTTTTTTTTAAAATGTATTTTCATAATCTCTTTGCATTTATTACAAATCACATGAAATAAAATAATTTAGCCAAATGGTACTCGAATGCCTTATAAGTTTAGTTGGCTTAATTAATAATATCATGGAACTACAAATATGAAATTAATGCTCTCTTTTTTTTTTTAAGTATTTTCATAATCTCTTTGCATTTATTGCAAATCACATGAAATAAATATTTTTTATAGCTCGGTTACTATAAATATATTATCGTTTTCCATATTTAACTATTAAGGATATGGCCTTGTGAAGATATATTATCATATTCCATATTTAACTATTAAGGATATGGCCTTGTGAATATGATATTAAATTTATCATATTATTTATTAATTTGGTCCAACATGTTAAATAATTTTCATTTTAACAAAGTGGAACTTCACAAATTATTTTTTCTAATTTTTGCAAAGTTTTAATTAGCTTTTCTCTCTAATGCTATTGGTTGTGAATATGCAAATGTTAGTTATGTTAGATCATAGACTTTTGTGATCCATATTGTGAATAATAATGTCTTTAGGATTAATCACATCATTAAGATTTGGATGAGAACCAACTAATATAGTTCATCCTAGAGACAAAGGTTAACTAATTAATTAAATAAATTAATACCATTAACTCTAAATTACTATAAATTAATAAATTACTAATTAATTAAACTAAATAACAATAATAGCTACCATGTAACCTTGTTATATACTATTTATTTATAATAACCAAAAAGTGAAACTGAAAGTAAACATCCCAAAACAACATTGGTTTAACGTATTAAGAGGAAGATAGTACCATGATAAAGTACTTGATAAAAGTGGTTTTTATTGTTTTCTTATGTGATTTTGGTAGAATATTTGAATTGTGAGCTATTGGATATGAGTAAAATTAACAATTTCTTTTTTTTTTGGTTTATTTGGTTAAAAAATATATTGATTATGTTATTTAATGTTTTCAATAGAAGCAATGTCTCACAGTGCCACCCAATGAAAGTGGCTAGTTTTGACTCTAAAAATGTTGTAAATTGGTTTAAGTTTTTAAGTATAATTTTGTGTTTTTTGTTTTAATGGCCAGTCAGAGTGTGTAGAAAAGAATATGAATTTTTACTTGATTCAACTTTATTCACGAATGCAATAAAATGTAGAAATACACATAAAGCAGAGATGCAACAAAAATAAGACTTCATTTTATTAAAATCTCATAACCGAAATATGCTTAAACACAAAATGGAAATAAAATAGCTAGGAAACTGGTAGCTTATATCTGAGAAGAGATGTGGCGGCTACATACCTCTGAACTGTGTTAGAATGAGGCTCAAAAGCCTATTTATTATTGAGAAACAATGAAAAATCCTAAACATCCAAAAACTTTGAGATGAAACACTAGACTATAGGTAAATTGATACATCAATTTCCTAGGGTAGTAACTTTGGTATATTATCTCTATTTGACGCACATGATACATCGCTAGAAAGATCTATCTCAGGACTACAACTACTCACAACGAATATCGAGTCTCTGTCTCATATTAATGAGATGTGGTTTCTCCAATAAACGTTATTTAGGACCTCAGAAAAATTGCCAAAAATAGTAAATTGTGTTATAATTAAGGAAATAGAAAAAAATGAAAGAAACAATGGTGGAGTCCAAGTGGAATATGTGGGCAACGAACATCGTTTAGGGCCTCAAAATGGCTCCGGAAGTTCAGAACTTGAAAAG
Organism: Pinus albicaulis; assembly: GCA_034641835.2. Taxonomy (NCBI): domain Eukaryota; kingdom Viridiplantae; phylum Streptophyta; class Pinopsida; order Pinales; family Pinaceae; genus Pinus; species Pinus albicaulis. The sequence continues at coordinate 714,814,369 of CM076583.1, read as the reverse complement.
CTGCTAAAATTAGTAAATTGTGTTACAATTAAGGAAAGTGAAAAAACTGAAAGAAATAATGTCGAGATCCAAATGGAATAGGTGAATATTCACTAATATCCACCTAAATCATCAATAATTATTTTGAAAAATCCATATAACTCTAATTTTTTATTAATATATAATTTTAATTAAAAAACATATTAAAACATATTAATATTATTGTACAAATTCACAACTTATACATAAATAATAGTAAATAATGGTTGCAAGAAAACATGATCTATTAGTGGAATGGGAACATCAGCTTGCTTTCTGAAAAGCAAAGAAAAGCTTCCATTAAAAAAAAAACCAATCATAGTTATGGAACGAGATCTATTTTTTTTAATGGGAGCAAATAGTTAAATTTAAGATAGTGTCAAATTTATTCTTCATTTTTAATGTTACAAAAGTTTTAACCTTTTTTTATCTCAGAAAAAAAAAGCTGTATATATTATAAGATATATATGACGGTACATGTTCTTCATTACTTTTTCAGCTGTAAAACTAAACAGCAAGAAACTACAATTCAAAAGTTTTAACTACTGTCAAATACAATTCAAATTCCGGGTTTGGAATTTTAAAATATACTTTAGTTAATGATTTTCATATATTGATATTGATCTTCACAGTCTTAATACAAAATTTAAATGATTTAACTATTTTTAATTATATTTTTCCATGCCGCTGGAGTCCAACGAGTTAAGGAGAGCAATGTCATCCGTGCAACAGCTACATATTTGATGACGTTGTTGAACAATTATTTATAAAGTCGTGCCATCAAAATCTTCCAATAGACGTTCACATCTCTTCATTTATTTGGAAGTTGGGTGACATAGATCGTTAAAAAACCGCTGTCACGTCTGCAGATTTGAATTCAAACCATGAGGTTGTTGGTTCCTTGATGATGGTTGGATTCTTCCTGTCCATATACGGCGATCGGAAATTTCTGTCAATAAATTGCATTTCATTCAGTGCGCAACATGCACTCTCGATTGTGGATATACAAATTTCGAAGGAAAGAATGATGGACACGATATTCAAAGGTAAAGTCCATAAAGAAAGACTAGTAAACTCAACTCAATGGGGTAGTCTAAAACAATTTACAGAATAATTTAGAAATCTTAGAAAGATTTTGAAAAATTTCAATAAAGATTTATCAGAATTTGTTTATAGTTGTTAAACTTTAGTTTAGTATTTTGAGTGCCTAAATTTTTTTTGATGATGTTGAATTCATTTTTGCTATTCAAATATTCCAATTATTTGATTTTTTGATTTTTTTTACCAAATTTCAACAAAAACACTACCATCCAAACTATTCTATTGCATCTGTAAACAACTCCATAAACCCACAATGTAACGTTCAAAGAGATTGCAAGTACGCCTAATCCCAGGCCAAGGATCACAAGTCAAGAATCATTCATTCTCACTTTGAAAACTTTTTGTCATGAAATAAATATTTATCATACGCTCTTCCCTTCACTGTGGCGTTCAAAGAGACTGCAAGTACACCTAATCCCAGGCCAAGGATCACAAGTAAAGAATCATTCATTCTCACTTTGAAAACTTTTTGTCATGAAATAAATATTTATCATACGCTCTTCCCTTGAATATTTTGTCGCTAGCTTTTGTAAGTGGACCCATCTATTGGTGTTCTTTTTGCATCCCCTTGGACGCGCAATCTCAGGCCAAGGATCACAAGCGACAACTTACAAGTCAAGAAGCATTCATTCATTCTAATTTCTAATTTGAAAACTTTTTGTCATGAAATAAATATTTATCATACTTTCTTCCCTTCTTGAATATTTTGTCAATAGCATTTGTAAGTGGACCCATTTAGCCGTGTTCTATTTTTTGCATCCCCATTTAAATTAATATGATAATTTTTTGTTTAATTTTTTTAACAACAATTTTTATTAATATGGTTTAATTTTAATTAATAGTTATTGTGTTGAGAGGATTATTTTAGAGTCATGTTCTTGATATGTAAGTATTATGTTTCTATTAAAATAAAATAAAAAATTAACGTTAATTCAAAACAAAAATGAAAATAACTATATAAATAAAAAAACTATAATTCTATCGTGCTCTAAATTTTTTAATATTTTTTTTAATTAAATATTTGTAAAATGATTTTTTTTAAAGAAAAAACTATATCATATAAATATATTAAAATCTTTAATGACCTAAATATTTCCATGTCAAGGTTGTAATATTTGAAGATATTAATTTTGTTATCATGCCATGTAAAAAACATCTAATATTAATATTAAAAAATAAATATTAATAACAGTCTAGATTCATTTACAAACTTCTTTTACTTTGAAAAGAGATTTGATCCGTCTTAGGTGCTTGATAGATCCAGGGTTAAGATGAATATAGGCTCATATAATTAGAGGTGCTCTCCAACGGAGTATGGAAGAGATGTTGTAATATCTCGTCTTGTCTGTTATGTAAACAAAAATAATAAAAATAAAAATAACCATACATTAAAATAAAAATAACAAATTGACCCTTGATATTGCTCATAATATTATGTGGAATATAACTTATTTTAAGCATATCCTATGGATATATTAAAATCTTTAATGACATACATATTTCCAGTTGAAAGTTATAACATTTGAAAATACTAATTTTGTTATCATGCCATGTAAAAAATATCTAATATTAATACTAGAATATAAATATTAATACTGACATAGATTCATTTAACTTTGAGAGATCAAGTCTCTTGAGATACAAATCTTTTTTACTATGAAAAGTGATTTAATCCCTCTAAGTGCTTGATAGATCCAGGGTTAAGATGGATCTAAGCTCGTATAATTAGAGGTGCTCTACAATAAGTATGGAAAAGATGTTGTAATACCACGTGTCCTATTATGTTATGTAAACAAGCATAACCATAGGTTAAAATAAAAATAACATATTGACCTATGGTATTAACTCATAATATTTATTTGGAATATAACCTATTTTAAGCATATCTTATGGATATATTAAAATCTTTAATGACATACAAATTTCGACGTGAAAGTTATAATATTTGAAAATACTAATTTTGTTATCACGCCATGTAAAAAACATCTAATATTAATATTAATATGAGTTTACATTCATTTTAATTTTGACAGATCAAATCTCTTGAGATACAAACCTCTTTTACTATGAAAAGAGATTTGATCCCTCTCATAGATCCAGGGTTAAGATGGATCTAGGCTATTATATTTAGAGGTGCTCTCTAACATAGTATGGAAGATATGTTGCAATATTGTGTCATGTCCTGTTATGTTATGTAACAAATAATAAAAATAAAAATAACCATAAGTTAAAATAAAAATAACATATTGACCCATGGTATTGACTCATAATATTTATGTGGAATATAACCTATTTTAAAGGGGAAGACTAGCCTAGCTCCATATTAACTACAGATGTACCAAGTGTTGAGAGTAATCAATTCTCTTTTCACTCTCAACAATGAGTAAATCCAAAATTAAAATAAATATAAACTAATAATTATTAATAATAATAATTCTTTATGATGAGTTAATAACAATACAACTTATATTCATATTAAAATTATATTTAATCTAATTCAATTAAAAAAAACATGAATTAATATAATTATCACATCACATGTATTGACTTAAAAAAACATTTCATCATATTTAAAGTTTAGAAAAAATTCACTAAGCAACCTCAATAAATTCAATTACTCAACTAATGATCATGATAATAGAGTACATAACCACTAAGTCTATCCACCAACACAATCTAAAAAAATCCACAAATTAGCTTTTAAAATAATGGAAATTATGGCAAGATTATGATAAAATTTAGTAGAAATTTTTGAAAATGTGACTTAGACTTGTTAAACTTCAAAAAATTTAGTGCAAAAGAGTTCTTGATGATGCTAAATCCATTTCCATCATAAAAAAAACTCATTCAAACACACCAACATTTTGATTTTTTAAATATTTTTTACCATATATTCTAGAGAAATTTATAACATCAATAACAACATTCCAATTTTAAAATTAATTAGCTTTATGGTGTTTCTAGATTATAAGTTTGAAAAGATCAATTTGGAGCATTCCTTCGAAATGAGATGTGGGTATAATCAGATGTTGGTATTGATTATTATTTTTATTAAGTATCCCTACGAGAATGAATGTGGTACTTCATTCTCCCTTAGTCTTCTCAGGTTGCGCTTAGTCAAAGAAAATATGTGACCAAATGATATGTGGTACTTCCAAAGTGATGATGTTCCGATGACAAACAGTTCAGTCATACATGCATATATCTTACAACTATGTTCATTTGAAATATGCTTATTTTTTAAAGATTTAGTAATGATATTTTGAGTGATAAATATAGTTGATCCCAGTTTAGACCAGCATGCCTAGATCTTATCATTATTAATTTGAAAAATATATTCTTAATGGTTAAAGAAATTTATTTATTTATTTATTTATTATTATTATTATTATTATTTATTATTTATTATTTATTTATTTATTTTAAATGAGAAAAGAGAATAATAAGATTACATATTTATATAAATAATAAGGGATTAATAAAGAAATAAATAATAATAATAATAATAATAATTAATTAAATTAAATAAAATATAAAGATTTATAAATATATTTTATTAAATAATTAAAATTTTAAATTAATTAAATAGACCTAGCCGTTATGATTTTATTTAATAATTAAGTAAATAATTAAATTAATTAAAATAGAATTAACAGTTATTAAATTTCATAGTCAAACTAGTCGTTACCCTAACGGCTAGTTTAGTCATTTCTGCATCTATTTAAATTCAATGTTCAGATCTAATCTCTCACCTAGTCCTAATGATGAATCACACTGGTTGGTTCGAAACACGTCGACACTATTCATTTTAATGTGAGTATTACTGAAAAATTCTTCATAATTTTACGATAGATCACAGAAGCCAAAATTCTATAAATACATTTATATACTTTGAAATTAATTATAAGATTTATTTTTTTATTTATTTTTATATAGATAAATATTATTTTTATAAAAATATTATTTGTAACATACACCATTAACTTCACAGGGAAAGGCAAAGAGTTAAATTTTTTTTATACAAGTTACTCATCATTACATAGAATGTTTAACAATTCACAGTGTAATTTTATAATTAAGAATAGTAAACTCCTTAACCCTTAACAACCTCCATTACAGTATATTAACTTAATACTATATGATGTAACCATCCATTCGTCTCATTATTCATATCGTCATCACATAATTACCATTATGAACATCATAACAAGAAAGGAATCAACCTCATCATCTGGACACAATAATCAATCACATCATTGAACACCAATATACTCTGGAAACCCCGTAGGGTGAAAACCAGCAAACGTTTAATTTTATTATTAAACGCTCGTGAGGGTGTTCAGCCCATCACTCAATGGCTTATAAGGGAGACCATCCCTTAACCCTCGTTTATATAATATTACAAGGAAATATGCAAATATCTAGCTTAAATCCATTACAATAAATATGAAAACATTTACCCTCTGGTCTTCATCTCTTCAGATCTTCACATCTTGGTGGCATGGATGTACCTACAATGGGCCATCGTACATTGGACCTTCCTGCAACTCGCACTCATCTGTATGAACATTAATCATTTACCTGCCACTAGGAAAAGTATAATTTTCCTTTGTACATGACAAGCATAATATTCCTTTGTACATCTCACCATCATTCCCTGCTATGATTCTTTCAACATAAAATGATGTCAAGATTCTTAAAGTATTAACCAATCATTTCACATATCTGTACTATAGTAGTTTCTCCATCTACTCATGTATATTCATGACAAGCAAGTAAAGTACCTTGTCGTTCGCTCTTTAACGACCCATACCTCATATGTGCTGGTTATAAGTCATCACAATAACTAATGCTTCCGTCGCAGAAGCACGCATTCCTGCAAGACAATGGCTACATCTCCCAAGCCTTTCTTTAGATTAAACTGATACATCAGTTAAGATATTTATGCATGTGATTTACATACATTTAATAAAAATAGCTAACCCTTAAGCTATTACTTTCAGTGCATGGAATGCAAGTTAACATAACAATTGTTTCTTCCATGCATGTGAATGCATACCAATTCCACAAGAATCTCCCTAAAGGAGTGCTTACACAAAGAAGCACATAACCTCCTTCATGGATCTTCTCAAAGAAAATCTCAATGCTATTAAGCATGTAAACATAGGTAAAAATATGCAATTATGAATATAAATACATGTCTCATTTTCAAGATTATATTAACAATCATATTCAATGTAGTTTTAATACTACAAGCTATCTTTCTACATCCAAAAATGTATATTATTTTTCAATATAAGCTAATATATATATTGCATGTATATGCAAGATCTTCCTTAAAAAGGAATTTAACATCATAATCATGTTAATATAAAATAATCAATATGGTAATCTACCCTTAGTTTTATGAAACCAATTAATCTTTATCAACGCCATGGAAAAACTACCCATGGTTTTATGAAACAATTAATCTTTAACCACACCATGGAAAAACTACCCATGGTTTTATGAAATAATTAATCTCCATCAATACCATGGAAAAACTACCCATGGATTTATGAAACTATCCATGGATTTATTAATTAATCTTTACCATTACCATGGTAAACTATCCATAGATTATTAAATAATTACTATTTACCACAAATTGTAATATTTTCAATATAATTTTATAGATAAGCACCGATCTGCCAACATATACTGGGCTTGCAATGATAAACAAACCATCACAAACTACTGAAAATTAATGGTTGCTCTATGAATCAGGTAAGTAGGAGTTAACGCAAAAGCTGGGCAAACAAAAGCTTATACACATCCAAAGCTTTTATCCTTTCAATGTAACTAATTGAACAGGCCGTGTATAAATCCCTCTATGAGATATCTTTGGCCTCCTTTATTCATTAAAAAAAATCAACCGAACCAGTGGAAGTTCTGTTTGCCTCGGTGATGATCTTATATTAGAGGGTTATTTTTGAAGCAGTCTATGTAGCGAGAGGCAACCTTGTGTTGTTAACATGGTTGTATGTTAGCCCAAAGAAACAACCTAGCGTGGATTTAAGGTCAGGATGCATCTATGCTTATAAACATGATTCACGCGACATATCTCATCCACAGCCAGCTATAAAAGAAGATTTCTATTCTTGCTATTTTCTAATACTATTTTTTTCACAGAAAAACTGTATGATGTATAATCTCCATTTATATCTTTCTTCTCACAAGAAAAAGGATTATACAATAAAAATTAGCAAATATTTTTTTAATCTCTTTACCAATCACCGAATTGAGCCACAGGTTAAACATAATTATTTAACTGCAATGCAACTTAAAAATAGACTGATCACACAAAGAAAACGTTCGGAATTTCTTACCACCTGAACGAGTTGGGTATGCGGCATTCTCTCATCTGTCAGTAAGCATCAAATCAGTGGCAAGCAAAATCACACTCGTATTTGGCTCAGGCTCGGTCTCACACTGTTAGGCTACAGATGACAGGCGATCCAAATGGTCCCGTGGCAACCATTTTCTCCAAATATATTTTGCTAGGAAGATTAAACAGCGAGGAGGATCACACTCGAGCGTTCACTCTGGCTCGCAATAGACACAACTCGAATCCATGATTTTGCAGAGTTTTTCCCCTCTCTCTTCAGACAATCTTCAACGCTGCACAACCGAGTTGAGAGAGAAAATACCCCCATAGATAATGAATGCCAAATCAGGAATTCATTTTACATCAACTGTTTCTTGATTTTCTTGATACAACGGTTTTTGTAAAACATGGTAAAAACTAAGTTTACGTGGGTGTTACATACTCCCCCCCTTAAGAGAACACCGTCCTCGGTGTGCTTCTCTCACTGAAATTTAAACTTATACTCATGATATAATAATATAAACAACCCAAAGGGGTTCCTTCCCCTTGGCAATGAAACACCTTCGTTTCCTTAAATGTCATTATTTAAAACAATAATTTTTTTATCTATATTCATAAGCATGTATAGCGCAAAGAAAATTTCATTTCCATTTCTAACTACTTATCCCTTATTCAATTCACAAAAGTATGGAAAAATATCTATACGAACTTACCAACCAATTACTATTGGAAGAAATTATGGCTTTTGCGCAAGCTCTCTGAGAATGGTTGAACACCCAACAACACTTCGTGGAAAGAGCCTGTAATGTATGACTAACAATTCAATCACATTAGTGACAGTTTTCAAAATGAAAGTATTTGAAACTATCAACTTTCTTGCAATATAAAGAGATGTTTTAATCAAGTACTTCCATAAGTACTCAGAGATAACCAACCCTCTCATCAATGCATCATGTGCACATTGTCTTAGCTCTTGCTAAAGACATACACAGAGTACTTCAAAAAGTACTCAGAGAGCACCTAGCTCTCTTCATCATACCAATGGTCAATCAATGCACCACGGTCATATCCTAGCATCTGCTCAGACATTCAAACAAGTTAGTAATAATATAAATGAACTTATACATTCAATAATTCATTTTAATATAACACAAATTTTACTTAACTTGTTCTACTACCACCATGGTAACATAATGCTCCTCCTAATCCATAGGATCAAGTCATTTTTTCACATCCAGACAATCAATCTTTCCACACTAAAATGTCTTTATATTTATCTGGAAATTTAGTCTTTCAAGCTGTGGTCCTCCCAACCATCAAGTGAGGCTATTACGTCCTCCACTTGCCCCCTAGCTCCAGAATTTGGACAGTGTCACGGGTCAACAGTGGATTCTTCTGCTGTGACATCGAGATGGCCAATCCAGTCACACTCAGAAAAGCCTGGAAGAGAAATTCGGGACAATCCGGTCCAATTCTCCAATTCCAGTCATACTCAGATGTTTTTGGCTTTACAAGGGTTGCTGTAAGCTATTTTCTACTGGTCCCAACCAGCTCGAGAAAATACTCCCCCTTTACCAATTTCACAGAACGCCTACTCCTCCCCGGGGATCCAGCTTTATCCTCAGAGGAGTAGGTAACTGTCTTTCCAACTGTCCCCTACTACTTCCTATTCTTGGAACATTTTTACCATCAGCTTAAAAATGTTTTCTTTCATAATTAATTTCAGAAAATTAAATAACTTGCTTTAATCAACAGTGACGATTTAAGTTTTTCTTGCCCGATAAAAGAAAATTAAACAAATTGTCTTTAACTATTTAATACTAGTTAACTTTAATGAAACTGTCACAACTTCCCCCCTGGAAGTAACATACATGTGTTGTACATTAAAGCATGATACTTTAACGTTTACTGTTGCAACTCACATTGCAATGCTTGCGATTCTTTATTTTCACAGATTTTATGTTTCCATTAAGCTACTCATGCTTACAATAAGAAACAATGCTAATCGTAAATATGTATTTCTCAAGCACATATTATCTTATGCAAACATTTCCAATTCTCATAATGTTTTGTTCCAACAGACAGACATACGAAGTAATTATCATAATCACTTGTTTACAACTTTCAAATAGCTTTAGTCAAAATTGATTCATGCATATAACCTTCATTAGTTATTCATTCATAACTAGTCAATAGTTTTAATGCATTCATGACGACTCATGCAAACACTAGTTAGTCAACTAGTCAATAAGTTAAGTTTCATAACTTGATCCATTAAGAGACTTCATTCAACTCTTCATTCTATAGTAGGACTTTCTTCATCCGTTGCATTCATGCATTAGTTTCACACACCTCTTTTTAAGTAGTGCATGGTAACTTAGAAATTTTATTGCATGCAAAAACAATTACTTCTTTTCCAACTCAAACGAAAAGTAACTATTTTTCTTTCATACTTTTATACTTTCTTTCCTAAAGAAATGAAGCATAATACACACATTAATCTCATATGCATGTTCTTATCCGGAAAGAAGTATATTATAATAGCATGTACTTTTTTAAGAACTCTCTTAAATGGAAGCTAATCTCATGCAATGCCATGTATGTAACAATTCATTTTTAAAAGAATCAACATGCATATGCATAGACTTCTTAAAATATTTATCTTTATTTCATTTGAAGGACTTCTCTCCCTACTGCAATACTCATCCTCATCCTCATCAGGAATTCACATTTCTCCTCCACAACAATGTTTTCTTGTAGCAACATCGACAAGATTTTATAACATGATTAGATAAAGCCTTAATTAATAAATAATAAATCTTTGAGTGATCTTTTAACACCTATTCAGGTGCATATATGAGATGTGAATACAATGTCACAACATGCTTTCTTCTAACATCTCTACATTAGTGTGAGTAAATAATTATCAATTCATGTCAAATAACTCCCATATTATTATGACAATTTTCACACACGCACACATTCGTATAAGACAAATCACTATATCTGTTCAGAAATTCCTTTAATGGAAAATGACACAATGTGCATTCGCTTTACTTAAACTTTAACATAAGAACCACCAATTCAGATTTTGCCTTTGGAACATGAAAATATAATAAAGCTAACACATTCGATGTTGTTCCTATGCATACAATGCATAAATGTTCTAATCGTAATTTCCCAACAGAGTACTTAACATAATCGAGTAGACAAACTAATGATTCCTCTTCGAGGACACATAACATAATAGGCATGCAAAACATGGTTTTCTTTTCCATAAAACTAATGGAATAAAACATAAGAATACATATCTTATTATTGAAATATTATACCCACATAGCCATGTATGTATTTCAAAGAAACCAAAACATTACTTTAGTTTTGTACATGTAATTTGTCTTCTTTGCCAAAGAACTTTTTCTAAAGTATGATTACAAAACATGTTATCATTTCCACATATAGATTTATGTTCTTTTCGATGAAATTTAATACAACTATTGCATGCAAAGAACCTTGTTCCTGTATGATTCTACATGCAAGTTGCTCATGCTTTGCTTCCAATAATTTATCATAGATTGCCTCTTTTATGCGTAAAAACTATGCAATATTAACAAGGTTAACTTAACCTTTAATATACCTAAATCAAGAAGTTGACATAATCCATCTAGCAATATAGTATATTCAAGAGGTTATTCTCTTTAGCCTATATTTATTTTCAAGAAAAGAACTTGGATTCTTTTTCACTTAACACACAAGTATGTAGTCCCTTTTAAAGAAAAACAAGCTTCCCATCTTTTCTTAAACAAGACATATATAAAGGCAAGCAAGTTTACTTATTTATGTTTTACTACTGCTCACACCTTTCAAGATACGTACTAGTAATCTTTGCAAGACTCACAGGGGTTCTTATCAGCAAAACTAGCATAGTAGTTTGGTCTTTTACCATGGTATATCTTTCTAAAAGATTATCATATTAGCAATGCTTTATTACTTTCCAAAAGAACTAGCACAATCTTGCATATTAAGTAAAACCACATTTTACTCTATATTTGTCTCTTTAAGTTGCAAGATTCACATGCAAGATTTATTTTCAAAATATACATATTTCTCTCAAGAAAAATCAAATGTATTTTAGTTAAATTTTCAAGCACACACATGTTTCTTTTTTAAGAAACTAAATTCCCAACTACTTTCAAGGAAACTTCAACACAACAATAGAAGTTTTACGTACATGGAAAGACATATCCTTTTTTAAAGAAACTCTAACTCAACAGGTATTTACTTTGTAAGCAGTGTATTTTTCCATAAATGCAATAACTATTGTTTCGAGAAAGAAAGATAATAATACTTATCTCTTGAATTAGAGATGCGATGCCTTCCTTCGCATACACGCTTTTCATCTCAGATCTCTCAATTTCTTTTCGCTAAATCCCAAAGGCGCCAGTTTTTGAACCTTTAGCTCTGATACCACTTGTAACATACACCATTAACTTCACAGGGAAAGGCAAAGAGTTAAAAAAATTTTATACAAGTTACTCATCATTACATAGAATGTTTAACAATTCACAGTGTAAGTTTATAATTAAGAATAGTAAACTCCTTAACCCTTAACAACCTCCATTACAGTATATTAACTTAATACTATATGATGTAACCATCCATTCGTCTCATTATTCATATCGTCATCACATAATTACCATTATGAACATCATAACAAGAAAGGAATCAACCTCATCATTTGGACACAATAATCAATCACATCATTGAACACCAATATACCCTGGAAACCCCGTAGGGTGAAAACCAGCAAACGTTTAATTTTATTATTAAACGCTCGTGAGGGTGTTCAGCCCATCACTCAATGGCTTATAAGGGAGACCATCCCTTAACCATCGTTTATATAATCTTACAAGGAAATATGCAAATATCTAGCTTAAAGCCATTATAATAAATACGATACCATTTACCCTCTGGTCTTCATATCTTCAGATTCTTCACATCTTGGTGGCATGGATGTACCTACAATGGACCATCGTACATTGAACCTTCCTGCAAATCGCACTCATGTACATGAACATTAATCATTTACCTGCCACCAGGACAAGCATAATTTTTCTTTGTACATGACAAGCATAATATTCCTTTGTACCTGTCACCATCATTTCCTGCTATGATGCTTTCAACATAAAATGATGTCAAGATCCATAAAGTATTAACCAATCATTTCACATATCTGTACTATAGTAGTTTCTCCATCTACTCATGTATATTCATGACAAGCAAGTAAAGTACCTTGTCATTTGCTCTTTAACGACCCATACCTCATATGTGCTGGTTATAAGCCATCACAATAACTAATGCTTTCGTCACATAAGCACACATTCCTGTAAAACAATGGCTACACCTCCCAAGCCTTTCTTTAAAATAAACTGATACATCAGTTAAGATATTTATGCATGTGTTTTACATAAATTTAGTCAAAATGGCTAACCCTTAAGCTATTACTTTTAGTGCATGGACTGCAAGTTAACATAACAATTGTCTCTTCCCTGCATGCGAATGCATACTGATTCCAAAAACTCTCCCTAAAGGAGTGCTTACACAACGAAGCACATAACCTCCTTCACGAGTCTTCCCAAAGAAAATATCAATGCTAGTGAGCATGTAAACATATGTAAAAATACACAATTAAGAATATAAATACATGTCTCATTTTCAAGATTAAGCTAACAATCATATTCAATGTAGTTTTAATACTACAAGCTATCTTTCTACATACAAAAATGTATATTATTTTTCAATAAAAATTAATACATATGTTGCATGCATATGCAAGATCTTCCTCCAAAAGGAATTTAACATCATAATCATGATAATATAAAATAATCATGGTAATCTACCCATGGTTTTATGAAACAATTAATCTTTATCAACACCATGGAAAAACTACCCATGGTTTTATGAAACAATTAATCTTTAACCACACCATGGAAAAACTACCCATGGTTTTATGAAATAATTAATCTCCATCAATACCATGGAAAAACTACCCATGGATTTATGAAACTATCCATGGATTTATTAATTAATCTTTACCATTACCATGGTAAACTATCCATAGATTATTAAATAATTACTATTTACCACAAATTGTAATATTTTCAATATAATTTTATAGATAAGCACCGATCTGCCAACATATACTGGGCTTGCAATGATAAACAAACCATCACAAACTACTGAAAATTAATGGTTGCTCTATGAATCATGTAAGTAGGAGTTAACGCGAAAGCTGGGCAAAAAAAAGCTTATACACATCCAAAGCTTTTCTCCTTTCAATGTAACTAATTGAACAGGCCGTGTATAAATCCCTCCATGAGCTATCTTTGGCCTCCTTTATTCATTAAAAAAAAACAACCGAACCAGTGGAAGTTCTGTTTTCCTCGGTGATGATCTTATATTAGAGGGTTATTTTTGAAGCATTCTATGTAGCGAGAGGCAACCTTGTGTTGTTAACACGGTTGTATGTTAGCCCAAAGAAACAACCTAGCGTGGATTTAAGGTCAGGATGCATCTATGCTTATAAACATGATTCACGTGACATATCTCCTCCACAGCCAGCTATAAAAGAAGATTTCTATTCTTGCTATTTTCTAATACTATTTTTTTCACAGAAAATCTGTATGATGTATAATCTCCATTTATATCTTTCTTCTCACAAGAAAAAGGATTATACAATAAAAATTAGAAAATATTTTTTTAATCTCTTTACCAATCACCGAATTGAGCCACAGGTTAAACATAATTATTTAACTGCAATGCAACTTAAAAATAGACTGATCGCACAAAGAAAATGTTCGGAATTTCTTACCACCTGAACGAGTTGGGTATGCGGCATTCTCTCATCTGTCAGTAAGCATCAAATCAGTGGCAAGCAAAATCACACTCGTATTTGGCTCAGGCTCGGTCTCACACTGTTAGGCTGCGGATGACAGGCGATCCAAATGGTCTCGTGGCAACCATTTTCTCCAAATCTATTTTGCCAGGAAGATTAAACGGCGAGGAGAATCACACTCGAGCGTTCACTCTGGCTCGCAATAGACACAACTCGAATCCATGATTTTGCAGAGTTTTTCCCCTCTCTCTTCAGACAATCTCCAACGCTGCACAACCGAGTTGAGAGAGAAAATACCCCCATAGATAATGAATGCCAAATCAGGAATTCGTTTTACATCAACTGTTTCTTGATTTTCTTGATACTAACGGTTTTTGTAAAACATGGTAAAAACTAAGTTTACGTGGGTGTTACATTATTTAAAACACATAATGCATATTTGAATTAAGGTGGAGAATAATTTCTCTACATAGCCACACAAGCGCTCTATATATATATTATTATGAAAATTAAAAACACACTTGGACTAAGTTCTAAAAATTGTATTAATCATATCTATGATAATTAGTCAAAAAAATATTAATTATAACTATTCTAATTAGCATATCTATGTATTTAATAAATTTTAAATATTTATTTAGTTAATTAAATAAACTAATTAGTGTTTTTTTGGGTTTATAAGTGCATAAATACATTTTAATCTTAATTTTAAAATATCAAGAAGGTAAAAAAAATAAAAATGATATTACATATAGACACAATTAAGAATAAGTTTAAACTATAAGCATAATACTATATATAATTGGAAGAATAAAAATATTTAAAATATAATATTATTTCTATAAATTTTTTAGTTATTCAACATAATAAGCATAAATAGTTTGATTTAATTATTATTATTATTATTATTATTTGTGAATTGTAGCATGTTATATTACTTCAAAAAAGGATTATATGTCAATTACATCCCAAGTCAACTTGATCTAGGATCGAGAGTCTATAACATCATGACTAACAAGATAGTTGGGCTCCTCATAGCAAACATAGACCCATTTCCAAAGTCCAAGGAGCCGAAACATGAGAAAAAATAACAACTTAACACAATTACAAAACATGCCATAAGCCAAATACCATGGAGGAAGAACCCATCCAAGAGAACGCCCATAAATATTATCGCCCAAGTTCATAGACAATACCATAACAATAATTATGTTCCAAAGGGGAAAGATACAAGCCCCAAATGACATAGTGCACCAGCCATGGACACATTCAACCAAAAAATCAAAGGTCGAACAACATTGATGCTTTTGAAAGCCAAGGTAGTACATAAAGCCATTATGAAAAGTAAGCAGGGAGCTATCAAGGAAAATAGGCTATAACAAACTTCTTACAACAAAATCCCCCACAATAGTGAGCTTCAAGTCCCTTCTTACATCAAAACAACTGCAAAACCAGGGATTCGTCATATATAACCATCGAATACCACAAATCCATACTATTAAGAGCAAGAAAAACATCAACGTCACTGAAACAAGCGTGTCCATCAAAAGACAAAATTGAGAAACTGAGTTTTCAATATTGATCATAGGAGATAATGGTATAGTCTAGAGCACTGCTAACTAGGATTGTTATGATCCCCAGGAGAGTCTGTTAGATCCCCTAAGGCAGACTCTGTCACCAAGAAACTCTCCACTCGACTCAAACGAGAATCAATATGTTCAACACAAAACCTAATATTCCTTAGCACCCACCTAATTTCCTCTAACATAGAAAACATGTTATAGTTATCAAATTTCTTATCCTCGAGAATTAATAAAAGAAAATTATCCATTTGTTGAAGTAGGGAGATGGAATACAAGAAGTTGAGTATTCTATCCCATAAACGACCTAGATCCGAGACCCATTTTGGCCCATCACTCGTAATTTCTAAATCATAGTGATAAGGCCTATCCACTGATTCTTGAGACTCCAAACCATAATTTCCTTTCAAACTTCAAGAGGGACATAATCATAGAAATTTCCCACTATGTCAAAGAAAAATGATCGAGATTGTTTAACACCAACAGTGCATAGACCACCTCATCTACTCACCTTTCGTTGATGAGGATCCATAATGGAAGCAACAAGGGAGCAATCAGAGCATAAAACAACTAGGTCATTCCCCAACCTCCACAACTGAGGATCAGATTCAAGGAGGTTTTGAAATTCAATACACTGTAAGAACATGGGGCATTAAAACCTCCAACACCTTACCAACCTATGGGGACTGAAAATACCCAACAATACTAGAAGAAAGTTTCACACACTAAGAGAAAATGACAAGGTAATTCCAGACTAAATACAAAAATTAAGCTTCTGTAGCAACCTAAGAGAAATCGAGTTCAAGAGACCAGAAAATTGCAAAGCCAAAAACTAGAAAGGGTGAAACAAAACCATGAATAAATTCCAAATATCCACTAACAGAAGAGGGATCCCCTCAACATTAAAACCAAACTGAAAAAAATGACCTAGGTACCAACAACCACAAACAAGAACTAGGTAAGAATATGAAATACCTCTATAATCACTGTCCAAAGAGGGCGACATTGAATAGATGACCGCAACTTCAAAAACTGGCCCAAGATTTGTAGAATGCATATATAAGATAAAAAACATCGGCTCCACAATCAAACCAACTTGACTTGAATGTCACAGAACACCAAATCCACACAACCCAACCCGAATTCATCGACATGCAGCTAGAAACTATAGAAATTATCACAAATAATCACTAGAAATAATTCAAGGTGCAATAAAAAACAATCACACCATGCCTTGCCACACCATGCACTAGATGAGACAAATGTATACTTGGCACATCTCTCAAAAAAATTGCATACCCACCATCGTTCACACGCCCATTGGGGATTGAACTATCCTTCTCGAATATTCCCCTAAGGATATCAAATCCCTCCACTGAAATAACCGGGGGCCAACTTTCATCCAAGATTAATGCCATAGTCTTACACCCTAAGTTCTTTAAAAATTCAGTGAGTGCATTTGCAGATCTTCTAAAATGCATGATAGTCACATAGTCTAATTGTTTAAGCAAGCCACTGACATAGGCCTCAATACTTTCCATCCTCCAACTTTTAACTAAATTTTCAGGAGGTTTCCCATCTAACAACTGCTGCAAATAATGTATAACGATTTTAGAGTGTCTTTCCACTTTCAAAAGCTAATAACCTTCACGAATAACAATAAAAATAACTTTCTCTAAAATTGAAAATTTTGCCATGTTGTTGCTCATTGAACCACAAATTTGAATGAAAATTCTTAAGGGGGTTGAGTGGCCATCACAAAACACCTAGGTTCCCCTTAGAAGCACCATCAAAGCTTAGCTTAACAAAACCTGAAGGGGGAGGAGAAAATAGTGTATTGGAAGATAAAAGGACCTCCAAAGTGGGTTTATCATGGAGAATACACATATTCTGTGATGAATTAAGGCATCATAGAATCTCAACTTCAATAACATCAACTCTCCATATCTCTTTTGACCAACAAACTACTAGGATGGAATCCCAAATATTTGAATAATCACACCTTTAACAACTAAAGCGAGTCGTTCCTGATCCATGAAAATTATAGCATTCTATTATTTCCACAACTGCCAATAAATAAACCCTATAGGAAATATAAAGCTCGATTAATAGTAGGATTTTTAAAAGAAGAAAAGTTCCATTGCACTATCATCTCAACTACATTTCCAGGAAACCGGTGATCAATATCAAAAGTGGAGGAGATAAAGGACCACATGTTCATGACAAAAGAACAAGTGTAAAGCAAATGTTCCGTAAATTCTTCAGCATTGACACAAAGACTAAAAATGGATGGGCCTTCAACACCTTTCTTTCTTATACTATCCCAAGTAAGTATCCTGCTTCTAAGAACCAATCATAAGAATGTCAAAACTTTAGGCTATAAAATCCTTGACTAGACTTTATTCCAACCATCTTCACGCTCTAGAAAATTATTACGTGCAAGAAAAAATAAGATTCGTTCATAGTAAACATTCCTAAATATTGATTTCCTCAAAACAAAATATCATTTCCTTGAGAGAATCAAATTTTCCTTTCCAATGATTCCTGCTCAAACTCTTCCTAGGGAAAATCCTAAGTTGCATGTGGGAAATCCTCCTGAAATTTCCACTTTCTCCAGTATTCACCATCTAACTCACTTCTCCAGTAATACCAAATATGCATCGCTCATACACTAGCTGCATAAAATTTCAAAACCTAAAAATTTACCTTATCATTGATAATAGGAAATTGTTTCCAAACATCCTCCCAAAATATTATTGTATCTCCATTCTATATTTTCCAAAAAGCGTGATCCTGCATGAACTGTCGATTTTGTGGGCCCATTTCCATATACCAGACCCATCCACCGTCGAATCACATCTTAAATTTTCTTCTTGCAACAAAATCGAAGCATATTTTCTCAACCAAATTTTCTTCCATAATTTTAATCATCCATTCACCTACCACCATCACAACTTAGCCCCGAAGGCTGCACTAATCTTTGATGGATCTTATAGTCTAAGCCGGCCTGCCCATTTTAGAACCACCAGAGTATCCCATGCCACCAATTACCACCGTTTAGATTTGTTTTTTCCCATCAAAAGAAAATTCGTCCACTTATAAATAAAATCTTGCATAACTTATTTAGGAACATGCAAAGTAGACATTTGATATAGAAGAATACCTTGAAGCACTAACTTTGTGAGAATCAAATGACCTACAAAATTTAGTTCTCTAAATGTCCAACTATTTGTCTTATTTTTAGAGCTTCACAAGAAGATTTTTTCTAGCAAGAAATGCACTTAGGGTTTAAAACCAATGATACACCAAAATATATAGATGGAAAAGAGGATTGTTGAAACCGTATTTTTCTAGCCAAATAGCCTTGAAATTTTTCTTTGTAGTTGAAAAATAATATGTGAGACTTATCAATGTTAACTAACATACTTGCAGCAACCATAAAGGTGCAGAGAAGAGAGCAAACATCTTTCGCCTCTTTAAGATTTGCTAGGGAAAAGAGACGTACATCATCAACAAATTGTTAATGAATTATAGGAATATCAACTCCAAGCAACTGTGGCCCCCGAATCTTTCCCTCTGAGTAGGAATACACAAACAATCTCTGCAAACCTTCCATTGCTACGATGAATAAAAAAGGGGATAAGGGATCCCCCTTCCTTAGCCCTCAAGTTGCATTAAAGGTGTTTGAAGGAGACCCATTGATCAAAATAGAGAAAAAAGGGGGTCAAAATGAGAGAACACACCCAAGATATCCACTACCATGAGAATATGAACACATCTAGGACCTGAAATAAGTAATCCCACCTAACCCTGTCGTAAGATCTAGATAAATCCAACTTAACTATCATTCCAAGTTTCTTGAGATGGTTCAAATAATGAATAATATCTTTCAAAACCACAATTCCATTAGTGATATGTATACCTCTAACAAAACCCGTTTGTTCTGGGAAAATTATAAACTTCATAAAAGGCTTTAATATGTTGAAAATTCTAGTATACACTATTTTATAAATAAAATTACACATGGAAATTGGTCTAAAACCTCTATGGTCATTTGACTATCTAGCCTTAGGGATAAAATTGAAAAGGGTAGTGTTCAACCCACTCCACATGGATTGTAAATTCTAATATTTCTCAGCAATCTCATGAATCTCACGGCTAAAAAAATTCCATCCTTGAAAAAATCTGTAGTAAAACCATCTGGACCAGGTGACTTGTTTCTCGACATTGACAACACCACTGTCTCCACTTCTTGAAATGATATTGGATGAATTAGTGTTGAATTCTTCTCCTTACTAATAAGTTTAGAAATACACACTTTAACCTTATTAATATTAGGTTGTCGAAGATAAGAAGTCTCTAACAATACATCCTTATAAAAATCAACCAGTTCTCCCTCAATCTCCTGGTGCTGCAACTTTCTCTGACCATCTCTTCCAGAAAATTGAAAATATGTGATTATTATGCCAATGTTGAATCATAGATTTGTGAAAATAATTTTTTCTCTTTTCACCATACTTCTTCCATTGCACTCGATATTTTTGTCGCCACATGGTTTCTTCCTATTTTCTTCTCACCTCCATCCTATTCAATGTGGTTCCCTCCTGTACTATTTGTTCATGTGTACGCCCTTCCACTATCATACATTGTTGTATATATTGATTAAATTATAATTCATATAAAAACTAGTCAACATTATTTGATTAGGCACATCAAAGAATCACTAACATAATTGTAATTAAAAATAATTTTGACATCTAACCATTAATCATTTTTGAAAACATAAACAAGTTTATAATTTTTATTTTTTTTTCTAATTTTCATTATACTTTCCTTCCTCTTCCCTTACATGGGTAGACTTCCACTCCTTACCCCTTGTGCCACTTTCTCTCCTTAACCTCATCCTAAATTTTCATTTAACATTCTCATCCATATTAATTTAAATTGTATTTTCAATCTTCACATAATTAATTAGTTTTTTCTATAATTAAATTTTATTTTTTTTATTTTCTTCCTACACGTCTTCATTTTCTCAAAATATATTCATTCTTCCTCATCATTACATTCTTCTTCTATTTTCTTAACTATTTTCTTCCTAACCTAGCCATCTCCTATTCACACCTCTATTAAATATTTATTATCAAACCCTCCCCCATGCACACCTCTCCATTCAATATTCATTAACTTTTATCCATTCTTCATTGCCTACCTGGTCAACATAGTCTAACATGTACCTTTTTAACCCATTTTCATTGCCTACCTAGTCAATATACTCTAACTTTCACTTTTTTAACCTATTACCTTTTCCTTTAGACCCCTTTTCCTTTAGACCTCTATACTCATTTTCCTTCCATATAATTCTAATTGATCTTGATTATTTATTTTCTCATGTGAGGGTCCTATGTAAGTCTTGGTGAGTTTTCTTTTGGGCTAACTTATGTGATTCTTTTACCCTTCTCATATACCTTGAATTAATTAGTCTTATTTGTCTCTGCATTTTTCTTAGCTTAAATTCTTAATTTATGTTGGATCTTCCATTCATATATAATAAAAATTTGATTTTAATTGTTTATTTGGGTGTTTTGTTTAAAAAATGCTGGTGCAAGACTTTATAGACGTATTTTCAGAAAACATACCAGGACTACCACCAAAGCGGGACATTGATTTTACCATTGAATTAATGCCAGGGGCAGCACCGGTATCACGTGCACCATACTGAATTAGTGTGCCTGAACTAACAGAGTTGAAAATGCAATTGCAAGAATTGTTGGACAAGGGATTTATTCGTCCTAGTGTGTTACCCTGGGGGGCACTAGTGCTGTTTGTAAAAAAGAAGGATGGTACAATGCGAATGTGTATGGATTACAGACAACTTAATAAATTAATTGTTAAGAATAAATACGCACTGCCACAGATAGATGATATTTTCGATCAAGCAAAGGGGGCAACTGTCTTCTCAAAAATAGATTTAAGGTCTAGGTATCATCAAATACGGATAAATGATGAAGACATCTATAAAATAACTTTCCATACTCGATATGGGCATTATGAATTCGTGGTTTTACCATTTGGATTAACCAACGCACCAACAACATTCATGAGTTTGATGCATGGCATATTTCATCCATTATTGGATAATTTTTTTCTGTTTTTTATAGATGATATACTGATCTATCCAAGGACTATGGAGGAACATAAGGAACATTTGCGTATAGTGATAAAAATGTTGAGATACCATCAAATTTATGCCAAATTCAGCAAGTGTGTTTTCTACAAAGAGAAAATCCAATATTTAGGCCATGTTATTTCTGCTGAAGGTATAACAGTAGACCCTGAAAAGATAAAGATTATTATGGAATGGAGGGTACCAAAAACGTAGCAGACATACGATATTTTATGGGACTAGCCGACTATTATTAGCATTTCAGAGAAGGATTCTATAAAATTGCATTTCCCATAACCTCCTTGCAGCGGAAAGGGCGAGTGTTTAATTGGACTAGTGAATGTCAGACTAGTTTTGAAAAGTTAAAACAATTGCTGACCACAACTCCTATTTTGAAGGTGGCAGATCCAAATTTAAAGTTTTAAGTTTGCACTGACACTAGCAAAGGAGTAGGAGCAGTGTTGTCACAATATGGAAAGGTTGTGGCATATGAGTCTAGGAAATTGAAAGATCGTGAACAAAGATATTCCGCGTATGATCTAGAGTTAACCGCAGTGGTGCGCACACTCAAAATATGGAGGCACTAATTATTGGGAAAAAGGTTTGTGCTGAAAACACATCATAGTAGCTTGATGATCCAAGAGAATCTGACATCAGTTCATATCGACAGGGAAGTCCAGTATCATCTTCAGTTTCTCCAATGTTCCGGATGAAAGAGTCTTCGATTTATTTTTGTGCATGGTATAAGTGATTTCATGGCAAGGGAAAATGTTAAATATTTCATGTCGAATGTACCTATGGTGGAAAGGGTGGATGTAAAAGTTTCATGTTGTAACTAGGTTGTATGTTGAAGAACCTATATGAAAAAACCCATGTATATGGTTGAAAACCTATGGCAAAACTATATACTAGCACAAATCCAATGTAATACACCATATGAAATGGATGTAAGACCTTTTAATGGTTGAAAGGTGTATAGACTATGCAATATATATATATATATAGCCCTTTGAACAGTCAAACCGTGCAGAGGTGCGGACTTAACCGTTGCATCACAAAACATGTGAATAGTCCACGAGAGGCCAACTGCAACAGAACCATCAGCCCGAAGCCACTAGAATTGACTGCCAAGGTGGCAACCAGTGATTAGACCAACGCCGGTCACATGCGGTTGGTATATCCGCTCCGCCGTCTACAAAACCGTCAGGAATATTTTAATATATGGTGTATTTTTGGGTTTTAAAAGTTTAATGCGCACTATGTTTAATTTGATCACCTTGTAACAATGTACTATGTGATTCAATACCATTGCACCGAGAGGCACTTCATCCATTAATGTAAAAAAATTTGCCAATTTTTGCCCGAGAGTGAACCTATTTAAACTTAGTCATTTCGCCATAGAGAGGGGAGAGTGTGTTTGAAGGGTTGTATTCAAAATTCTGTAAGAGAGAGGCAATTTTCTTTCAAGTGTATCTTGGTCATCCGGAGGCGTAATTGGGCACCGAGATAGAAGTTGGAAAGCTAGGAGAGAGAGATTTTTGTTGACAGAGACCAAAGGTGCTTGCGAGCACGTTCAATCTAGTGAATTTATGTGTAAAGACTTCCTTGGATCATTCCTTAATAAAACAAATGCCCATCTTGAAAGTGGACCTAGAGACGTAGTTCACCAGGGATGGAATCTGTAATCAATGTTTGTTGTCTTATACATATGTTCTTTGCTACAAATTCATGTTTAATTGTGCTTCTTAAGTTCTGGATTAAGTCATAAAATCAATTTCTTTCCTTCAGTCTTCCTCACTAAATGATCAAGTTAACAATCAATTCACTTTGGAAAATATTTAGTTCTACTTCAGTATTATTTCAGATCTATTTTAGATCATATATTTTGGTATCAAAGCAGGTTTCGTTTTGTAGGATTTTTTCCAGTGAATGTTAACCAGGTCCAGGTTGCGACGTGGAGAAGGAACGCTCAAGGAGATCAACTCAGAAGTTGGAAAGCGGAAAGTCGCTCAACAATCAACAATGGGAGGATCCGATGTAGGTGAAACTCCTAAAGTGAAGGTTATGGGCGATGGACATATTCAACAAATGTTTTTGAACATGTAGCGAATGTTGGGAGAACTCTATGAAGATAAGAAGGCGAGAGATGCAGCTTCATATTCGAAAGAAACGAAGAAGGAAAAGGGAAAAGGAAAAGCTGATAAACTTCCTTCTCCTCCATCATCTTCATCATCATCATCATCTTCTTCTTCTAGTTCAGATTATGAAACAAAAAAGAAACCACATAAATCATCTCTTTTGAAACTTGATGTAAAATTTGAACTACCTATTTATGATGGCAAAATGAATCCTGAAAAGTTAGATAACTGGATTAAGCAGTTAGAAGTGTATTGTAGAATTCAAAACATTTTTGATGAAAGAACAAAAATTCAATTAGCTAAACTTAGAATGGGGTTTCATCTTTAACCTGGTGGGAAAGTAAAACTCAAGTAGATTTAAAGGGGAAAGGTAAAGTCATCTCTTCATGGTCTAAGTTTTTAAAAGCTCTCCGAAAACAATTCTATCCTTTGGGATACATGCAACAAGCTGTTATTGATTGGAAACATTTGAGGCAAGGTAAAGGGCAGAATGTTTAGGAGTTTACTCAGGAGTGTAAGAAGGCTTTGGCACTTTGTATTCCATTGGATACACGTGAAACTTTATTAATGTACACCAACAATTTAAATTTTTATTTACAACATATGTTGTTGATGTTTAATCCCATTGACTTTGATTAAGTGTGTGTTCAAACCATACATATTGAATCAGGTGGCAGACCATTCAATTTTTCACAGAAAGCATCCAAACAGTTGGAAATCAAGGATTCCAAAGATAGAAAGAGGAATAGCAATTCGAAGGGAAAGAAAAGAACGAAAAATTAGAAGGAAAGTGAAAGGCCTACTTGTATTCACTGCCGTCATATTGAACATGATGAAGCCAGATGTTGGAAACTTCACCCAGAACTCAGACCAAAGAAGTTCCAGAAAAAGAAAGGTGAAATGAAGGCTAATACAACAATCCGACAAGATTTGGGCTTCGACTCAGGTGATGAAAGGAAACTAACTACAATGGTTTCGACAGGTAAAAGTTCTGACTTCGGTTCAAGTTCTAGTACTTCTGCATCTTCTTCAAACATAAATCATCTGGATGAGGATAAAAAAGTTGAATTATTTCACATAAGGGTAACTTCTAAGCACACAAAAATAGACACATTATCTGACAATGGATCACAACCAAATTTAATATCTAAAGAATTAGTTAAGAAATTGGGTTTGGAGACACATAATCATCCAAGACCATACCCATTAGGTTGGCTAAAATAAAAGACTCAGATTAATGTCGTAAAGTAGTGTCGTTTAAAATTTTCCATCACAACTAATTACATTGATGTAGTGGATTTAGATGTGATTCCATTAGACATGTGGAGTAGTGCTAGGAAGTCCTTATCTCTATGATCATGATGATGTGTTTCATCGGAAAGAGCATAAATATCACCTTAAGAAAGATGGGATCGAATACATTGTCAAGGCACATAAAATCAAAACACACTTGGATTTAGTTATTGCTAATCAGATGAAGAGGCTAATAAGTTCAAGTAAAATATATGTACTCATGGTTGTAAAAGAACAACATAAGGATCAACATGATGCTTTTTGAGGTTGTGAATCTCAATTTAAAGATAATTTGGTTAAAGTGGTAGATTCTTTTCAAAGTATATTTAAATAACCAAAACATCTGCCTCTTAAATGGGAAATGAAACATGAGATACAATTGTTGTCTGATGCCCCTCTTATTAATGTCGGAATGTATCGCATGTCAGTCATAGAGAACGAAGAAATAAAGAAAAAAATCCAAGAGTTGGTTGAAAAAGGTGTCGTTCGACCCAGTTCATATCCATGTGGTTCACCAATAATTTTGGTTCCTAAGAAAGACGGGACATGAGAATGTCTGTCGATTTTAGGGAATTATAAAATCTCAGTAAAAAAGAAGTATCCTTTTCCAAGCATATATGATTTACTTGACAGTTGAAAAATGTTGTCTATTTCACTAAGTTGGATTTGCGTAGTGGTTATCATCAAATTCGCATTGTAGAAAATGACATCTGGAAAATTTCATTTAAAACTAGGAAGGGGCTATTTGAATGGTTGTTGATGCCTTTTGTTTTGTGTAATTCTCCAAAAACTTTCATGCAGGTTATGAATGATGTATTCCTTCCATACAGTGATAAATTTGTCATAATCTACTTAGATGATATCCTCATTTTAAGTTCCAGTATGGAAGAGCATGTTAGGCATGTTAAACATGTCTTTGAAGTGTTGCAAAGAGAAAAATTGTACCTTAAACTGTCCAAATGTGAGTTTGGGAAAACTTAATTGGTTTATATTGGTTACATAGTTGGAGGTGGTCATTTGAAAATAAATTAGCTAAAATCGATGTGATTGTAAGTGGCCAAGACCACAGAATGTGACTGGAGTTAGAAGTTTTATAGGTGCAACTCAATATTGGAGAAAATTCATTTCTTTGTGTTCTTTGATTGCATCACTGTTACATGCTTTAACAGGTTCTAAAGTTTCCTTTCAGTGGGGAGGGAAACAACACAAATATTTTGATACACTTAAGCAAAAAATTGTCACAGCACCAATCTTAGCTTTACCATATCTTCAACAGCCATTCGAAATTGAAACAAATTCTAGTGGTTATGCAATGGGTGCAGTCTTACTTAAAAAAGGGAAACCTATTTGTTTTCATTCAGAAAATTTTTCTAAGGCAGTTGAAAATTATCTGACATATGATAAAGAATTGTTTGCTTTGGTTAAAAGTGCTAAGAAATGGAAAAACTACTTAATGGGTAAGGAAATAGTGATTCACACAAATCATCATCCACTTCAGTACCTTCAGTCTCAGACTAAGTTGCAACAATCTCGCCATTACAAATGGATGGGATTTCTTCAACAATTTCACTTATTAATTAATTACAAGAAAGGTGTAACATACAAATTAGCTGATATGTTGTCTAGACCATATTTGAATGCTTTAGTAGTGCTGCAGAATAGTTCTTTAAAACTTTAAAATTATTTAGAACAATATAGTACAGATGTTGATTTCAAAGATATTTATGAATCACTAACTCATGGTACTCAGGTGGAAGAAGTCAATTTTCATGTTCAATACATGTTGTTGTATCATCTGGGTAAGTTGTGAATACCACAGACAGAAAGGGTGCATGTTATTCGGGAAGCACATTCTTCTTGTATTTCAGGAAATTTTGGCATAAGCAGGACAATGGGACAAATTCAAAGGTATTGCTAATGGCCTCGCATGTATGAAAGAGTTGTTAGTACATTAAAGGATGTGTTATGTGTTTGAAAACTAAACCAAACAATAGAAAGATTGGTTTGTATATGCCACTTCTAGTTCCTTCATGACTGTGGGACAACATTTCCATGGACTTTGTTGGAGGACTTCTTGTGTCCAGGAGAGGGCATGATTACATGTATTTTGTGGTTGATAGTTTCAACAAGATGTGCATTCTTGTTCCATGCAAAAAGCAAGTGACTGCTGAACAGACTGCACATATGTTCTTTCAACATGTATGGGTTCATTTTGGGTTACCTACTTCCATCATTTATGACCGAGACACTCGCTTTGTAGGAGAGTTTTGGTCCACTTTGTGGGGACTCATGGACACAAAGCTGAAGAAGAGCACAAATTTTCATCCACGAAACAATGGACAGACAGAAGTGGTAAACATGATAGTGATACATATTCTCAGAGGTTACTACAGAAAACACCCTAAGTTGTGGGATGAATATTTACCTTATGTGCAGCATGCTACAATAGAGCCTTACATTCGTCGACTAAGCGATCACCATTTGAAACATGTTTTGGGAATCTACCAAAGTCACCAATGGATTCAATGTTTGGTGAAGAAGATAAAGTGGATCGTCACGACGATTCAAACAAAGAATTTAAGTTTATTCAACGGATACAACAGGTACATAAATCAGTGCAATATCGGTTAGAGAAGATTCCAACCAAGTACAAAATGTGCGATGACAAGAATCGAGTGGATCATCATTTTTAGGTTGGTGATAAGGTATGGTTGTATATTAGTAAAGATAGGTTGAAAGGTGAAGGTAAGAAACTGAAACCCATCAGGTATGGTCCTTTCAAGATTGTGGAAAATATTGGAAATAATGCATTCCAGTTAGATTTACCTGCTTACATGTATATTTATTTAGTTGTAAATGTAGAAAATCTGAAGTTGTATGAACCTCCGATGATCATTGATCTAGAGGAAGATACACAGATTCCTACCGTTGATGATTTGGCACCTAAGTATATGAATGAGTTGCAGGAAGATACCATCTTGGATAGGAAGGTTTGCTATTCAAGGCGTGGAGACATTGAATATCTTCGAGTGGGACTCAAGGGCATGAATCCAAGCAAGGTGAGGTGGATGGGGATCAGAAGAGTGAGGGAGCTATACCCTCACCTGATATTTTCTTAAATCAAATTTTTTTTGGTCCAAAAGCTTTCAAGTGGAGAGGATTGATCCGGGAGGATCTTACATAAGTTCAGATCGACAAGGAAGTCCAGTATCATCTTCAGTTTCTCTAGTGTTTCGGATGAAAGAGTATTCGATTTATTTTGGTGCATGGTACAAGTGATTTCATGGCAGGGGAAAATGTTAAATATTTCTTGTCAAATGTACCTATGGTGGAAAGCATGGATGTAAAAGTTATATGTTGTAACTTGGTTGTATGTTGAAGAAACTACATGACAAAACCTATGTATATAGTCACAAACCTATGAAAAAACTATATACTAGTGCAAATCCAATGTAATTCCCATAAGAAATGAGTGTAAGACCTTTCAGTGGTCGAAAGGTGTATAGACTATGTAATTTATAACACACACACACACACACACAGAGATATATATATATATATATATATATATATATATATATATATATATATATATATATATATATAATGCTTTGAACAATCCAACTGCGCGAAGGGGCAGACTTAACTGCCGCAACACAAAACATGTGAACAGTCCACAAGAGGCCAACTGCAGCGGAACCGTTAGCCTGAAGCCGCCAGAACTGACCTCCAAGGTGGAAACCATTGGTTAGTCCACCACCAGTCACATGCGGTTGGCATATCTGCTTTGCCGCCTGCAAAAGTGTCAGGGCTATTTTAGTATATGGTGTATTTTTGGGTTTTTAAAGTTTAATGTGCACTATGTTTAATTTGATAACCTTGTAACAATGTATTAGGTGCTTCAATACCATTGCATCGAGAGGTACTTCATCCATTAATGTAATACCAATTTTCCAATTTTGGCCTGAGAGTGAACCTATTTAATCTTATCAATTTCACCATGGAGAGGGGAGAGTGTTTTTGAAGGCTTGTATTCAGAATTTTGTAAGAGAGAGGAAATTTTATTTCATGTGTGTCTTGGTCATTCAGAGGCAGAATTGGGCACTGAGATAAGTGTTGGAAAGTTGTGAGAGAGAGATTTTTGTTGACAGAGACTAGAGGTGCCTGTGAGCACATTCAGTCTGGTGAGATTTTGTGTAAAGACTTCCTTGGATCATTCCTTAATCAAACGAATGCCCATCTTGAAAGTGGACTCAAAGACATAGTCTAGCAGCGACGAACTCCGTAATCAATGTTTGTTGTCTGTTATCTCTATTCTTTGCTGCAAATTCATGTTTAATTTTGCTTCTTAAGTTCTGGATTAAGTCGTAAAATCAATTTCTTTCCTTCAGTCTTCCTCACTAAGCGATCAAGTTAACAATCAATTCACTTTGTCAAATATTCAATTCTACTTCAGTATTATTCGAGATCTATTTGAGATCATTTTTTAAATTGATCGCTTAATGTGGATGACTGAAGGAAAACAATTGATTTTATGACTCAATCCAGAACTTAAGTAGCACAATTAAACATGAATTTACTTTGGAAAATATTTATTTCTACTTCAGTATTATTTCAGATCTATTTCAGATCACTTGACTAGTTATTTTAAACAAGTTGACTTGAATGCCCGCCAGTCCAGGTGGAATGCATTCCTGAGTGAATTTGACTTTGAAATGCAGCACGTTAAAGGAAAATAAAATCCGGTTGCCGATGTGTTAAGTAGAAAATTGCATTATGTGTATGAGTGATACTTTAACCATGTGGAACTCAAGTTCCAGGAACAAGTAAAAGAGGTTGCGACAAAAGATCCTGAATATCAATTTTTATGGCATCAAACACAAGACACAAAAAATAAAGGAAAACAATGGAATTATACAATCAGTAATGAAAAAATATTGATTTTCCGAGGAAATATATGCATTCCTAATCAAATGAGTTTAAAAGAGCTGATCCTAGATGAGTATCATTAAAGCTCATATTCTGGACACTCTAGTTACCAGGAAATGTTAATAACCATCAGAAAGAATTAATTCTGGCTTGGTATGCGCAAATACATCACTAAATACTTAACTAAATGTTTGGAATGCCAGCAGGTTAAGGTTGAGCATCAATACCCAACAGGTTTATTGCATCCCATACTCGTACCAGAATGGAAGTGGGAAGTTATATCGCTGGATTTTATTACAAGCTTACCAATATCGAAGAGACACAATGATTCTATAATGGTAGTGGTTGATTGGCTGAGCAAAGAAACTCATTTTATTCCTATACAATCCACTTTTAAAACTATGAAAATTGTTGACATCTTCATGAGGGAGATATTTAGATTACATGGCATTCTAAAACAGTAATCTCAGACAGAGATGTAAAGTTTACTTCAGCCTTTTGGAAGGCACTCTTTACCGAAATAGGCACACAAATCCAATTTAGCACAACATATCATCCTCAGACGGATGGGAAAACGAAGTGAGTGAATCAGATATTGGAGGACATGCTATGAATGTATGTAACGAAACAACCCATGAAATGGTAATATTTTCCGCATTTGGTAGAATTTACCTACAACAATGGATACCAGGAATCTCTCAAGATGAGTCCTTTTGAAGCCTTATGTGGCAGAGAATGGCGAACTCCCATTAATTGGAGCAGTCCAGAAACAAGAATAATGCTTGGGCCATAAATGTTGGCTGAGATGGAGCGAGAAGTAAAGAAGATCCAAAAAAATTTAAAGGCTTCTCAGGACAGATAAAAAGTATATGTGGATCGAAAGAGGACATATCGGGAATTCGAAGTGGGTGATCACGTTTACGTGAGAATTAGACCCAAGAAGATTACTTTAAGGTGGACTGCCTGTGCCAAGTTGGCTCCCTGATTCTGTGGACCTTTCCAAATCTTGGAACGGGTGGGGCGAGTAGCCTATCTGATAGCTTTACGAGGACATATATGAGTGCACAATGTGTTCCATGTGTCTATTTTAAAATGATACATACATGATCCAAAGCATGTAATACATTGGAAGAATATTCAGGTAAGAATGAAGCGGGAATTAAGATCTCTATGGGAGATAAATAATTGTTTATTAATTAAAAATTTTGTTGGTTGCAGGTCGAACTAGACGATGAATTTCTATTAGAACCTCAACGTATTCTCGATCAGAGAGAAATAACGCTCTGGAGGTGAGCCATCACCCAAGTTAAAGTGAAATGGAATCACTTTAGCCCAGAAGAGGCGACTTGGGAAGATGAAAGATTTGTGTGAGAAGCATATCTAGAACTATTCACTGGAATGGAATAAACATTGAGGACAGTGTTTACCTTAAGTGGGGGAAGATGGAACACCTAGATTTAATTTCCTTAAAAGACATTTCAATTTAGAAATTGAAGTTTATCTTTAAATTAAATAGGATTAACAAACATGCTAATCAAGTTATTAACTAAAGTTATTTTCTTGAATAAAATATTTAATTATGGTATGTTTCTATAAACTGATGGTAAAATTTTTCCAAGATTCTAGAGTTGTTGGATTAACTAGTTATTGGCAGTTACCTTTCCTCCAAGGATAAAAGGAAAATCCTAGAGAAGGAAAGGGGTTATTTTCAAGAGAAAAGAAACAAATAGAGAGATGAAAGGTGAGAGTGTCCACAGTTGGTAGAAGCCAGTGTAAATCTGCAACCTGACATTGGAGGAGAGATTGGATAGGGCTCTTGAGGTCTACCTCCTAGAGAACTACTACGTAATCCTACTCTGGTGAGGAGAACGGGGGGAGCTGAGGACGTTATTGCCTCTCTCATAGTTGGAAGGATGCCATTAGCCTTACTTATATGAGATAAGTATTACAAGACTAGAATGAAAAAGAATAATGAGTTCTCATAAAATATTTATAAGTATGTTATTCTCTGTAATTATATTCTACTGTGCAATTGTGAAAGATTAGTTACAGGAGAAAGACAGGTATAAATGCTTATATTTATGAATGATTGTATAAACAAGTTTTCCTAGAATAGTTTTGTTGTTTAATGAAATCTTGCAGCACAGTAGTGGAAATCTTATAAAAGGGAAAGAAAAACGACAAGATGGACAATTAGTCCATTAAGGGAGGAACTCCCTAAACGAGACAGTCTGTCCTATGAAGAAGAAAACAAGAGTAAATACTCAAACTGAGGGTTTGGTATTAACCCTCTAGAGGTGGCCCAGTCACCTATTTAAACCCTTCTACTATGAAAAGCTATAACTGAAGTAAAAATCCAAGAACATAAAATGAACGGAAAATAGAACACTCTAGAACTATTTGCAAAATTTACTTAAATTGCAAGTACAATAAGCTCTATTAAATAAATAAGAAAAAAAAGAGAACATCTGATATTGAAAATAAGAGATGGATAAACATTTACAGTTACAACCGAATCCCTTGCAAGAAGACACAATTATCTGTGATATAATATATATATATATATATATAGCTATAAACAATGTGCAATAACTTCCACACAGAGGTAAACTGAGCAAGGAGTGCTCGAACATAGAACGGTAAAGAAATTTAAGAAATTACTTAAGCAGATAAGGGCCATTCATGTACACTAATGGTGTTTCGAAATAAGTTTCGAACAAGCAAAACCCACATGTCTAGTATAACTAATATTCCAAAGAAAATTCCAGAATGATAAAAGCACATATTTTGTATTAAGAATTGTTCCATAATGTTTATATTTAATAAGATTTGCAATTTTGACAATGATTATACATTGTTGTAGAAAAGAAAAAGAAGGAACAGAGGGGTTGTTCCAAGAAACCCACATAGTCAAAATACCATTATGAGAATGCAATGCTAACAGTGTTACTGATAAAACAAAACAAGAAGGGATAAATAACTATTCAGTTATACATTAAACCCTTGAAGGGTTTTGTTTAAAATAACTGAAATATGAACTTAGAGCTTCAAGCTCATTAAAATCAAATCATAAAACATCTCTTCGAAAACCTTAAGAACAATCCCGTAAAGAAACGAGGAGTCTAGTTTCCCAGAAGAACTTCGAAATACCTTTAGAAGAGAAAGGAAGGGCTTTAGACCGAAAGTGTAACCACAAGGATGGTGCACTGCAGAAATTGGGAAGTGTTTCAGAAAATACCTGCAAGACGAGAGAAAATAAATTAGTCTCGGAGGAATTAATGTTAAACCCATTACAGAAAATGAAAAAATTAAGAACAGGTGGAGACAATAAGCTTACCTTCTGAGGCCCAAGAAGGCGTACTCCGCAAATTTGGTGACAACAACTTAAGAAAATGAGAATAATGATAAATTAGTCTCAAACAAATAGAGAAAAGCTAATAGAAAGCAATGAAGCTAGAATGAATGCAATTTACCTGCTTTGGCCGCGAGAACTGTAGCTCCATTGATGAAGAACCAAACCAATTTAAGTGCAGTTCGAAGGATGCAAGAACCTCGCAACAAAGGATATTCACCACAGTTAAGTAGGCAGCGGTGAGGAAAAGATACATGCCCTTAAAAACCCAACAAACCATTATAAGCAACCCAGAAAACAAATTACAACGCTAGAGCAGAGCCATGGTAATATATAAGGCGCTGTCACTTACTAGGTGAGGTAGAAAGCCAAGGAGAGAAACCGCACATTGTTGAAGTTGTAGTGAGGGAGGCTGCGCAACTACGGCACCAAATGAAAATTAGTTAGGGTTCAAGGGGGTAGGGTAATACCTTAAGCACCCCATAACTCTCCATAGTCATTGATCTAAATGTAAGCCATCGACAGTACTCAAGCAATCCAAGTGTCCTTTAGTTATAACGAAAATGATATTCGAAACTACAGAGGATCCAAGATTTAATTTAAACAAATCTGCGGGTAATAATTAACCATAGTACATGTGTTAGAGAATTAATCACAAAACATTTTTATGTATTAGAAGAATCATTCCATAGTTTCGTTTTCATATAACCGAATATGCAATGTATTAAATCAAACCCAATCCTAGGGATAAGACCATGCCTTACCCGCATTGATTGAGCCTAGGTACGAAGAAATTACATCTGCGCAACTCATGTTTTTCTAGTTGAATTAGGAATAAAGTTAGAAGTCAGATGATAAAAATCATGTGGAAAATGCTTAATTAGAGTTATGATTAAAATGCATGCCTTAATGAGATACATGTGTGAATGTGTTATGAGGTAAGTAAATGTTCTTTTCAATATGAGTATTAATTTAGGATTAGTGTTAGAAGTAATTTTATTTTATTTTTATGAAAGGTAAATAGTTTATGGATAGTTGTTACACTACTCCTTACTATAACTATGATAAGAACATACAATAAATCTAACCATAGTTCTAATTGATGTACACACATATTCTACCAAACCATCTCTAAGTTAGTTTATAATATTTATACAATGTGATTTTACATATTATATATTATTATTATGTCTTTATTTATCTCTCTCATAATTATAAAATTAAAAAACAAATTATCTAACACTAACTTTTGTGATATTTTTTTCCAATCTATCATTTTTTAATTATAAAAAATATTTTATTTTTATTCATATATATTATTTTAATAAAATATATCATAAATTCACATAATATTTATTTTTAGATAAACCAATATACCAAAATTTGTAAAATTAATATCATAGAATAATGTATTAAAGGAAAATAACAAAGTACAAAATTATATTTTAAATATTAATATCTATAAAATTCTTTTAAAATATTAATAATTGAAATAAAATAATAATATAAAACTTTATTTACATTAATGATTAATCAAATAATTGAATTTAAATTTTTGTTTATAAATTTAAATATCAAACTATAAATGTAGACTATAAATTCCACTAAATAATAAAAAATATATCTTAAAATTAAAATAAATATTTTGAATCATAAAAACTTATAATAAAACAACTACACTAATTATAATAAATTTAAACATTTTATATTTAAATTAAAAATATTTATTTTAAAATTTATAAAAAAAATAAAATTAATTTCTTATAACTTCAACCCTTCACTGAATCTCACACTTTGTGAAAGTTGAGATGATTAATAGCCTTACAAGTTTTCGTGTGAAAATTAAATATAATCTTTATATAAATATTAACATATTATTTTTTAATGTGAAGTGTGAACTCTAAATTTATATACAACTCATCAAAGTGGCGCGTGATAGAAATCTGACAAAATGAGTGGTTGAGATGTGGTTTCTGTAGTTTTTTAACAAATCTTCAATTTCACTTTTGGACTTGACAGCTCTGAAAGAAGCTAAAGATTTAAAACACCAGTGAACAACAAAGAGCATCAACAACTTGACCTAACAGAGACCGTGAAGAAAGCCATTTCTAGAGACATTAAAACTAGCAATTGCACCGGGAGGTGCAAAGGAACGCTGAAAGGAAACCGCCCAATGATGTAAGGGGGGGAAAAAGGTAGATGTTGAGTTAATTCTTCTCCAACTCCTCCTAGGGGAACAGAGGGAGAAGAATAAATGGCCTACAGGGACTGAAATCAACCGAATTCACTATCATGCCGTCTCTAGTAACATAGCAATGGAATGTAGGCTTTCGGGAGGGCGTATACTTGCTATTGCTTGGGGTTATGGTCTAAGAAGTTCGAGCATCAAAATATAATGAGAGGATATTGCCTTTTAATACAGTTTACAAGTGGAGGATTTCTATTAATATTCAAGCACTTTATAAAAGAGAGAGATAGCCTCTGTGCATTATTCAAAGGATATTCAATTGTTTTTTATTATTATCCAATAAATTAAATGTTAAAAATAATTAAATAATAATTAAAGTTTGAATTTATATATTTATTTTATTTTTAATAATTATATGCTAGGATAAGAAAAGATTTCAAAACCAATAAAAAAAAAGAAAAAGAAAAGTAAAAATTAATTAAATAAATAAATAAATAGAAATAAAATAAAATAAAGATATAATTAAAATTTAAAATAAAATAGATAAAAATAAATAAATAAATAAAATGAAATAAAATAAAATAAAAATTAAATTCTTAATTACAAAAACAAGAATATAATAAATAAATAAATAGAAATAAAATAAAATAAAGATTAATAAATAAATAAATAAAGAAACAAATAAATAAAATGAAATAAAAATAAAATTACATAAATAACAAATGAATAATAGTAAAATTAAAAATAATTTTTTTTATTAAAATAAATATAAAAATGTAAAATTTTTCCACCTCTTCTTCGCTGCCCAGGTAGCTTTTGCGACTGAGGATTAATCTCACCATAATATCAAATATTAGCTCCACCACAATTTCTCTGAGAACGCTGCTGCAACACTCCGATGTGCTGAAAAGGGCAGAGGAGGAGCTGGACTTCATAGTTGGAAGGGAACACGTTTTGGAGGAATCGGATCTCCCAAAGTTGAAGTATTTGGAGGCGATTGTGAAAGAGGCGAACCCCTGCACCGTGAAGGAGCAAACGACTTGATAGAAGCGCGGCCCAGGCTGTGGCTGCGTGGGAAATAGCGTGACGGCAAATGTCAAATTTTGAGTGGTGGTAAGAACGATGAGAACGCGCTCTGTTTGGCTCAGAGAACAATCGCATTCGGAAAGCCAACAAAGGGAACGCTTTCAGCGTAATTAGTATATGTAGTTAAACACAATGTGTACGTTGGCTAATGAATGATGGGGGAACACAGGCATGGAAAATACCCAAACATCATTCTATGCAAGAGGTGAAGATTTTGTCAGAGCTTACTGAAATTAGTATATGTAGTTAAACCCAATGTGTGTATTTTGGCTAAGGAATGATGGGGAACGAAATTTTGTTTGTAAAGGAGCCATATTCTTTTATTTCTATCTATTCTCGCTATATATGAACATACTGCAGTGAATGAACTCAAAGGATAGAGAAACATGTCTGACCAGAAGAATCAAGTTTGTTCAGTAAATCTTCGAAGGACTTTCCCATTTGACATTTTTGTAAGGCCTGCTTTTACAAAAGTTAGAAACTCCTATAGAAATAAAGTGCAGATGCTTTGAGAACAAGTTTACACCTAATAGAAATGAGTGCAAATGCTTTGAGACCAAGTTTACCCCAATCGAAATGAGTGTAGATGCTCTGACACGAAGTTTGCATTGCAATTAAATTCATTTTTTTAACTTTTAAATAAACATACTTGATTTTGAAAGCATGCAAGATTATCCAGACTTGATAAATCAATACAGTAATGGTTAGGAGACGCCTTCCACAAATCGACACAAAAGAATGTTTTGGAAAAATATTATCAACACCTACACAGCGTCTTCTTTGAGTCCTGTCGATCCAAGTCATTGCAACTCTGCTTTGATAGTTAACGAAAAGGCTGAAAGGTATGCATTTTCTTCATTTCCAGAAGTTGAAGCTTCATTTGTGGTTGGATGCAAGCTAACTCCAGCCTCAGCAATGAGCTCTCAATAGCGTTCACACAATCCCTGGCAAAATCATGGCCCAAAACGGTAAATTAAGTCTTGTCAGTGACATTTCAGTGGGCTTCAAGATGGGAGACATTGTGATGAAATTGAATTTCCGGATCTCCATGTGCCTTCGCCTGGTTGCACAAGACTTGGGCTCACATGGCAGCAGATTCTTCTTTGCTATGCTACACTGGCTCCTGCAAACCTCTAGGCCAGAAAACCTCAATATATACCGACTGCACAAAATTCTCTTCACCGATGACAACGAAGAAAAATCCCTTCAAGCTAAGAAAATGCGCTTTCAAACCAGGCTTGAAAGAAGGGATCTTTGGAGCAGACCAGCCGCTAGAAACCAAGGGTTTTATTGTTCATTCAAGAGGAGGAATACAGAGGGTTTAGGATACATATACAGCTGCAGGAACTGAAAGACCTGCGGTTCCGACAAAATTAGTATGATGGTGATATCCACCATGCAATACAGAGCCTTGCACCAAGAACCAGGGAGGATGACCATTGTACAAAAAGGATTCCTCTGTTTTGTTATTCAAATGTTCATTGGGTGGCTAGTTGTATCCAACAATTTTACAACCGTTTCAGGCAAAGTCTGTGATTGTTTGAATCACAAAATGCAATCTCTTCTGGCTTCTAAAAACAGTTTGTATGATCTTGAACATTTGGCTTCTTGGAATGTTTCTTTCAGATGTTGCTAGTGGGAAGGTGTCTCCTGCGACAATCGAACCGGCGTTGTTGTTGTGGTGGATTTTCATAATTGCAGTTTGAGTGGCATCCTGCGCCCTACTGCACTGTTTAAATTGACGACCCTGCAGCATTTAGATGTTAGCTTCAAAAACTTTACTGGTTTATCTATTCCTATAGAGATGGGTCTTTTGAAAAACATGAATTTGAATTTTTCCATGTGCTTATGCAGACATTGTATGTAATTGGATAATCATCTTATTCCACGATGAGTAGTATTGCGTGGGAGTCTTGTTATTGTTGTGTGCGAGAGCGACGCCGAAATGCCCTCGGGCGCGAAGAGAGGCAATTTCCAAGAATTCGATAGCCTGTTATTGTTTGTGTCAGCCTTCTGTATAAGGGCTTCTATCTGATACTGGCTCGGTTCCAACCCCAGGGATCTTAACAGGGACCCTAATTCCAATTGTGTCAATCTATCGTCATGGTTTTTGTCGAACGTCATGAATATCTCTCACAGTTGTGTGATTTGGCCTTTGTCCAGCCTGGAGGACATGCCATGGCTCTCGTTCATTTTCTTCAATCGCACTACATATTCAGCTGCACGTCTGATTGGAGATTTTATAAACTCCTGCTATGGCAACGCTGCTGCAGCGCCCCGATGTGCTGAAAAGGGCACAGGAGGAGCTGGACTTCATAGTTGGAAGGGAACGCGTATTGGAGGAATCGGATGAGGACCCCAACGACAATGATGCGGGCACGCAAACGACAGCCGCGAAGGTCGTGGGCACGCAAACGACAGCCGCGAAGGTCAAACGATCTGACAGAAGCACGGCGCAGGGAGGTCGAACAGTGAGCGGGCACTTGTCAAATTTTTATTGGTGGTAAGAACGATGAGAACCCGCTCTCATTGGCTGAGCGAAAAATCGCAATTGCAAAGCCCATAAAGGGAACGCTTTCAGCGTAATAAATTTCAGAAAGATAGTCTAAGTGATATTTTCAAAGTAATTGATATGGAAGTAATTCTTTGTATCCAAATCTATGTTCTTCATTCTCTAATTTCCTATTCAGCCAGCTCATGGTGATGCTTCAAGGAAAAACAAATTTATATGTCCAGCAGCTAATCTGGGAATAGATTCTAGTTTAAATGTGTTTGCCTTTTCTTTATGGAGTTTGAGAGTTTTTTAATATTAAATTAAATAATATTAAAAATTAATTAATAATTTCAAAATTATGTCTATTTTATAAAATTTTCAATTTAGTAAGTAATTGTTTTTTACATTTTATTATAATGAGTATGTAAAATGAAATATTGAAATATAAAAATTATTTTAGTATAACTAAAACATAATTGATAATCACTAAAGCCAATATTAAAGAGAAGGAGGATGTTTTTTTTATCATTAATCTTTGTAGTAAAGTGGTTGCAATATGATTTTTTCTTACTAATTGTACTAGTAAGATAAGTCTATTTTGATCGATTATAACATTAAGATTACAACATTAAGAGGGATTTATCTCTTAATTGGTTTCATGTCATAATATTAATAGGCATTTATTCACACTCGTATTTAATAGAACACATTTACTTAATGAGTGTATATATTTTTTAGTCACAACATTTTAAATGATTTACACTAAATTTTGTCCTCGTTTAGGATGTATTTATATCACCTATCACAAGTTGTGTGGTAGGAATCAAATTTCTTTTTATTAAACCATATCTTGAGTGAATAAATATAAGTTTTGTTTGGAATTTTACAATTAGGGAAATTTTGAACTTATCTATCCAAGGCATAGATGGTTGTATTCTTTTATATGACCTACTGCTTTAGTGTTAGTATGCATTTTCTCATAAATGCATGATGATAATGAGAAGGTATGGATGTTGAATTATTATAATGTCAGTGCATAGCGGTGACATATATCATCCATGTATTTGTATTATACCTGTCCGTATAACAAATTTGGAAGAAAATCTACTTAGTTTCCTTGGTTCACCTTAGGTTTTATTTTCCCAATACATCGACCTCAGCACCATGGCCAAATAAGGGCTATAGAGCCTGAAGCAGCGACGTGCTCTGTGTTAGTGGTTTAATTTTTTTGTACGCTTTGCAACTTCACATGATTCGTCGAATGCTTGTCCCGATGATCAATGGCATTAAATGAAACAATGCAATGACGGTCTCAGATTCATTGAACCTTAACATAATGGTCATTCCCATTGTAAATAGAGAATTAATTTAATTTCTCTTGCTTCAATGACTCTGCTTTCCAAAAATTCTTTTCTTGTGGCATGGATTCCCTCCTCAACCTCTTGCTCATACAAGGACCACAGATTCATGTTGAAGGATTGGTGTTGTCAATTTCAAATGCATTGCTAAATTTGGGTGATCACCATTCATTCCAAGATGGGTTAAAGCTCTAGAGAACAACCAACACTGTAGAGGATTTGGGTAAAATTGGTTTTTGCACCATTGGGTATTATTTTGCATTTCAGATTATACAGGGATATGCTACTTGGGTTCACGTTCTCAATGGTTATGTTCAGAACCATGTCGATACAAGCACTCAATACAATTCTACCCAATATGAGTTGTTCAAAGAAACGAGGCATAAATCAACGACAAGAGGTAAGGCTTCATTCTCTTATTCGAAGTGGGCAATGTTGATTCCAATCCTCATTATGGTTCTCTTGCCAGGATCCCAACAACTCCAATCTTCTGATGTCCAGACCCTACTAAGAATTTAGAAGCTCCTGGAGTACCCTAGTGCATTAAAAGGCTAGAAAAGCAATACAAATTTTTGCAACCTTACTACTTCTTCATCTCTCACCATTATATGCTACAAGGGCACAATAACACAATTGAAAATTGTGGGTGAAAAGGGCTCTCCTCAAAATGGAAATAATACGTTTTCTGTTTCAAGCTAGACTTTGTCATCATCTTTTTCAACAGATTCATTTTTAACTACCCTCTACAAGGTTTCAAGTTTTAAAGTTCTCTCTCTAGTGTCTCTTGGAATCTGGGGTCCTCTACCAGCAAACATAGGTCGTTGAGTGTTCCCTTATTATACTAAATATAACTTTCAATTTTTTTCAATGGAAACTTTCCACATGAGCTTTCTCTTCAGAGGAATCGCTAGACCTTAATACTAGGCAATAATATGTTAAATGACACAGTGCCTAACTGGATAAGCACCCTCCATAGTTTAACTTCTTTGAGCTTGAAGAACAACTTGTTAAGTGGTTCTTTGTTAATCTCTCTGAGTACATTGCAAAACCTCAGAGTTTTACAACTTTAAGGAAATTAGTTGTCCAGGAATTCGCCACATCTCAACACCTTTCAATATCTATATGCCTTGGAGATAAGCACTCCTCATGTGGACCTAATTTTGTGGCTTAAACTAAATGGCTTGTAAACTTAGTCCTATTTCTATAATTGGCCTTCCTCAACTATCATATATATATGTAAAGATGAGAGAATTTTGGTATAAAATCTTAATCATGAGATAATTTGTATTTTTTTTTTATGTAAATCTTCTTTGTACTCGTGTGATGCAAGAGTAGAAAGGCACAAGCCTAGAACGGCTTAGGTGGCTTAGGTTATGGCTTGTTTGGAGAAGGCTTGGAGTCTTTAATGCTAGTGGAAATAGGATTGTGAATCTCCTTGAAAGTGGGAGAAGCAAGAGTGGAGTTTTTTTGTCTCGTGGAAGAATTGGAAAAAAGAACCAAGTCATTTTAACTCCAAAAATATTAAACATCCGAACTTTTATACTTAATATTTAAAATCTGGTGGGATCGCCGAAGTTGAATTCAAATGTAGGGAAAGCGAGTATCATCACGGAATTCGTCCTGAGCAATCACGTTGAGGTCAATAGACGTTAGTAATAAAATAATTTCATCGCCATGTTGCATAGGGTTGCGAATCTTAACGGCAAGCTGCTCGCTGCATCTCGGACCAGAAAATGCTTTCCAACATCGACATCATCGGCTTATTGTTCTCATTTGAAGCGAAAAAATGGCGGTATTAAAGAGGCCGCCGGTATTCACCATAACTCAAGGTATGACATATTTTCCTTCTGTCAATATCGAATAATACGATATATTTCCTCTGATGCATCCGCCATCAAAGATCTTATATCATCGACGAAACCCCCCCGAAAACATTAGTTTGGGAAGTCAACTGCAAAAATCTCGGCCATGGGGTCGAAGTGAAGGTCACGAAAGCGATTCCGAGCATTTAGTCTGCCCGGGATGCGAAGTTTACGTGCAGAACGAGCAGCCGAAGGCGCCCAGATTCTTCACTAAACCCTCAGAGAAAGTAAAAAAGAAAAGAGTGTGGGTTGATGTCAAAGGAGACAATCTAGGAGATGAAATCTGGTTGAATCCAGACGATGGAGGAGAAATAAGTAATCAGATTAAGGTCCAGGAATCTGAACCGGGGTCCAATATCTCTCAAGAGGGGGGAAATAATGTAAACTTAAAGAAATATGAAACGCTGGTGGTTTGCGCCCGGTGCCATTCCTTGCGCAACTATGGGAAAGTGAAGGACGAGAGCGTAGAGAATTTGCTGCCGGATTTTGATTTTGAAGTTACAGTGGGAGCCAGATTGATGAAGACAACCGGCAGCAAATCGACTGTAGTGATGGTGGTCGATACTCTTAAAGAAATCTGAAACGCTGGTGGTTTGCGCCCGGTGCCATTCCTTGCGCAACTATGGGAAAGTGAAGGACGAGAGCGTAGAGAATTTGCTGCCGGATTTTGATTTTGAAGTTACAGTGGGAGCCAGATTGATGAAGACAACCGGCAGCAGATCGACTGTAGTGATGGTGGTCGATACTGTGGACTTTGATGGGTCTTTTCCTCGGCGTGTGGCGGTGTTGGTGTCGAAGGCGATGGAAGAAGGTCAAACGATTTGACAGCAGCACGGCGGAGGGAGGTCGAATAGTGAGCGGCCACTTGTCAAATTTTTATTGGCGGTAAGAACGATGAGAGCGGGATCTCATTGGCTGAGCGAAAAATCGCAATTGCAAACCCCATAAAGGGAACGCTTTCAGCGTAAAAATAAATAAATTAGATCAGCATAAATTTCAAATATATATTATATCAATTCAATGTCAAATATTCCAGATCTAAATATTCCAACTCTAAGTTTTGCGTGAGCGATTGGCTGAGTTTGAAATATGGTCGGAAAGTGGTAGAGTTTGAAATAGGGTGGGAAAGCGGCATTCAATGCTATATACATTTATTTCATTAATCACAGGTTTCCTTGTTAGGAAAAATGGAGCCATCAAAAAATATGAAGTAACATGTATGCTTAACTGGTCACATGTCACATCTTAAATGAATAGCATAGAGTTTGAAATAGGGTGGGAAAGTGGCATTCAATGTTACATATGTCACATATTAAATGAATAGCATGGAGTTTGAAATAGGGTGGGAAAGTGGCATTCAATGTTACATATATTTATTGCATTAATCACAAGTTTTCTGTTAGGAAAAATGGAGCCATCAAAAAATATAAAGTAACATATATGCTTAACTGGTCACATATCACATTTCAAATGAATAACATAACATGATTTTATGTATTATGAATACAGAATACATTAATAAGCCAATAACTCAGGAAATAAGGCTCGCCTTCAAATTGTCTCGGTCAACCAACGAAGCAATCTAGTGATTGAGTACTATTAAAATTCAGTATTGAAAACAGCCGAATATTGTTTCATCAAGTCATTTAAAATTCGAAAAGGCCTTCTATGGTAGATATTAGGGGCGGTCAAGTCTGCAGAATTTATTCTAATACCAACACTGTTTTGGTTAGTTTGTTAAAAATTTGAAAAGGCCAAAGGTAGTCAAGTTTGCAGAATTTGCTGCAATTGATAGTCAAAGGAGGAGGTTGTTGGCTCTTCATGATTATTTGTGGGTATTGATCGTAAATATAAACTGATATGGAAATTTATGTGGATAAAGGTATTGTCTATTGAAGTCACAATTTTGACTATGGGAAAGTTTACTTTGAATCTATTTAATTTTTTTTTTTTAAATCTTATTGTGGGAATGTTTAAATTGTTTTTTCATGGTAGAAATGGATTTATCACCAAACTGGATTTTCAAAATTTTTGCAGAAAATTTATATCTTAGGAAACAACAGTCAAATTTGACTGCCATCCATGCTTAGATTGTTTTTTCATGATAGAAATATATTCATCACCA
Source organism: Pinus albicaulis (assembly GCA_034641835.2). Taxonomy (NCBI): domain Eukaryota; kingdom Viridiplantae; phylum Streptophyta; class Pinopsida; order Pinales; family Pinaceae; genus Pinus; species Pinus albicaulis. Next base: position 714,769,420 of record CM076583.1, on the reverse strand, counting down.
TCAAGAATCAACCAGTGGACAACTATAAACTCGATTTTCAAAAAAATGATAAAAATTTCATATCTTAGAAAACACCAGTCAAATTTGACTGTCATCCTAATATCCATTTTAATCCTTTTAACCAAAAATTTTAACTACTAATTTTTTTTAACTATGATAAGCAAATCACCCCATATCATTTGCCTATCAAATTCCATCTGTGACTGTCAGCACATGATATTCAAAGCCACCGTCGATAAATGAGAAGAGAAGACTGCCTGCTAAAATCCAATGGAGTGGGTTAACCATTCGACAGAATGGCCTCAGGCTATGCGCCCCCAACCACTGTCGTAGTTATCCGGTGAATCCCTCCATCCCTTGCGGGCCCCACGCCCTCCCTGTCTCCGTCCCCACAATGTTAACGTTAACGTTAACCCGTCTAGCGGTCTGCTGTTCCCGTAACGGCTAATGCGTCAACATTTTGCACACGAGCCGTCTACATAACCGCAACCAGTTTCAGCCATGAAGGGATGTAATTCAAATTTCAGCTCAAGTGAACCAGTCGAAGTTATGGCTGCCACCAACCTCCCCTCTCGCTGTTGCCGTGCAAGTTTTATTTCAAACTATCACCGGTACCTATTCATTTAGAAGAAAGAGCAGCTTGGTTATTCTGTCGGTCCATTCTGTCGAGTGCTTATGTTGAGCAGAAAAGCAGAGCAGAGCATTCCGTAGCAAAGCAGAGCACTCCGCATCAAAGCCGAGCAGCAGAGCAGAGCAGCGTAGCAGAGCTCTATTTGGAAATTGTAAGTTCGCTTGCTCTGTATTTCAACTTCAAACTCTATATCACTGTATTAATGTTTTGTTGTTTAATTTGCTCGCTGTTGCCGCTACCTCCGCAAGGGGTATACCTTGTTGGACCCTGTATCCCTGTTTTTTATAGTTTCAGTTCTATATCGCTTGTTCTATATCGTTTGCTCTGTATTTCAACTTCAAACTCTGTATCACTGTATTAATGTTCTGTTGTTTAATTTTCTCGTTGTTGCCGCTACCTCTGCAAGGGGTATATCTTGTTGGACCCTGTATCCCTATTTTTTATAGTTTCAGTTCTGTATCACTTGCTCTGTATTTCAACTTCAAACTCTGTATCGTTGTATTAATGTTCTGTTGTTTAATTTTCTCGCTGTTGCAGTAGCGGCAATAGCGAGTTGTCGCTCTCTGTGTTGCCGCCACTGTAAATTTAAATTTTGAGCAGTGGTGGCAACACGCTGTTGCCATTAGTAGCAACAGCATGTTGCCGCCACTGCTCAAAATTTAAATTTATAGTGGCGGCTACACACGGTTACAGTGGCGACAACTCGCTCAAACTCTATATCGATGTATTAATGTTTTGTTGTTTAATTTGCTCATTGTTTCTGCTACCTCCGCAAGGAGTATATCTTTTTGGACCTTGTATCCCTATTTTTTATAGTTTCAGCTCTGTATCGCTTGCTCTCTATTTAAACTTAAAACTCTGTATCGTTGTATTAATGTTTTGTTGTTTAATTTGCTCGATGTTGCAGTAGCGGCAACAGCGAGTTTCCGCCACTGTAACCGTGTGTTGCTGCCACTGTACATTTAAATTTACAGTGGCGACAACACACAGTTACAGTGGCGGAAACTCGCTATTGTCGCTACTGTAACAGCGAGTTTCCGCTCTCTGTGTTGTCGCTACTGTAAATTTAAATTTTGAGCAGTGGCGGCAACACGATGTTGCCACCACTGCAACAGCATGTTTCTGCCACTGCTCAAAATTTAAATTTACAGTGGTGGCAACACATGGTTACAGTGGCGGTAACTCGCTCAAACTCTCTATCGCTATATTAATGTTCTGTTGTTTAATTTTCTCACTGTTTCCGCTACCTCCGCAAGGGGTATATCTTGTTGGACCCTGTATCCCTATTTTTATAGTTTCACCTCTGTATCGGTTGTTCTGTATCGCTTGCTCTGTATTTCAACTTCAAAATCTGTATCGTTGTATTAATGTTCTATTGTTTAATTTGCTCGTTGTGGCAGTAGCGACAACAGCGAGTTGCCGCCACTGTAACCGTGTGTTGCCGCCACTGTAAATTAAATTTATAGTGGCGGAAACTCACTGTTGCCACTACTGCAACAGCAAGTTGGTGCTCTCTGTGTTGCCGCCACTGTAAATTTAAATTTTGAGCAGTGGCGGCAACACACTGTTGCCACTACTGCAACAGCGTGTTGCCGCCACTGCTCAAAATTTAAATTTACAGTGGCAGCAGCAACTCGCTGTTGCCACTACTGCAACAGCAAGTTGCCGCTCTCTGTGTGTTGCTGCAACTGTAAATTTAAATTTTGAGCAGTGGCGGCAACTCGCTGTTGCAGTAGTGGCAATAGCGAGTTGTTTCCACTGTAATAGTGTGTTTCCGCCACTGTAAATTTTAATTTTGTGCAATGGCAGCAACAGCGAGTTGCCGCAACTGTATTAACGATATTTAATTAAAATATTTTCTTGTTTTGCAGATGGTTGCAAAATGGGTCCTAGTTATCCTAATATGGTGCCATCCAAACCCAGGGAATGCATGGACAAGGTTCGTGCTTCATAATGAAGCCTTGAGCCAAGTCTATCAAAATAGTAGAAAAATACCTAGGATTACAACGAACAACGAGGCATATTATCATGCATTGATAGAGGGCCTCACGACTGCATGGAGTTATGGTGAAAATGACATTGTCATTTACACTAACTTCAAGCTAATAATCAACCAGATGAATGTCACCTTCCAAGTTAGAAGACCTAACCTAAAGCCCCTACACCAGCAAGAAAAATCCATTGCTACACAATTCCATGGTTTTGAGACTATGTACCAATCTGATGTCCAAAGGGTCTATGATTCAATACTTTCTGAAGCAGCATCCAAAGAACGTGGATCTGGTAGATTTTTGGAGCCAACATGTGCTCCAATTATTATTGATAGGCATCGTTATAGATTTCCTATTAATGAATGGATTGTTTCTTTGATTGGGGTTGGGGTTATTATGGGGAGGGTAATATTATTGTGTTCATCTTTTTTGCGATAGATTGGAGCAACCTGATCTCCATCATTTTTGTATGAGCTTTTTTTTATAGATGGCCTCACTATTTTTTGGTCTTATATCCCAACACATGTATGTAGAAAATGTATTTTTCAGTAATACTATTAATGGAACGGAATTATATTTTTAATATAGTTTAGTTATGTCATTAGATTATGTGATGGATGCTTTTATTTTCTGTATTTATGAAAATCATTGTTTAATTTCTTTTCAGTTTATATATAGTAAAATTAATTTGGGATTGTGTGTCATTTAATAAGTTTTAGGTGGTGCTCATAATTATATAACTCTAAATGCAAGATTTATGAAGTGCAACAAATTCTTATCAAATTAATATGTTAACAATATACGTCTCAATGATTATGTAAATAAAATCATATTTGAAATTTGTCTTTTGAAAACTAAATGTCATATTGATTTCCATACAAGTAGAAGTGAGTTACTATTTTTAATTAAAACTATATCACATACCAAGGATGACTATTTTTAGATAAAACTATATCTCATACCAAGGATGAATATATCTCATAAGAAGCTGCCTTGAGGCTATAACAAACCTCATCAACAATTTTAAAATCAATTTTTTTAAAAATAAAAATAAACATAGATATAAATTTATCTTTTGAAAAGCAAATGTCATATTGATTTCCATACAAGTAGAAGTGAGTTACTATTTTTAATTACAACTATATCTCATACCAAAGATGACTATTTTTAGTTAAAACTATATCTCATACCAAGGATGAATATATCTCATAAGAAGCTTCCTTGAGGCTATAACAAACCTCATCAACAATTTTAAAATCATATATCGATACTACCCAAAAGTCTTTTTGTAGGGTGTCATTGAGGAAAAAAAATCCTATAGTTTCATAACTTAAAAGCATTGTTTTGCCAACCTGGTAGAATTGATATACTTTGAATGACATTATTTGGCATAGTTCACCATTTAACATGGTCATGTTATAACATGTTTATGTAATTTTTATAGGACCAAAGCATGGCAGTTTGTTGAAAGAAATAAACTTGTGAATGATAGTTTCACATTTGAAGGATAGGTTTACTTTGACACTGCTCGATGTCATTAGAAAGGATATTGTGCATCCTTTTTCAATTGTTTTAAAACCTTTTATATGTCATTAGATTATGTGATGGATGCTTTTATTATGCCTTTTATTTTGGAAGTCAAATTTCAATACACCTTCATAATTCCAACTTCTATGAACATTGAAAAATTCATTATCCATGAGCAGCACATGGTCCCATAATTTATACAAGCCTCTTTTTTTACTATAATGAGCTCTAATTCTTATGTGAAATTATGAACTTCATTAAAAAATTATGTGAGATACCCTTGGTTACAAGCCAACCAAGATAGCTTATATATCAATCATTATTTGTCCTTTATACATACATGGTTAAATGCAAGCAAATGTGACATCTTGGACTTTTGCAATCCATAGATCCGACCTCATTTAAGCGGCAGAAATGTATAAATAACCAAACCAATAATCCAATTGTTGTGAATTTCTCCATCATCAACATCTACAGCCACAAGGCCAGGTGTTTTGAACTGGAGCACGTTTGACATCCATGACAGCAACAACAACTTAGTCTGCAAATAGAAAAAATAATATGAAGAACTTGCAAATCAATGAAGTTATCTTGACAACCCAACTCTTTAACATTGTTATGTACTGAGAATAGAACCCACACAGGTACCAATTCAAGTGAATAATGCTAGGGGATATGCTTTGAAAAGCATTAAGGTATATATGATTTTATGATTTGAATGAATTGAAAAGTTAGCTTCACATGGACTTGTAAAGGGGAACATTCATCCCCATCATAACATTTTTATATAAAATCGAGCCATAAAAAGACTATTGATCTCAAGATTGAAGGTCTGTTGTCTTGAGAATCTCATATAAACTTTGCCTAAAGTTTTAATAAAAATCCAATCTTTTGATTATGAAAAAATGCATATGTGGTGTTAGCCGATAGGTCAACAATTTCATAATGGAATGCATTGTTACAACATAAACTCTTTATTTTCACATCTTACCAATCATATTGATACATATTTATATATTGTAATTTTAATCTTTCTAAATTAAAGTAGCTTCAATCTCCTATTTCCAAGATATGTTTTAAAAAGCTTGAATATCTATTTCCCGACCCCTTGCGGCAACACGTGTCTGCATACGGGCACCTCCCTAAATAACCCATCCCTATTATTTATTTATTACTGTACCCATTACCCAAACTCTTCCATTGCACGATTGTCCCACATTCGAATTCTTGCAAAAAACTAACACAACCAGAGCTGCTCTGAACTCTGGCTAGAGATGGGAGGTGCAAGAATACGCCATGAAAGTTCCGAAGAATTGTTAGACGTATTTCCTCCTATTAAACAATTATTTTAACAAGCCAGCTGGATAGATTATATTTGCAGGTTTCAGGGGCATGACAATGACATAGCCCTATAACTTGCCATGCATTAAAGGGAGGGTAGATCAAAGGTAGCAGGGACAGTGGTGTTGGAATAATGATTGTCGTTAGACCAAAACCCATAGGCATTAGTCTCCGCTACAATCGCCAGAGTTAGGAGCCACGAGAGGCAGTTAGTCCATGTCGCAAAACACACGGGGAGCGTTGAACCCAATTTCCAACAATCTCCCCCCCAACGTGAGCCGGGTGAGTTTCGAACTCGAGACCTTTCACTCTGATACCACTTGTTGGAATAACGATTGCCGTTAGACCAAAACCCACAGGCATTAGTCTCCGCTACAATCGCCAGAGTTAGGATCCATGAGAGGCGGTTAGTCCATGTCGCGAAACACACGGGGAGCGTTGAACCCAATGTCCAACAAGTGGTGCATGCGACAGAAGAGGCAATTGCTGAAGTGTCAGGGTTACTCCAGACAGGAGAAAAGTGGTTTGCACCCTGAAAACCCCAACCTGATATTGTGAGGAATTTCCTTAAGGTAGGTGAACGATTGATTAAGAGTGGCTCAAGATATGAGAGGAATTCATTACCGCAACCCTGGTCGGATGCTGCAGTCCTTGTCCAGATATTTTTCACTTGTGAAGGAAGGTATGTGGTTATTTATTATGAGCACCTCCGCTTGTTAGACCACCTGCGTCATGGCAGGTTGCTTAACATGCCTTTCTTTCTTGCAAAAACCCTAAAACAAATGGCTCGAGGTGTGCAGAAATCAAAGCAGCCACTCAAAATCCTTTCCCACCAATGCCTTGTTAAAATTTTGGTGGTTGTTGTGCTACAGAGGGAAGCGAGAACTTGGGATGAACTATTTGTAAGGCCATTGCATGTTGAAGTTGCGACTCCACCCCGTGACCTCCAAGCTGCAACTCCGCCCCATGACCCCCCAACTGCAACTCCACACCATGCCCTCTCAGCGGCAACTCCACCCCATGCCCTCTCAGCAGCAACTCCACCCCATGACCCCTCAGCGGAAATTCCACCCGATGACCCCTCAGTGGCAACTCTGCCCCATCACCTCCCACCTATAGAAATTCCCAAAAAACCTTTCCATATGGCAACTGAGCCACCATGTGTTCAAACTAGGAAGGTTTCTAGGGTTTCTGCTGCTAAAGCTGCACATAAAGGAGATGGCCAAGATGATGATGATGAATTACAAATATTGGCGAGTAAACCTACGACCAGAAGATTGAGAGGATACAGGAAAAGCCTAGCAGCAGTGCCAAAAGCCCAGAAGAACAGGGGAAAGAGAGGTCTTTATGCTCCAGTTCCTCAAACCCTCCCTATTGTTACAGAAAAACTCCCAGAAGAGATAGTAGTAGAAGAAGAGCAAGAGTATCCACATGATGTATTAATTGAAGGGGTCATGGACAAAGGATGCATGGAAGAAGGATTAGGCCAGCTTGCTGACACAAAAGAACAAGTTGAGAAGTGTTGGGCCGTGAATATGACCACTTTTTAACACTTATTTCATCCATTTTTACTCTTCTTTATCATGTCATTTATTATAATTTATTATATAAATCTATTTTATAATGATTTATGCTCTTATGGATTAATATTATTTCTTCTCCTTTATTTTTAATAAATGGATGATTATTATGCATAATTTTATCAATTATGGTTTATTAATATATTTTGTAACAACACTCACCATTTTAGCCTCCAAGATATTTCCTAGATTACATATTTGATCTCCAAATCATCATCAAATATTCCAACTCAGAAATTCACTGGAATAAGAAGTGACAGTATTGCGGTTGAGATTCTGGGCAAATGAAGAAGAATCTGGAAAATCCGGAACATGGGTTTTGTCCAGAACGGACCAAATTAACTTTTTCTTAAAGAACGGTTTGCCCAAATTTGGCCTGTATTGAGAGAAACACAAGGTTCTTTGAGCACAATTTTCCCAGATTTTCTGTTGCGACCGTCCTCCAAATGATCTCAGTCGCAAATCCAAATTCGACTTGCTCTTGTTGGAAGATGGATGGAAATATAATTTCTTATTGATCAATTGGTTAGGAACAATCCAATATTGTTATGAGAGATCATATTTGCTATTTTATTTCTTCTCTTTCTGATTATAAAATGAGAGCATGTATTATGTATTGAGGAACGATGGAGGATGGATGGAAGATGGAGAGATTTCCTGTTGTAATTATACAATTCCTCATCGACTCTTATTGATTAAACAGAGATCGACTATTTGTAAATGCTATTATGCATGATTAATACAAGAATGTGTTGTCGTTTAACTTCTTAGTTCTGCAGTAGCTCAGCGACGTTTCACTGGTGGTTGAGGGCCCGACCCTAGTGGATCAATCCGTTGTTTGTATCTCTACATTTTCATTATTGTTGTGAGATAGTTCATATTTGTTTTTATTACTGTTTGCAAGTTAATCAGTTTGTTGTTTAATTTCTTTGATATCAGTGTATTATATTAACGAATCACGTTGTTGTTCTTTTGTTTAACAAGAATCTTAACACTATATAATTTATTTTGTTAATACCTTAATAGAGCTTCATTGTTCTATTTCCATTATGGTTTCATTCCACTTGTTGTTTCGTTTGATTGATATTCATTACAGATTGTTGTTCAATAGGATTGGTTATTCGATTCCATTAATTAGAGTTTTCTGTTCATATTTATTAAATAAATTTCATTTTTTAATTTCTTTAATTACAGTTTGTTGTCCATTTACTTTGTTGTTCATTTCAGATTAATTAGTTTACAGATTTCAAGAGTTTTATTTTAAATAGTTTTCCTAGTTTATTTTCAATAACAGCGTTAGTTCAATTTCTATTTCCTTTTAATTGCTTTAAAGCAGGACTGTCAACTGTAGAGAACATTGGTTATTGCTTCCTCATTTCCAGATTGATTGTCTTGTTCCAGTTTGATTTCAATTGCATGAATTTCTAGAGGAATGAGTTATTGCTACTGTATCCTCGATTGATGTTTGCTGAGTGAATAGTTGGATTTCAGAGCATTTGAGTTTATGTTGTTGTAGTTAGATTTCTTTTTCAAGCATCCATTTACTCTTGCATTTAGAACACTGTACTACATATTGAAGAGCATTACTCTTGGATAAATTGCTGTCTCAGACTGAGTACACTCTTGAAACAAAAAGTCATTCCCGGATTGATAATTTATGTAGGATAAATAGGTGTTAAAAAGACACCTCTTATACCTCAACATTTTGGCACCCTTGCCCGGGAGAGTGTATACCATTTAGGAGTGATGCATATTTAATTTTTTCTGCTTGGGAAGAATTGGGTATTAAAGACAGAAGGTAAGAACCTGCGCACTGAGCAAGAAACACACTTGTTCACTGGCCCGCTTCACAGCGGAATTGAGTGAAAGCTTAAGGTAGGAATGAATGCTTGTGTTTTCTTAAATTTTAGAGGTAGAATTTTTGAAAAAAAAAAAATCTTGTAATTCCACTCTAGTGGTGATGTAAGCACCACCCATTTCACTAACCAATTGACAGGAACATTGGAAGGATGATCCTTGAAGAAACACATGAAGAACATCTTATATTATGGTAAGAAATGGCTCACATCGCAACTTTTGAATTCCCTATCAAGGATCTAGGAGGAGTGACACAAATGCACATAATTCCCCCATTGTCTCTTCCAAATTTTCATGGTTTGACAAATGAAGATCCAGATACATTCTTATTTGAGTTTGAAATACTTTGTAGAGGATATGATTATTTTACTAATGATGAAAGATTGAAAGTGTTTCTTTTTACTCTAAAAGGAGCAGCTCTCTAATGGTTCATGAGCCTAGGTGGGAATTGCATCCAAACATGGGAGGACATGAAGAACATATTCTTGAAGAAGTACCAAGACTACTACAAATCCAATGAAGATATTTTCGGTATGATACAAGGGGAAGATGAAAGCTTGGAGGACTATGTAGAGCGATTTCGATATAACCTTCAAAAATCAAAGCATAAGCATTTGGAAAAAGAGATCTTGAAAACACTCATTCTTAAAGGAATCAAAGATGAATTTTTAGAACTCTTAAATTTGATAGGAAAAGGTGATGTTTTTCAGTTATCATATGATGATGTTTGTGAATTGTATATAAGGTATTCAAGAGAAATTTCCAAGGCTGGTAAGAATTCTAGAGACGTTTGTTCTTTCTTTTCCAAATCTGCTACAAGAACAGAAGATATAAGAGTTGAAATCAAGGTTTTATTTGAAAATTTTAAATATGATTTTATTAGCTCTCTGAATTCACAATTGAATGTTTTGCAGGTTCGGAAAAATTAAGAATTTGATGAAGTGTTTTGCCCTCATTACCGAAAGGAGCATCCCATAGATAGTTGTTATTCCTTATTTAATTTGGAAGTGGCATATCAAAGAGATGGGAAAGCTGAAACAAGGTCAACAGGTATGGTTCAAAACACTTCCTCTCCATTCTCTTACTTGCATAATCCATTATGGAATACTCATATGTTAGGGCAGCCATGCCAATCTCAATATAACCACTACCAATCTTGTCTACAAGATTGGCATGGTTCATCTTATGATTGTATGACTATTCTCCCTCATCTTGTAGCACAAACACATCTTCCAGCTCTTCCACAACACCTTGCTTGCCTATCAAAATCATTCACTCAACCCAATCAACTACATCATCAAGAGGCTCCATTCCCTACACAATCTCCTCCTCAACTCATTCCACACCCTCACCATAATAAACCAGTACAACATGCTTACAGTTTTGAACTGCAAAATTCACTCACCCTTCCCACCCATTCTATCTCACATGTACCATTGGAAAAAACTTACACTGAGACTCAGAATGTATCAAATCCAAAAATTGTAGAAGTTATGAAAGAAAATGAGGTTTCTTCTAGTTTGCACCAACAAACCATTTTAAAAGCTCAAGAACTTCATGATACAATGGCTATGGGAAATCAAGGAAGTAAAGGATATATTGAAGATTGGTTTCACTCCATCATTTGTTTGCAACATCACTCTATGCTTCAACAATTTTTGGCACCATCTTTTCAAGGGAAGTTGGCTTCTCATACCCTAATTTTTATCAACATGCATTTTTCAAATTTGGGTATGTACATACTAGAGGTCTTATTTCTAAAATGGTTCCACTGGAAATACTCTTATACATAAACATATTTGATTCTCAAAGAAGAGTAGGATAGTGGAGAAAATAAAATAAATAAAGAAATAAAACAAACACATTTTTTTATTTTTGTAAGAATAGTTGTTTCTTTGTTGCAACACGTTGTGAAATCAACATTGATGATAAATATTATAATTTATTTGTGTATGTAGATGAATTATATTGAAATAAAAATTCTACAAACACTTATATTCATTTTATCATCAATATAGAAAAATTTCTTGAATATCGTATTTTTTTGGCTTGCGGGCTTGATGAAATTTCTGAAAACACAGTTGGGAAAGTCATGTTTTGGGGGAAAAAAAGTGACTATTTTTAAAAAATATTTTTATATTAATTAGCCCTTGATATCTACTTTCCAACCCAATTTGAATCACTCAATTTGGATTTGAAATGCAAAATTTAGAACCAAAACATTGACAGGGTGTCTAGTAGGCAGCTCAGGAACAGAGTTGGGATAGTCAGTTTTTTGAGGCTTAAATGACTATATTTTTAAAACTTATTTTTATGGGATATTCCTCTATGAATATAGTTTACAACGCAATTTGAATCACTCAATTTTGATATCGTATGAGGAATTTATGACCAAAATACTGATTGCCTATCATAAATCAGCACTCTTGAAACTTTGTTTTCTCAGCTGTTCATTAACATATTTGACCCATCAATTCTTCTTGTATTCAAAACATATTTCTATTGGAGATCAATAAATGAATATAATTTAATCTCCAATATGAATCAGTTCAATCCGCCATCAAACGAAAAATTTATGTTTAAAATATCAACTGTTGGTCTAAGCTGGAAAATCGAAAATGACTCTATTATTCAGGTTGTTCTAAGCAAGTTTGACATATCATAGCATTGAATTTTAAAACCTGTTTCTATTGGAGATAAAAATTCAAATTATCTCTCATTTAGCTTTAGAATCACTCAAATCGGATGAAAAACAAAGAAGTTATGATTGAAACACTGCTGGTTAGCATGATTGGCCACTGCTTTCCCGCAGGTAATAAATTAATTTTACTTTGTCCGTGGATTTGTTCTACAGAGTAACTACTTGTTAGTTTTTTGCATAATTCTTGGATTAGGGGAGCTCGCGCACCTCTCTTTCTCCATGATTTAATGTTTTATTGCAGGTAGATACTCGTTTTTTGCAGGTCTTAGCAAAACAAAAAAATGTCAATTTGTGGATGAGCAATTCTTGAAAGAAATTTTAGTGAAACAAGGACATTTCATCGAGTTAATTACCTAACAGATTCATAACAAGAAGAAATTAAGAATTGGTTTCCATTTGAAGATTCATGTCACTATTGTCAATTTTTTTTTCAAAAAGATCATTTTTTTTCCATTAACAGATTGATATTCCCTTAGGAAATAACATCATAGTTGTAACTTAATAAAGTGTTGTTTCTTTTCTGATTCCTTTTATGTTTTTGTGTTTCAGTTGTTGATCCCTCCAAATTGTAGTTTCTGTTCTATTTGCAATTGCACAATAAGGACCCCACCATGCAAGTTTCAGTTACAGAAGGCAATTCTTTGGCAGCACCAATTCTGTTATTAAAAAAAAAATTATTTTTTCTTGAAACCTGTACATAAAGTTTGTTTTCTTTTACTTTGCTTGTTTTTTTTGTATAACATTTTATTTCTTGAACCATTCTTACTTTGCTTGCTACAAATTTTTGTTGTTTCTTTCCAAAGGAATAACACTTTTGCTGTTCCTTTTGAAAGGAACAGTGGTATTGCTGTGAGTGTTTTTGCTGTTCCTTTCGAAAGGAACAGCAGTATTGTTGTGAGCATTTTTGTTGTTCCTTTTCAAAGGAACAAAACTTTTTGAGTGCATTTTTCTTGTTTGTGAACAACTTTTTGAGGATTTTTTTAAATTTTTCATGACTTTTTGAAAGGCAAACATACAATTTATGGAAGGATACACAAATTAGAGGTTACCGGAATCAACAAATCAAGGGAAATTGTCATTTTTAAGAAATTGTTTTGTAGTAATAAGAAAAGGAAAGGACACATCTATCTATATCACTTTGCTGTCTTTATTTTCACTAAAACTAATATGATCGACTATCTTTATCATGTTGGTTCTTCCCTAACTCTTCACAACTCTCTTTGATTTTTATTTATTGAATAAGAATAAGTGCATACTTTCTTTATTGAGATGTTCATACTTCTTCCACCATCCCTACTCTTAAGGAGTGTTGAGCCATCCTCTATACATAAATAGGGAAGTGCTACATAAAAAAAGAAGAAAAAACTCTCTATATGGTTACTAACAATTCTATGATATGACAGATGGAGGATAGGGTGTCTCATCAAGAGCCAACCTACCATGATCATAAGGGAGCAGTGAAGTGGCATTCCCATTATGGCCACCACACCAGGGATATGATCCAATGGACAACTCAGAAAAATAAAAAGTCCTTGGAACAGGAGGTCTCATCACGAGCCGGCCTGCCCACCTTTCACTCCTTCCTGGTGAATGGCATTGTGATTCATCTGGTTCCCAAGCTAGCACAGTGGCCTCCATCATGACATCACACAGCACTTCCCTAGGCATAAATAAAAGATAATGGTTTCAAGGGTGAGAAAGCAACTTTGTCAAGGTTATAGACACCTGTGGGCAACAGAGCTCTGCTGATGGTATTGGAGTCATATTTTTCACAAATCAATAGTAATGATAAACCCTTTTCTTATATATTTATCTAATATCAAATGAGAGTATGCTCCTAAACCCTTTGTTCGGAACCTCTTATGCATGAAATTTATTTATAAATCGATCATAATGGTTTATGTGGATAATGACCGCATAAGTACTTTTTTCACATCAGCTGTCCTTTTCCCTTATTTTCGAATCATTACATAAACATTTCCATATCTACTCACGATTTCAAAATATGCATTGATTTCAGTAATGCGATAATTTTTTGATCATATCACAAGTATGTATGCCTTTCCATGCTGTACAATTTTTGTGTAGTATGCTGCTCTTCTATTCGCCACAATATTCATACTGCATTTCTACAGAAGTTTTTCTGCTTAAAATTTTTGCATGCATCTGTTACCATTCAAAACTAAAACTGTGGATTCCAGAGAATTGCATACAGAATCATGATTTGTTTACAGGAGAACAAGAAGTATGGGGAAAAATTCTATTCGCAGCACAACCACACTATTGCAACTAATAGCAAAGGCTCGCGAACACACACAATTCTTCAGACATGATGTACTTGCATGGCTTCCACCTTTTGCATCATTGTCAGTATCTGCTCAGCCTACATCAGCATCAACAAAGGCCAGTCCCTACATGTCCTTCCACATTTTTTCGGAGGTAACACTTGAGGTAAAATAGCATAATTTTCTGATTTATTATGAATTTAGGAGAATTTCATGAAAATCCATTGAGCATTATTTATCATCATTTATTCCACATCTTTACCACTTCCCATTTTTTTTAGACATGTCTCATCTTTCAGTTTGGGGGAGTGTTGATTTCCTTCATTTCTTTCTTATGACCATGTCAGTAATCTTCTTTGATATTCTTATTCATTCTCAACACCTCCCTTATTCCATGTTGTTTTACACCAAGCATAGATTTCAACAGATTGTAGCAACCACCTCTCTTTTTTTTCTAGCATTGCATGAGAACATGCTAATTCTTCAGTTTGGGGGAGGAATTGCTACACATGATGGATGTTTTCTACTTTCTTTCTCATTTAAGGCATACAATTTCATTTTTATACAGTGCAGAAATTGATTTGCATATATCTTTAAAACTATGAACTGAATTCTTGTGATTTCTGGATAACAAGGAGGTATCATTAAAATACACAAACCCAGATAATTTCACGCTAAATTAGTTCATAAAATTTCGAAAATTATGAACTATCACCTACAACCATTTTGTTTATATCTCATGATCCGTGCATCAAAACGATCTGATTTTTGAGAAAATAGTTAATGAAGTTTGTTGTTACTTATGTCACATTTTTCTGCAACTTCATATACATATAGTTGAACATCAACTGTAAAAAAATTTATGCCTTTATCAAGATTGCTAAAATTGAATATTCATTATTTGAGGAAAAATTCATTTGTTCCATCCATTTCATGAGTTGGGATGAACAATTTTTGTTTGGTTAACACATGGGTTTTGTCTTTGGGTTGCATGAGGACATGCAATATATTCAGTTTGAGGGTATGTTGGGCCGTGAATACAACCACTTTTTAACACTTATTTCATCCATTTTTTCTCTTCTTTATCATGTCATTTATTATAATTTATTATATAAATCCATTTTATAATGATTTATGATCTTATGGATGAATATTATTTCTTCTCCTTTATTTTTAATAAATGGATTATTATTATGCATAATTTTATCAATGATGGTTTATTAATATATTTTGTAACAACACTCACCATTTTAGCCTCCAAGATATTTCCTATATTGCAGATTTGATCTCCAAATCATCATCAAATATTCCAATTGAGAAATTTGTTGGAATAAGAAGTGACAGTTTTGCGGTTGAGATTCTGGGCAAATGAAGAAGAATCTGGAAAATTTGGAACATGGGTTTTGTCCAGAACGAACCAAATTAACTTTTTGTAAAGAACGGTTTGCCCAAATTTGGCCTGTATTGAGAGAAACGCAAGGTTATTTGAGCACAATTTTCTCAGATTTGTTGTTGCGGCCATCCTCCAAATTATCTTAGCTGCAAATCCAAATTCGACTTGCTCTTGTTGAAAGATGGATGGAAATATATTTTCTTGTTGATCAATTGGTTAGGAACAATACAGTATTGTTATGAGAGATCATATTTGCTATTTTATTTCTCCTCTTTCTGATTATAAAATGAGAGCATGTATTATGTATTGAGGAATGATGGAGGATGGATGGAAGATGGAGAGATTTCCTATTGTAATTATACAATTCCTCATTGAATCTCATTTATTAAACAAAGATCGACTATTTGTAAATGATGTTATGCATGATTAATACAAGAACGTGTTGCCGTTTAACTTCTTAGTTCTGCAGTAGCTCAGCGGCGTTTCACCGGTGGTTGAGGGCCCGGCCCTGGTGGATCGATCCGCTGTTTGTATCTCTACCTTTTCATTATTGTTGTGAGATAGTTCATATTTTCTTTTATTACTGTTTGCAAGTTAATCCGTTTGATTTTTAATTGCTTTGATATCAGTGTGTTATATTAACGAATTGCGTTGTTGTTCTTTTATTTAACAAGAATCTCAAAACTATATAATTTATCTTGTTAATACCTTAATAGAGATTCGTTGTTCTATTTCCATTATGGTTTCATTCCACTTGTTGTTCCATTTGATTGATATTCATTACAGATTTTTGTTCAATAGAATTGGTTATTCGATTCCATTAATTAGAGTTTGTTGTTCAGATTTATTAAATAGATTTCATTGTTTAATTCCTTTAATTACAGTTTGTTGTCCATTTACTTTGTTGTTCATTTCAGATTAATTAGTTTACATATTGCAAGAGTTTGCTTTTAAAGAGTTTTCCTAGTTTACTTTCAATAGCAGCTTTAGTTCTATTTCTATTTCCTTTTAATTGCGTTAAAGCAGGACTGTCAACTGTAGAGAACTTTGGTTATTGCTTCCTCGTTCCCAGATTGATTTTCTTGTTCCAGTTTGATTTCAATTGCATCAATTTCTAGAGGCATGAGTTATTGCTACTGTATCCTCGATTGATGTTTGCTGAGTGAATAGTTGTATTTCAGAGCATTTGAGTTTATGTTGTTGTTGTTAGATTTCTTTTTCAAGCATCCATTTACTCTTGCATTTAGAAAACTATACTACATATTGAAGAGCATTACTCTTAGATAAATTGCTGCCTCAGACTGAGTACACTCTTGAAACAAAAAGTCGTACCTGCATTGATAATTAATGTAGGATAAATAGGTGTCAAAAAGATACCTTTTATACCTCAACAATAAGATTCCCTCTCCTGATTCTGACTATGAATACATAGTGGAACTAAGTGAATGGTACTGCTCATATGACCTTATCTTAATCTAAATGTTGTATGCGGATGAAGAGGAGTACCAGCAATTTTGTAGGGGAAAAGTGTTGGGCCAACCAACTGCAAAACCCAAATTTTTTGGGGATGATCAAGAGGACCAATCAAACGCACAACCAAAATTGTATGGGGATGATTAGGAGGACCAACCAACTGCACAACCAAAATTGTATGGTGATGATCAGGAGGATCAATCAACTGCACAACCAGAATTTTTTGGGGATGATCAGGAGGACCAACCAACTAAACCACCAGAATTGAGAAACAAGCACATTGCAAAAGTAAGTACCTGTAAACATCTTCCTCTGTATATTTCATTTTTAAGGAAGAATAGGACTCTCCAGATGAAAAACAGACAACTACAGATCAAAGTTAAAACCCTAACAGAGAAGCTCAAACAAAAAGAAACTTTTGATAGATTAGATTGCTTGGCCCATGTTGCAGAGTCCATACCCACTGATGACATAGGTATTCCTTCTCCAAGGGTCCAACAAGATATACCCCTTGGAAAAAAATAGACTGATGACATTGAAGTTGTAGAGTCCATACCCATTGATGAGATAGGTATTCCTTCTCCCAGCGTCCAACAAAATAGACCACTTGGAAAAAAACAGGTTGATGACATTGAAGTTACAGAGTCCCATAGCAAAATCACAGCTGTCCATCCAGAGGAACATGAATTACGTATCAAAGATACAAAAGAAATGGGTATAGACACTGAGGAACAACAACCAGAGCTGAAATAACAGAGGATGAGGAACCAGAGATCAAACTGACCAAAGACATTGGTGAGAAAAAATATAACGAGGAACCTTACAGTGTGCACAACAAATCACTTCCTGTCCTTGCCAAGATATTTGCAGAATAATATCAAAACAAAGTTTTACGAAGACATAAACAAACAGTGGCTAAGTTGGAAAGGAGAGTGACCAAGTTGGAGAAGGATAAGCAAGAACTCAGACATCGAATAGATGGCATGCTCGCTTGCAGGGCTCCTTCAAGAAATTACAACGTATACTTGATTGAAAAATTCATGATATTTAAAAATAATGCTATCATCCAAGATATCCCTCTCGAGGTTGAAAGCAGTGATTGTTTCTTGGAGGCATATATGTCAATTTGTAATCAAGATAAAGACTTTCTCTGTGAACTGTACCAACACAATTTTTTGGTAACTTATAATACAAAATGGAATCCCAACTATGTTATAGGGGATTTCCAATTGAGGGAATTTGTATCGTATTTGAGAAATCATGCCAGTTGGTTGGATGATGTGAACATTTATTTTCATAATTCTGAGAGCCTTCTGTGGGTTAGACGAGAACATCCCAAACCTGTGGAGGTGATAAAAGAACATCAACAATACATCAACTCTCCAGAAGTAGTAGAGGTTTTCTCCAAGAACAGGGAGATGACCATTGCATATTGTGCACACCAGATTCAATTATTGGAAACTAAGACACAGGCAAGATGTAAAGCAAGGTGGGATAGCATGGGAAAACACCCTCAAAATAAAGATCGATTTAACTACCTCAACTTAAAGACAACCTTAACAAGGGTTGCTCAGTGTATTATTGCTATGGGACAGTGTGGGAATCACTGGATAGGTCTTATATTTTAGTATCCAATGAAATGGCTTCCAAAAAGGGTATATAAAAAGAAATATACGCTGACAAAAAAAGAATAATTTGATTTTTGGAATGTAATTATGGAGACAGGAGGGTATCTTCGTCCCGATGAACCAGGAAATAGTGATTATTGTATCAGCAATCTTCATGAATGTCCCCCTTCATCCACAGATTTAGATTGAGAGACTGGGTCACCGTTGCTGACACACTGACTCATCGTTGCTAACACACTGGGTCACAGTTGTTGACACACTGGCTCACCGTTGCTGACACACTGGGTCATCGTTGCTGCAACACTGGGTCACAGTTGCTGACACACTGGCTCACTATAGCTGACACACTGGGTCATCGTTGCTGCAACACTGAGTCACCGTTGCTGCAACACTCGCTCATTGTTGCTGCAACTCTGGCTCACCGTTGCAGCAACTCATAGACAGTAAAGGCATTATATTTGATGTTGTAATATATAACTCTCCAGTTTGTTTTTTTAGTTATAAAAAACTGGTAAAATTGTGTTTCACATGTTTAGTTAAAATCTCATTTCAGTTCCTCTAATAATTTTGTTACATTCCCATTGTTTTTATTCGAATTTATATATCAGATTATTGTTTGCACACCAATATATGCAACTATGAAAACTGGCTCATAGTTGCTGACAAACTGGCTCACAGTTGCTGACACACTGTGATGCAGGAGCATTCTTCGAAACTTATAAGACCCATGAGTCTTATTTCTCATTTTACTAAAGGGAGTGGGTTCCCTTGATTATTTTATTTATTTTCCTAAGTTTAGTTGAGTTTGAGGAAATTTAATTGTAAATTGATTTATGGAGAATATCTCGTGAGTTGAAAAATCTTAGGGATGAGTAAGGAATCCTAAGAATAGTGAGGATTTGAGGGATTTAAAAAAAAAATCTAATCTAGGATTCTATTGAATAAAGAGAGCAGCTGAAGAGATAATTTAGGAGACAATGAGAGATTTATGGATTTGAACTAAATTGGTTCATGAATCCTTTTCTTTTATAAATTGTGAGCTTTTGAAGCATTAAAAAAAAAAAACAGAGAGAGATAGGAGAAGAGTAAGAGTGTGATGAATGAATGAAGAGTGTGATGGAAGAAAGAGAGTGGTAGAAGAGTGCAAGAGTTAGAGTTTAGAGAAAGAGAGAGGTTAGATAGAGGCAGAGCTGATGGTCCAAAACTAGTAGCTGGGTCTCATAGAAGAGGTTTTGATAGTATTCAAACAGAATGTATTTTCGCTTGTAAATATTTTATGGAAAATACTAAAAAAAGTGTTGAATTGTACATATCATGTATCTGTATGACCTTATGGTTTATTTACTGTGAATCTGAGAAATGTTTGGAATATTCAGTGCAATTACTGTGTTTGATAATGGCTGGAATATGGATTATTGTTGCCGCTTGTTGATTGATTGTAAGTGATAACGGATGACCAAACTATTGTATACAAAATCTGTGGATAACCCATTTCTTGTGGATTTTGTTGAACCACATAAACGATCATAAAGTAAAGGTTTGATAAAATATGTGTATAGATGTGCAGAGGGGTTGATTCATGTGATGATTCGTTTGGTGTGGAAGGCGAGTCGGGCAAATTTTAGCACAACGGATGAGTAAAGGTATGTGAAGTGGTTTTATAAAACCATTTGTGACATATCACACCACTTTTGTGCCTTAAGTGGTAAATCTTCAAATCACGTGATACAGTTGAGGAGTTGACACGTCGCACCCTCAAACCACTTTTATCGCGCGGGTATTGTTCGTGTAAGTTGCAGAGGGTTGGAATGCGAACATCGTCCGATCGGAAACAAAATCAATCCGACGACAGAAAATGAATTATGGATATAAGGTTTTTTATGGGGATTCAAGATGGGAAGTCCCACTGAGTTAATTAAGGAACGATATTACACACTGGTTGTTGGATCAGTTATGGAGATCAACGACACGAATTTGAGATATTAAATTTCTATATGTGCATAATCGGAGAAAGGTAAATGTTTACATGGGTTAAGTTATATTAAGCAGTTATATGGTTATGATTGGTTTTTAACCAAAGGTTTAGGAACCTTTATAGATTCTTTTGAGAATTAAATAAGAGGGGATTTAAACCATGGGGTAATTAATTTAAATCACCTGATTGAGAGCATTGTCCTGGATAAGGGCAGGGTTAGTATTAACCTTACAGGATGGTTGGGTTAGCCACTAGCCCTGCATCACACTGGGTCACCGTTGCTGTAACACTGGGTCAGAGTTGCTGCAACACTGGCTCACCGTTGCTGCAACTCATAAACAATAAGGGCATTATATTTGATGTTGTAATATATAACTCTCCAGTTTGTTTTGTTAGTTATAAAAAACTAGTAAAATTGTTTTTGACATGTTTAGTTACAATTTCATTGTAGTTCCTCTAATAATTTTGTTACATTTTCATTGTTTTTATTCGAATTTATATATCAGATTATTTTTTTCACACCAATATATGAAACTATGCAAACTGGCTCACAGTTGCTGACACAGTGGCTCATAGTCGCTGACACACTAAGTCAGAATTGCTGCAACATTGGCTCACCGTTGCTACAACTCATAGACAGTAAAGGCATTATATTTGATGTTGTAATATATAAATCTCTGGTTTGTTTTGTTAGTTACAAAAAACTGGTAAAATTGTGTTTGTCATGTTTAGTTACATTTTCATTATAGTTCCTCTAATCATTTTGTTACATTTCGGTTTTTTTTATTCTAATGTATATATCAGATTATTGTTTGCACACAAATATATGCAACTATGCAAGTATGCAAAACCACTTGAAAGCTATCTTCCATGACTTACAAAAAAATCAATGTATTAAAAGAATGAGTGTAATGCATGGAGTTATTTAATCACCTTAAATGAAAATTCCATCAAATTAGAGAAATCTCCAACCATATCCTCACCACCTATCAAACATACATGGACATATTCAACAACACATTAATACATCAAATACATCTAATACAGGAAT
Organism: Pinus albicaulis; assembly: GCA_034641835.2. Lineage (NCBI taxonomy): Eukaryota > Viridiplantae > Streptophyta > Pinopsida > Pinales > Pinaceae > Pinus > Pinus albicaulis. Next base: position 714,747,987 of record CM076583.1, on the reverse strand, counting down.
AAATATTAATATCAAATTTAAAACAAAGTCGTGCATAAGAAACCTGGAAAAACATTCATTGTTAGCACGGGGGCGACCTCGCTTGTTGAGTTCTTCAAACTGAAACGATTCATCTTCACCTGTCGGGATATTCAAGTCAATTTTGAATCTTGCACTATGTTGCCTTGTTTTTCTTCTCTTTTTTGGGCTTAGGAAACTCTTCTTCCTCTTCAAAGACAACTCAAAAGCACCCAATCCACACTTGAATTCATAATACATAATATGAAGATTGTTGGCGTCATCCAACAATTTTTTAACTAAAGCAATCAGATGTTCAATCTTGGTCAAAGTAGCAGGAGGACTATTTCAAACCAGGTCTAAGTAGCCAATTAACTCCTCGGCCATCTCAATTTCTTCAACATTTACATCAACATTGCGACTATCCATGGCATATTCAAGAAGATCAGATACTGTCTCTATATTTATCTCAGGAGGGTCATTGTATGACTCAGTTGTTCTTTGATGATTTTGTAATTGGTATGAAGCCATTGAACCGAAACACAACCAACCCACCTTTTATGGCATGCTTGAATATGTTTCCATGAATAAACCATGGGCAATCACAAGTTATGAAATTTGTACGTTGACAAGTGAAAATATATTGCTTATTAAATTTAGATTGACTCCTCACCCAAAAAGCATGAGACATTTGCGAATGAGGGCTGCAATCACTATCTGGTATTCTTTTTGCTTTTTCCATTGATGATTCCAACTATTTCTCTTTCTTGTAATTATTTAAAAATCCTTCCTTTTTTAGAATTTCCTTAAACCGATAACAGGGTTCAACATTTTTTAGAAGAACATATATCAACCAATCCATCCTACTAGAACATTTCTTTCTTCTATCAGATAGAAAGTTTGTCTTTAGGTAACAGTGATATGATTCCACAACATTGTTTGTCTCCTGATTTGCATGGGGAAAATCCTGATAACCTTTGACCCACATCCCTAATTGCATAAAATTTGGGTTAATGAATATATTTCATCCATATTTCAAACCAAAAAGAGAAATGTAACTTAAGAGTTTTTCAACTTACAAATCTTGTCACCAGCAACCCAATTCTTGTTGAAATAGTCTAGGAACTTTTCCTGATCAGAAAATTTGTTGAAGAAAGCATTAATTGCAGTGCTGACTTCAACATTGGAACAATAATTCATAATTAAACCCAAATTACTAAACATTTCTTTTGCTATTTCTGGATTACTAGCCAATCGATTCACATTTTTTATCCATTCTCGACGTACGTGCCAAACACACAAGATAACATTGCATCTTGTGATTCTCCTGCCACATTCAATTCATTTCAAGCATGTTATTTTTGTAATAAATACAAGTTGTACTGTAAAATAAGAATATTGAAGTTACCTTAAAGCACCAAGTCCAGCCAATGCATCATCAACCATGAAAGCATTAACTTTCCAACTATGATCAACTTGGTGACACCTATGCATGAGCTGCTCCAACCATAGCGAAATGTCCTGTGATGTATTACGTGATGCCACCACCCATGCAACGGGCACCCCACTTTGTTGGTGATCAAACACGACGAGTGTGTACAATTGATACTATCACATTCAAAATACATAGATCATCAACTTCAAATCATCAATCATTATTAATCAAGTTATTGTACTAGATCAATCATTATTAATACACTCACCCCATACTTATTCATGTTGAATGTCAAATCCATGGCTATTAGGCTATTATTCTATAGCTTCACCATGGTCTCCAACATCCACTTCGTCTGAATTCCAATTATAAAAGGGAAATTTCCACCATTGGCCTTTTGATAAAAGAAATAATCATTTTGGTGTTTCCTATACCAAAGGTTCACACTCATTTCATCCTTCTTATGCAACTGATAATTTCCTTTCATTAGACGATTATATATGTTAGCAACATCTTTTCTACACAAAAAGAAATCCCTATCTCAAGCTGCAACATCCATGCCAATATATTTTTTAACATGCATTTTGCAAACAGAGTCAATTGGCACATCCAAAAAGAAACAACTCTCTACATAGGAAACCATGTCCCTTGATAACTTTGGTTGATGCGGCACCCTAGCATGACCCGAGGTGTCATGTTGGCCATGACAAGGCAATCCTTGGCTATCTACATGCTCATACATGTTACATGTTATTATCGCAACCTTAGAGATTTGAACCATAATTTTTACAATGAAATGGCATTGCCATCCCCTGCTTTTCACAAATGAGTGTTTTCGCTTCACTTCATCTTGTCCCCTTCTGTCATCGGGGCCATATGAACAAGCATTGCTGCATAAAAAAATTTGGAAACTCGATACATATGATACCAACATATTTGAAAATTGTTTGAGCACTATTCATACCAACATATTGAAAACTGTTTGAGCACTATTCATACCAACATATATACATAGGATTTATTGAAACTCAATACATATGATTCCATGAAAATTGTTTGAGCACTATTCATACCAACATATATACATAGGATTTATAAAAAAACTTACACTTCATATACCAAGGAAGCAGTAGGCCTTGAGCCTGGGCGTTTGCTTTGTACCCGGGTGAAAGAACATGGAGCATTTGGGTTCATTTCCTCTCCTTTAATAAAGTATTCAATTCTAGCTGAAGGGATTTTTGCAATCCGATCTGAGTCCATGTGTTTTCCTTGTACAGGAGACCAATCTAAATCCGACCTAGAGAAGATGAGATTTTCTTTAGGGTTTTGCACCAGAAGGGCAATTATTGATTCCCATTTCACTTGCTTCACCATTTTTAAGCAAGTATATGTTTATGCGAGTTTCCACAATGGTGGAGTGGGCGCAAAAGGGATTCTCACTTAAAAATACTCAGACATCGAATTAAAAAACAATGTTTCACTAAACAAAACAGAAACAGGCTGGTTTTCAGTAGTGGTCCCGCGAGTCAGACTGGTTTTCAGAAGTGGTCCCACGAGTTGCCGCAACGGAGGAGTGGGCGAAACAGGGATTCTACCTAAAAAATACATAGAAATCGAATTAAAAAACAGACCCCGGTTTTCAGTAGCGGACCAGCGACTCCCCCTCTCGATTTTCAGTAACATTCCAGTGATGGCTTTCATTCTTCCATATTCAATTGGTCCATTCCCTGACATGGCTGTTCGGCTCGATGACACGATCATTCCACGCCTCTCCCCCATCTTCCCTCGACTGGTTTGCACCGACCTGTTCGCAGGGGGCGCAGGAAATTTGCATTCATGGGCACTCAAATTTGCATTCATGGACACTCCCGTGCGTAGGTGGGTAGGAGGAAAACAGGAAGTTTCATGGGACGGAGACGGAGACAGAGATCCTAAACGGGATGTCCTGTGGGATGGAGACGAAGACGGAGACGGGGAGATTCATGGGGCCGCGTTTGCCGGAGGGATTCGGCAGTCTGTCGGGGGCACAAAACCTGAAGGTTCTGTCGAATGGTTAGCTTACTCCAAATCCAATTGTGTGACGTTGATGGAGATAGGACGTAGGCCCATGTATAATCAGACTCTGTGGATCACGTGGCAGACTTTGTGAGCCCAATTTGATGTGACACACAATGGAGGTGAAACCATACAGGTGTGTAAGGATTCTCTCAGAAGTTGTTCCATCAATATTTCAAATAAATGTTTTACGTGATGCTTATGCAAGTCGCAGGCTGGAATTTAATGGATAAATTGACCGGGAATATAACAGTTAAGTTCATACACTTTAAAATTTACAGTAGGGATGGAGTTTGATGGTGGCAAAATTGCCAGTCACGGGAAAAATATAGTCCGAAAATTTGTAAAAATTTTAAAAAAAATTGTTGGAACTATTTGTCAAAATTGTCAAATTTAATGAGATGTGTCTAAACTTTCAAATTTCAAAAATAGATCTGTTTTGAAATTCCAATCCAGCTTCACCTTGTTATCAATTCCAATTGGCATACTTAATAAATTTCCATATTAATTTTCACCATCAATTTTGGTGGAACTGGAATCAAATTTTTACCCTGATTCCTACGATACAATGTAGTATAAAACTGTAATTCAAACTGTACCGATTCTATAAAAGGTGTAAATTTTATCCTAAGATAAAATTTGAATGAAAGGAGATGGAGATGGAGCCCAAGAACATAACTCACCAGCCATGAAATCTTTTATTTATCTGGATGGTCTATTTTACGAATATTCTAAAATTTTATGGATATAAGTGAAGTTAAATAATTGATTTGGTTTATATTCATCAAATTCTAGACTATTTTAAGAAATGGTATTTACAATAAAATAAATTTAAAAAAAATATATTATTTTTATGTTTCAGTAAATTAATATTTCACAATACAATTTTTAATAAAATTGTGATTATTATATATTTAAATTATATAAATTTCATAATTTATAATTCTAAGAGATATTTTTATAATTTATATATAAATTGATAAGAATAAATATCAATAAATAATAGAAAACTTCAAAATATTATCTTATTAATCTTAAAAATATTATACTATTTTTTCTTTCCTAAAATTTAGTAGTACCTCCCTATTCATTCCTTAGATCAAAATAGCAGGTTACAATCAGAATATTTACTTGATGACCTCAATCTGCTCTTAGAAAATCAGGTTTTTTGGCCACCTCAAAGAGTTATAGGCCAACCAAAATTGATAAGTTTAAATTTGTCTCTAACTACTTTAATAGGTCTATTATCTACTATATCTAATGACTTAACAAGAAAGCAAATGCTATTGGTACTTTGCATCCCAAAATAAAAACAAGGAACCATAAAACTTAGTCATCTAATGATTAGATGGGCACTGTCACTTGATCCAGGCATGCCAACTTGGTTTAACCTCTGAAGCTGTCATTTCATTCGGCCAAGGCTAACATTCTGATGGTGTTGCAGGACATGGATTTCCTGGATGTCCCTGTGATGGTGTTGCAAGATATGTATTTCCTCGATGTCCCTGTGCATTTCTGTTAAAATAGAGGCTTTCGGATCTCCGCCTAGTTATTGAACATTAACAATGGCCTTGGCCAGTAAGCACTTCATTGTGAGTATATATGGATGAACTGTTTAAATAATGACAATCTGCCCCTAATGTTTCTTGGATCTCTCAGCATCTCCATCTCTTAGTGAGAGATGTCTTCTTCCACTAATGTTTTTAGATCTTGCCCCCATCCTGAAATCAAAGATTTCAAAGATTTCACGTGACCAGGTGTTCCTACTCTACATAAGTGGAAAAGGTTTTTCATTATTTCCTTTGTAGACTTCCTTCCCCTCTTGCTTGACCCCACTTTTGACTTTCCTTTATCCTTACCATCTTCTTTTGACTTTCATTTATCCTTACCATATTTTTTAGTAGATTGGGCTTTCAACAATTTTGGTTGATGGTGTTTTGCCAAGAACTGAATACTCTTGGGTAGTCTAGCTAGAAAGTGAAGAATACTAAGACTTGCAGAAGGAAAGTGTTGGTTCTATATTATTGTGTTGGTTCTGCATTACTTCCATCGTAGACTTCCTTCCCCTCTTGCTTGACCCCACTTTTGAATTTCCTTTATCCTTACCATATTCTTTTGACTTTCCTTTATTCTTACCATATTTTTTATTAGATTGGGCTTTCACCATTTTTCGTTGATGGTGTTTTGCAAAGAACTAAATACTCTTGGGTACTCTAGTTGGAGAGTGAAGAATACTAAGACCAGCAGAAGAAAACAAAATTGCAATATTTTTTTAATAAAATTACAAAAGATAATATCCTTCTTATTAAGGATCACTACTCTAACCTTTTTCATTTTCTTTGATTTGCCTATCTCTCTTCTTTTATTCCTGAATATTGTAAAATTTGCCAACATAATATCCTTCTTATTAAGGATCACTACTCTAACCCTTTTCATTTTCTTTGATTCTCCTATCCTCTTCTTTTATCCCTGAATATTGTAAAATTTTCAAACATCCACAATTTATTGAACTAACCTTAGAGAGTTGTACAACTCTAATTGCTTTCAGTTTTTATAAACTAACCTCTAAGAGTTGTACAACTCTAGTTGCTTTCAGTTTCTATAACAAATCTACACAAAATAACCTCAACCTTCCACTAAAAATATTATACTATTAATGTATATAAGCTTGCTTGGTTGTTCCTAATAGATAGGAAGGCTTTGCCATCCAAATTCATTGCAACATTGTCAAAATTATGGAAAATCAAGACACAAATTTCTACATTATTCTTTTTGGTTTTACTGTACATGCAAAAATTGAATCGAACGCTTTTGCCTCTCAGAATGTGTGGGTAGGTTCATTTGCTCTTTAGGAGAGTGGATGTGCTTTTTGCATTCAACTTTGAATAAAATAATAGAGAAGTTTTGTTTGTGATGTGATTTTCTATATACAAATTTAGTGAAAGTACAGTTAAATGTTTTGGAATATTAATAAGTGATAATTTAAATATTTATCTATATTAATATTTTTTTTATCTAAGTAATACTAATTCTATTAAGGAAAATCATATGGTACAAACAGAGCTTTGAAAATAAGCAAAGTAAAGAAGCAGGGGAGCCGGAAATGATAGATTATCAACCTCGGTCCCAAAAAGAAACCTTGGAAAAAGCAGAAGGTAACAAGGATAACTGAAAAATAGAGAGCGAGATAGAGGGATCTACCCAAAGTGGGTAGAAACTTCCAAACGGCATTTTTTCACTTTCTTCTTGCTGACTTTAACCCAGCCATTGTGACTTGGTTGGATAGGAACCAGTTGTTGACTATTCTGCGCTAAAGGAGGAGTCTCCTTATCTGAATCAGAGGAAGAGGGCACATGCATGCGTTTCTGCGAGATCAAAGGTGCCAAAGGATCGTCAGGGTAGGCCAAGGGGGATTCCTTCGCGTGCTCAGCATTTTCTTCATCCACTTATTTTTCCTCCTCATCCGAGCTGAAGGAATTTATGTCATCCATGGGGGGTGGATCACATGGTTTCCAGCCCTTCGATTTGTATTTACATTTTTTATTATTCTCTTTGTCGAGGAACGTGGCACATGAGTTTTGGAGATGCCCTGTCTGATGGAAGAGACGACACCGGAAGGCAGTGTCCTCATAGTCCAAGGTTTGAGTCCAATGGAAGTCCCCAATTTTGAGATTGATCTGATCAGGTAGCCCTTTGCTGATGTCTATTTCTGCGCATATTTTGCCAAAGGTGTATATTCATTTCTCCCCCCTTTAGGTATCCATGGATAAGAAGTGGCCTAAGGTATTCCCAATCCCTTGGAAGACTGAGAAGTGCCAGAGATGCGCAGGGAGGTTTGGAAGTCTGACCCAAATGGGAAGCTTGGTGATGATAGTTGTGGAAGGGTTGAAGTCTGGAAACCATGGAGTAAGGAAGAGCCCCGCTGATCCCCAGAACTAGGGGCCTTCTGTTAATGCTTTCTGATAATCTTCATTGAAGGCAAAGGCAACAATGAAGAAGCCTTTCGAGCAAAAGAAGACCTTGTAGTTGTTGGTCTAGTTGGAATGGATCCACTAGTAGAGATCTGCAGATCGAGGCCATAGTCCATTAAACCTGCAAATCATGGTTGTTTCAACATACGTCTGAAATTGATCATCCAATGTTGGATGAGAGACTTCAATGGAGGGTTTTTCCTCCATTTTTTCCACCAGGAAAGGCTTGGGAGCCTCAGCTGGTTGAGTGGCTCTCTTAGAGGGCTGTGTATGAACTGCATCCTTATAGGAGAAGGTAGGAGCTGAGGAGGTTTGCCCAGATGCTCCTCCTCTCAAGCATAGGGAGAGCACAACTTAAGCATCTTTTTTAATATTGTAATAAGACAGCGGTAGAGGGTCCTCGAGTTGTTTACCTCTGTAAAGAAATCTTAGGAGATCTGAGGGGATCCCCAATCTGAGTTCGAGATCTCGCAGAAGGTCCTGCACCAGATCCGTGGCTCGCACCCAGAGCAGCTTTGTTCCACCAGATAGAGGAGAGATCTGGATCTGATAAGCAGAGGGCGAATGATCTGAAAAAATCTGCTCTCCGCATCAAACTTGCTTCTGAACTGTGCATACTCCTTGTATCCCCAAGTCCAGAAGGCTTTTGGTGTTGAAAACAGTTGGATGAAGATTAAAGCCCTCCTGAAGCAGTCTCTGTTCCCATTTGCCCTATCTATCCATGAGGTTGAGACTGGGCCTCTGCAGGGACTCGACCATAGTCGAGGCTGCCGGAATGCTTGAACCTGCAACCTTATGCTGGCTGGCATTGATGACGGCTCTTGTACCTATTCGTCAGCAGAAGGAGGCAGTAGCTTGTGTGTATATCCTTGCTGCAAGATCTTCATAAACACTTGCGGGAGTAACCCCAAGACATGCAACCTGAGTAATGTTGGCGGCCGATTGGATGGGCCGAGTCTGCGTCCAAAGAAGTTTTAGGGATGAGAGGCCCCATGAAGCTGCAGCGGTGAAGCCCGAAAAGCCTGCTCGCCCTGCTGTGTTGTCGACGGCGGCGGCAGAGTCAAACAGGGCAGAGGTTAAGATAGCGTCGGTAGCCAGGCCTGCGGAAAACCTAGCAGAGTCCATATCTCTCTAAAACAATAATCAATTCTAATTATATTTTATTGCTTCTATCTATATTAATATTAATATTAAGGTTAAATTTTATTTTTTTTAGCATTTTATTTTTTTGATTATATTAGTTTGAGTTTTATAAAAAGAATGAATATTTATAAGGTATTTATTTTGATATTGTATTTAGAAATAAAAAATATTAATATAGTTTATTGTTTTCTTAAAATTAGTATATTATTGAAAGAAATTTTCAATATTAATTTTTGAAAAGTTATATAATAAACTTAAAAAATACAACACATTGGTCATGAGTTTATGAAATATATATATATATATATAATCCATTTTGATATCATGATTAGAAATTAAAGATATTGGTGTATATTGATATATTTTTATAGTTTTCTTTGAATTAGTGTATTAATGAATGTAATTTTCAATATTAATCCCTGAAATATCATGTAATGGGGTTTAAAAACACATTGTGTATTTGATTAATTTGGGATGTGGAGGTGAGACAAAATATTAAGTAAATTATAATAATTTACTCTCTCTCAATAACATAACAGTAGAGGGAGAGGGAAGTGAGATTGAATAAATTATTATATTTGGAGCAAGGTAGGAGAAAATATTGGGTTTAATATTATATTTTAATCAATATTTTTTCCACCTTCAAATATGACAATGTATTCAATATTTCCCCAATATGATGATTTACAATAGGGATAACTATTGGTGAATTATTATTATTATGGGAATGGGAAAAATCAAGTAAATTATAGATGGAGTAAGAATCAAGTTCGATGTAAAATTAGAAATAAATATTGGATAAATAATCATATTTATTCAATCAAATAATTATAATTTAATTTTACTATTAATTAATTATTTTTTAAATAATTTTTTTTATTAATTTTTTTTCTTTCAATAGAAAAACAAACTTCCTTCATTAAAAACTTTAGCAAAGTGTTTTAGATTTATTTTCATTGTGTTTTAGAGTTATTTTCATTTTTAATAATAAATGATTTGCTATTCAATTTTCAAATTTATAGTTAGAATAAAAAGCTTAAGAAAAAAAACATATTTATAATTTTTTTTTTTTAAACCAAGAATAATAAAGGAAAAAAATAATTTAGAAAGTGATGTTAATTTAAATTTATTAATTTAATTTAATTATTTATATTATAATTATTTATATTTTAATTTATTAAAATTTTATAAAAATTATTAAAGAAATAAAATAAAAACATTATACTTTGATCATGGGTAGCTAGTGCATTTACTTGTGTAAGTATGAAGATATTTTTAGTAAACACTATTTTATCTTTTTGGATTCTAACATGTGACCTTTTACAAGGAAACACATATTCTTTACTATTACATTCACCCAAATTATGTTAGATGTTTGAGGGCCAACCCTCTTCAAGCAGGTCTCTCAAAAAATGGACTGGATATGAACCTATGCAAAATAAAAAAAATCAAGAATGACTTCCTTTTGACCATTGGAATTGTTTAAATCTTCTCTTATATATCTCATGTTTTGTTTTTTGGGACACATCAACGTCTTATTCTTTGTAGGTATTGGCATCTCATTTTTTTCTTTGCATACAGAAAATATAGTTCTTTAGCTAAAGAAATTTTGTTATGATGAAAGGGAAACACAATAACCCTTCCATATAGTGATGATGTAATGTTGTTTTTTTATTAGAACATTTCCCTTTTCGGTCATCAAAAATGTAAATCAGTTCAGGGAAAGGTGAAAACTTGAGCAATTTTTTGTGTGATCAAAGGGCAAGGGAAATTTTACAAGGACCTTCCTAGCAATTGGTGAAGTTTTGTTTGAACCAAGTTTGAACACACTCACTTTAGATTTTTGCAATGTAAATAGTGGATAAATATTCAACTAACACATCGTTGGCCAAAAACATGCAAACGCCATTTACAAAGTATAATGTAACATGTTCATCCACTAAAAAAAACTACTATACTATTTACCATTAAAAAATTGTATACTATTTACCATAAAAACTACTATACTATTTACCAAAAAACTACTAAACTACTATACTATTTAGCGTTGGGCTACAAGTAGGTTTCCAAAACCTTGTTATAGTTAATTCTAAATCAAACAGTATCTAGGGAAAATAGTTTTTATTTGTTTGTTTGTTGCTAGCTGTCTTTTGGACACTTGGGAGGTCTGTCTTGTCAGCAAGAATGACTTATCTATCCAACAAAATGATGACTCCACTGGGGACTGGTTTTTGAACTTTGTTCTCTTTTATTTTTGACTGGTGAATTTATTTTTCTGATTTTGACTGGTTTGTACTGGCTTAGGTAGTAGACATTTAGAATCCTTGAGAAATGGTTTAGAGTTTTTTTTTTTTCTTTTATTTTTCTGGTATCTACACTTTTCTTTTAGAAATAGTGCGGGCATCTCCACTTTTTTTTTGTATAAACAGTGCGGGACCGCACTTGTTTACACTGAATCCTGTGGACCCTGTGAAATTTTTTATAAAATCTTAAAATCTTCTTTACAGGATTAGTTTGTTAGATTCTCAGTGTATACCCAGACTTGTATCTTCTGTAAGAAAGCCTTGATTAAGATTTTATTTCAGCACTTTTAGTTTTGAATGATTTTTTGAAATATCTACATGTTATAGTGACTTTTGCTTTGTCTTTATCCCGCTCAAAGATTAGAAACCTTGGTATACCTTTAGATCACTGGTATTTCCTTGCTTTCTTGCTAAGTTTGACATCATAGCAAAAATTGTTTTATGAGAATTAGATCCCATTTTCTCATTTGAAAATCTTTAAAAAAATTTGTTGATAAGTTTGGAATTTCACTTAAAAAACCAAAATTGGATGTTTTTTGAGTTCTTGCTGATCCAAACAAAGAATTTCTTAGTTAGATAACAAGCTAAGCAAGACATCCTCAAAATATTTAAAGTTTTAATTCAGATTTAGTCTTTAGAATTTTTAGATCTCAAAATTAGTTTTTAGTTTTGAGTGTTCTTTATAGAAATTGGAGTATTCTTTTGAAGGAAAACTTTGTTTGTAGTTTCGATCTTGAATAATAAAGGGATTTCTTATTGAGCAATAGATCACTTTGAATTCTCATGAAATTAGATTTCTTTTCATTTATTCTTGTTTGAAGGAAAGATTTGTTTTAAAAGATTTCATTTCTCAACTCTTCCTTTAGATAGAATTCATTGAAAGGAAACGAATTGTTTCTCATAATAGATGCATTTTTAGTATGTTTTGAGTCGGGTCACTACATATCATCATTTTCACTTTCGCACACAGTGTCCTAAGAAACAGCCTATTAAAATCAACGCTTAAATTAAAATCAATCTAGTAATTTTTATGTTTCTAGGGCTCTTTTCACCAATATAGCTTAGGCTAGTGTCTTGAAGTAGGGAGTAATTAACTCTCCAAGACAATTAAAACAAACAAGTAGCTGATCCTGCGGTAGGAAAAATCCAATAGTCACTTGTATGCTCTAGGAAGCTCCTCTTAAAGGAGTCAAGCACAAGGTCATATCTGAACCAGTGGGATAATCAATTCCTGTCTCGTTGGGAGCAAATGGCAAGGACTATGTTTAACGTAACAACAACGTGTGTCAGTCTGAATACATTGTCTGAGGAGCTGAGGTCCTTGTGTGAGGTATATACCTTGGATTATGTCAAGGAGCCTTGAGGGTTGAGCTTTGTTACTGCCTTCCTTACGATATATATGTTGGATGTGGTATTCTGAGGATGTGTTCTGTTATGGTAACCATAGTAGCCACATAATATTTACGGTTTCCTAAGAGTGGCAGTGGAGAAAAATTGCTATTACTGCAGGAAGCCTGAGATGTCGGCCAAACTCACTTAGAATCTCGGAGGGTTATCTTCACTCAGAGATGGATTTAAGTGGAGAAACTTGCATCGATGCTGTTTCATTAAAGCGAGTTTTCGAATGCTGCTTCAATCATTTCAATTTCCAACCGCCCTTGAGCCCTTTCTACATTAAAATACTACGGTGTTGGATTTCATCATCAACTAGTGTTTTTAGTGTGGGAAGTCACTGTTTTTGTGTGGTTTGATCTCCTAGATTTTTAGGCGTGTGATTCATTTGTTTGTTTCTTTAGTGACTTTAGGAATTTTTATTGAAATTTTATTTGATTGCGTGTGATTAATAATTTTTAATCGTGGCTGAATTACCAAGACAGTCGTGTAGACTCTAGGGGAAACCCCCTGAGTATACACCAAGCCAACTTGAAGGGCTACGAGCTTTAGTACCCCATAGTGTCAGTAGAGTTAGATCAACAGAACCAGGAGAATCATCTATAGTTGTTCATCCTGATCATCAATCACAAACAAAAAAATATATTCAAGATCTAATTTCAATTTCTGAAGTTACTGGTAGTATTTCTCCTTCCAGTGAATTACTTGAAGAGCCTGAAATTTCTGAGCCTGACACTGAACCTGCTGTATTGGAACCATCTTCAGGATTTGTTCCTCCGACTTCTAGTGATCTTGATTCACCTAGTGTAAGACATCGCATTACTAAAAATATTCCTTCTGACCTCATATGTATTGAAGAACTTGTTCGTCTAGACGAAGACGTAAATCTTCTCAAAACCCAAGAAACTTTGAATCTTAGGGAGTGTGAATAAATATTATACAGTCCTTTTAGAATTGACACTTGGTATTTATCATTGACATATTTTTTTAAAAACGCGGGTCTTACTTATTCACCACCCCGAATTCTTTTTCATCCTACAGCAAGAGGTTATCATCCTTCATCAGCTATGTTGGGTGAGTCATCTATGTTTTCCCAATCTTCAGAAACATTTTTATACGGTGGTCTATCTGTTCCTTCGGGATACCAGTCACTCTCTGGTACCTTCTCAGGAGCAACTCCTCAACCACTTGAACAAGTGTTATCGTCTGGTACAAATGGAACTAAAATTAAAACATTGAACACAGAGAGGATTTTTATGATGTCTGGCAATATTCCAAATCCTCAACCTCAAGGTGGTCAATTATCGCCTGGGGGGCAACCTCAAGGTGGTAAGTTATCGCCTAGGGGGCAACCTCAAGGTAGTCAGTTACCGCCTAGGGGGCAACCTCAAGGTAATTTTTTACTAGGGAAAACTGTAGGACAATATTATTTACCTAGAGAAAAACCTCAAGGATAGTACATACCTCAAGGTTATCAACCTCAGGGACAATACATACCCCAAGGTCAACCCCAGACTCAGTATATTCCTCAGGGTCCATATCAACCCCAGATTGAGTACATGCCTCAAGTTTATCAACCTCAAGGTCAGTACCCAACTCAAGGTTTCCAACCTCCTTTCGGTCAACCATTATTACAAGGAGCTGGAAATTTTCTCGTTAATTTTCAACCCTATGTTCAACCAGGTTATGGTCCTCCATATGCATAACCTTCTACGGGTCAATACCCCAGAATGAATATGGTGTGGGATCCATCTCAAATTCAACATATTATGCAACCTAATGTATAGTTACCTAATCAATCTGGACAGTCCATAGGTTCTGGTCAAACCCAACAACCTATCCAGCCTACTGTTCAAGTCCCTGCACCTGGTTTTGTTCAGCAACCTGGGCCTAGTACACCTCAGACTCTGCCTCAAACTGCTGTTGCTACTGCAACTTATGTTTAACCTACCACACTTGTTTCTGGAGTATCTATAGCTTCGGTTTCTTCTATCCCTGCATCAGTACAAATTCCTCAAGTATTTGTGCCACAGTCAGGACCTACAATTCAAACTATGGTTGAGATGCCTACAAGACAAGCTGGTACTAGTACGATTGTCGCTAGTAAACCACAATATACTTATCAACCGTACCAGGGACAGTATCAATTTGGACAGGCTACACAAAATCCAGCTTATCAGTATCAACTGTATCCTGGGTATACTTATCAAATACCTCAACAACCCCAGTATGGTCCGGTTAATCCTGGTTATCTAGGAGGTTTTATGATTCCCAATGCACATCCAATTCTAGGGTATCCTGGATATCCTCCTCCCAGAACTGGTTTGATCACACAAGGTTATCAAGACCCTAACCATCAGTTACCATTTATAGCAACTTTAGATTTACCGGATCTATCGTGCCTTACGAACGATCCCATTTTTTATCTTCCATATTGGTCGTCGATGCCTAACAAGTTTCCCAGTGATATTCCAAATTTTGAGGGTAAGTCAGGAGAGGACCCATCTAATCACGTTATGACTTATCACCTCTGCTGTGCATCCAATTCACTAATCGGTGATTCGTTTCGATTGCATATTTTTCAGAGAACTCTCATTGGTCTAGCTGTCAAATGGTACATTGAGTTACCACGCGGCTCTTTTAATAATTTTAATGCACTAGATACTGCTTTCTTAACCCATTTTCAGTTGCTTGTCAGATACGACAATGGCACAGAATTGTTGACTTCATTAAAACAGTCTACGTCTACGTACATATTCGATCACATTCATGAATGGAGACGTAGAAGGTGTTTAGTGAAGGTCTTTATTCTGGATCAAATTTGGCTAAATGGTTTATTAAATCGTTATTGCCCAAAATTACTGAACATGTGGCCAAAGGAGGCGTTGTTACAGAAGATCAAGTCATTGCTCAGGCTCAATACCTTGACCTTGTATATACCCAGTCAGGTACTCTGTATGATAAAATCCCCAATTTTCTAAGACCTATTCAATTAACTACAACTCCTTCTGGCTCTCATGCCGCTGATGGTGTAATTGGTTCTGTTAGCACTAGTAAAAGTAAGAAGAAATATTCCAAGACGACTTCCCCTATTATCACTTTACCTGATTCATCGAAAGGAGATTCTTCCATTGAAGCTTCCGCCGATATTCATGTTGTAGAATCATATACAACCAAACCTAAAACTGGTGGTAAGAATAAAGGTAAGAATAAAAAGAAAAAATCTTCAAAGATAAAAACGATGCAACTGAACCAACTAACTAAAAACGTAAACCTCGATATCCTTGTATGATATGTGACGAGGATCATTTTACAAAAGAGCGCCCACATAGAGCCGAGGTATCAAAATTCGTTAAGGGTTCACCCATACCTGCTGTCTTGAAGGATCCCTTTCCTGCTCAAGATAGTAACATGGTTGGATCTTCCTCAAATGCGCTAGAGAATATCTTGATGGTTGCGACACGATCGCAAGATTACAGTAGTAAAAATCCTGGTAAAGAAGCAGAAACATCTAATTCAGCATCAACTACATCTCCCTCAGTTTCTGATCCATTACAGATCGAGAAACAAAATCCTGACTTATTAATCAAACCGCCTGCTAAAGGTGTACTTCGTAAATCAGCTTTCAATCCACATGCGAAAGCAGCTCAGAATTACAATATTGTTGAAGACTTGGTGATTTCCCCTTCAGCAATGTCGGCTTTGGAAGTGCTGCAATCATGCCCAGCCCAAAGAAAATTACTATTATCAGCCTTGAGAGCCATAGACCTCCAGGATTTGAACCTCATGATCTTCGATTTGGAGAATTTTACACCCCGCCTACCCCATCAAATGGCTTTTCAAATTCTGATAATAGTAAAAAACAAACGTATCTTTCGTACTGTTATTGATGAAGGGGCTTCTACGTGTATTATGTCATTAAAATTTTGGAAATCACTTGGTTCTCTGACAATTAACCAATCGCCGACTATTCTCAAAGCTTTTTATGGAAGAGGTTTTTAGCCATATGGTATTTTACAAGATCTACCAATAGAGGTTGAAGGAAAAATGGTTAATCTAGATGTGGAAGTGGTTGATGCCCCTCTAGATTACAACCTTCTCTTGGGTCGCAGTTGGTCTTACGCCATGACTGTTGTTGTATCATCGATCTTTCGTCTCATCATGTTTCCTCATAAAGGAAAGATCGTTAAAATAGATCATCTCTCATATTATTCATCCGACCCAGCCTCTACTGATAGCATCCAGCATATCGGAAAAACGACTATCCTTTATATGGATGTCGGAGTAGGTTTTCTTAAAGATTTGGCTTTACTGGGAACCGTTTCCCTGCCTGCTCCCAACGTATAGCCTCCTATTTCTAATATCAATATGATTACATCAAGTACTATTTCCTTTGATGATCCTTGGATAGTACCTTCAGAATCAGAATTGGATTCTTTCGATGGCATGATGCCTTTGAGTCCTTTTGCGTTAGCATATCAGAATGTACAGTCATTTTCTGATACTCCTTCAACTGAATCTGATCCAGTGAATGTGATCAATGAGGAGTCATTTTCAATATCGAGCTCAGTTTCGACATCAATTCCGGATCTTGGTCAACAAGTATTCAATACTGATGAACATATTCGTGAATTGTTGTCAGTCGATGAGTTACCATGGGAAGATCTTCATCATAGGTCTTCGTTTTTACCTAATCTCGATCATTTTGAGAATGATTTTTCCTCTATTTTTACTACTGATTACGTCAAAGAACCTCAAAGTCCTCTCTCACATTTCGATTCTGAATAGAATTTAGAAAATATTTCTACAACAGTTCCCCTTGACATTTCAGTAAAACCCACAATTGTTGAAAACATTCATATAGGTGCTTCTTGTACAACTGATGAAATCCAAGCATATAAAGCCCTATTTCAGGAATTCCGTGACATTTTCGCCTGGTTGTATGAATACATGCCAGGAATTGATCCGTTGATTTTTGTTCATGAAATTAAGACATACTCGGATGCTAAACCCATCAGACAAAGATTACATCAGATAAATCTGCGAAAAGCTGCCGCTAGCCAAACAGAAGTTGAAAAATTACTTCGTGCAGGTTTTATTTATCTGATTCCGCTAACAGATTGGGTATCTAATATTGTTCTAGTCAATAAAAAGAAAGGAACAATACGATTCTGTATTGATTATAGGGATATAAATCGAGCTTGTCCAAAATAAAATTATCCAACCCCTTACATCGACTAAATTATTGACGATTGTGCTGGAAGTGAGATGTTTTCATTCATGGATGGATTTTCTGGATACAATCAAATCAACATACTCCCTACAGATCAACCTAAAACAACTTTCATTTGTCCATGGGGAACTTTTTCTTATCGCAAACTACCTTTTGGCCTTAAGAATGTTGGCGCCACTTTGCAAAGGGCCATGTCTTATGTATTTCATGACATTAAACACACTGTAAAACCCTACCTCGATGATTTTCCTGCTCATTATTTTCGTAGAGCAGATCATATCACTCATTTACGAGCCATTTTTATATGATGTAGGCATTATAAGATTCGTCTGAATCTTCAAAAATGTGTTTTTTGCGTACAATCTGGACAATTGTTGGGATTTATTGTCTCAAAGGCAGGCATTCATGTTGATCCGTCAAAGGTTGAGGCAATCATAAATTTACCTCCTCCTTCTACTCTTCGCCAACTCCAAATTTTGCAAGGGAAAGCAAAATTTTTACGTCGATTCATTCCTAACTACGCCGAGTTAACAAAAGGTTTCACCAGGTTGTTGAAATAGAATATTCCTTTCTTTTGGGACGAGGTCGCTGATCGATATTTTGATGCTCTTAAACACGCGTTGACCCATGCACCATTACTGCATCCTCCTAATTACAACCAGGATTACTTTTTGTACCTCTCCGCTTCCGATTCCACGATAGGGATGGTTCTAGTTCAGGAAGATGAATTCCATGGTGAACATGTTATTTACTATCTTAGTCAAAATTTGCATCCGACTGAAATCAAATATTCACATGTGGAGAAATTGGCCTTGGCAGCTGTTCAAGCTATCCAACGTTTTCGTCATTACATACTTTTACGCAAAACAACAGTGATATCTTATTGTAACCCTATGATGTATATTTTGACCAAACAATTGCTAGGGGGAAAATACTCCAAATGGATTGTTATCCTGCAGGAATTTGATTTGGAATTTGAAAAATCCAAATCAAAGAAATCATTGATATTTTATGAACTTATGTGTGATTTCCCACGTACTGATACAGAAACTGTGGCGGAACAACCGATCACAGATGAATCCTTGTTTCTTATTAGTACCATTAATCCTTGGTATGGAGATATCATTGTTTATCTTCAGACCCAATCTTTTCAGCCTGAACTTTCACGGTCACAATGACGTAAAATCCGTTTCCAGTCTCAACAATATCATATTGTTGGCGACACACTATACCGTCGCGGTGCAGACTCTGTTTTTCGACATTGTCTCACCCATGAAGAAGCCGAAAAGGTTTTAAATGACTGTCACTCTGGAGTATATGGCGGTCATATGTTTGGGTACGCCACAGCCCAAAAGATATTGCGCGCAGGTTACTTCTGGCCGTTCTTATTTAAAGATTGTATTTATGCGGTCTGAAAATGTCATAATTGTCAAATATTTGATCGAAAAATGAGTGCAGCACCTGCTCCTCTTCACCCTATAATTGTTGTCAGTCCTTTTGAAAAATGGGGCATTGACTTCATTACATGTAACCCTCACTCGGCCGGAGGGCATGGGTATATTATTCTAGCAGTAGATTATTTTACCAAATGGGCTGAGGCGATGCCTACATTTGCGGAAGATGGAAAAACTACAGCTACTTTCGTGTTCAATCATGTGATTGCTCGTTTCGGTGTACCCCAAGCGATAATTACTGATCATGGGAGCCATTTTTGAAATATCATGATGACCGAGCTAATAGACCAACTTGGCCTGCGCCATGACAGTTCTACACCATATTATCCACAGGCTAATGGTCTAGTTGAAGCAATTAATAAATTTTTAGTCACCATGATCAAACGAATCATTGGAATTCATAAGTCGAATTGGCATACCATGCTCTTTTCAGCACTTTGGGCATATCGAACTTCAACAAAAACATCGACAGGTTTTACCCCTTTTCAACTGGTTTACGATTTAGAAGCGGTATTACCCATTGAATGCAAGATACCGTCACTCCAACTAGCCATAGAGTTACTACCAGCCACTTTTGAAGAGGAGAAACATTTTTTTTACTTGGCTCAATTAGATGAGAAACAGCGCACCACTGCACTAGCTACAGAGACTCATGCGAAATGAATGAAAGCTCAATATGATAGAAGTGTTACACCTCATAATTTTTCAGAAGGAGACCTAGTTTTGATTTATGATCAATAGTAACGATAAACTAGGGGCTAGGAAATTTGAACCCATGTGGCATGGTCCTTATATTGTCAAGCGACAGCTTGCAAAAGGGGCCTATGAATTGATTGATTTTGACGGGGTCTCTTTAGGCAAACCCAGAAATGGGATTTATCTGAAGAGATATTACGCTTGATTTTTGTGTGGAGATCTTTTCTGTATATTAGTTATTTTCTAGCTAGTGTGTTGTAGATTAGAAACGTGTGCCTAGCTTAAGTGTTCTTTTACTACTATTCCTGCTTATCTGGATTACTCTTGATATTGCAGATGTCAACGTCTTTTCAAACATACATTGGTTTTGCTGATGGCGCTTGTCGTAGTACATGGAACATCTCTTCTGCAGCTTGGGTTATTTATTCACCCACTGACGAGTTAGTATCTATGCATGGGGTAAGCCTCGGTCAAACAACGAACAATATTGCTGAATAGTCTGAATCCATTTCATTTGGAATTCGGAGTTTGATCGTTAGGTTAGATTTTGAACTCATTGTATTACAGTTAAATTGAGTATATGCCATTAGAAACCCAGTGTTATTAAGATTATTTTTAAGAGTTCGTCTCTTGGAATGAGAATTCGATTATATTGAGTATCAACACATTCCAAGAAGTTTAAACACTAGCATATGCAATAGCTTCTAATGTTATAAACAGACATTTGCAATAATAAAGCAGTAAATCAACATTCGATAATATGATTGGACAAGTAACTGGGAATAATAGTATATCATAGCATAGAAGTAGTGTTTCAAAAAATATTACATCATCCTCGATCATAGATTCAAAATGCCTTATGATCGGGAAAAAAGTGATACAAAAAATTATATGAGTCTATACAGTCGATCATCCACTATCCGTGGTAATGATCATGATAATATACTACAGCTCGTGCCACTCTACTCAGGAATCTCCTGAATGGTCTAGAAACACCAATGACATATCTCTATAAACGAAGTGGAATGTCGTCTATGGTAGTCTCAGGGATGTCCATAGTCAGCCGCTCAAGATGGTGTTCCAAATCAGTGAGGATCTCTGCTGTCTGATCCTGTGGTGGTGGTACTGTTGCAACTGCATCCCTTTGCCTCCTCTTGAAGGGGAAGAGAGTGATTGGTCGGCGTGGACCCACATCTGCATTTGAAATTTTTGTTATCAGTTTTTGACGATTTAAAAAACAAAATAAAAATTAGAAATTAGAGCATGTCAAAAACATTTTTACCTGACTCATCCCACTGAGCTCCTGGAGGAAGTGGCATATCTCGGTCACCACGGAAATCTATCCCCGCATAAGGAAAATCGTTTATCACAAAAATTTGGTGCTCTAGCCAACGGAAGTATGTTGGGGGAAATCGGAAAATCTCTATACCCTCGTTGTGACGGGCCATCAAAGCAACCCATTGAACCATCCGAGGCTCTTGAGCTCTACCAACATCAAATGGAAGGTGTTGCGGGGCCAGTAGGGGAATCCTCTCCAGAGAAAAATTAACTACGATCGATCCATATCCAAAGTTATTTAACTTCCCGTTCTTTGCTGTAGTTAGTTGGCCTTTGATGTTAGCCAATACTGCCTCGCACCAGTTGAATATGGTGCCTCAGAAACAATCTACTGCAATCCGCATTTGAGATCTAGTAGAAACATGCAAATTTGCACTTCCACATAACTTGGTTACGGTAAATGCAATCACTTTTAATTCAGGACGGATGATAGTTTTAATATCAATCCGTTTGTCTTTAGGATTGGCCTCATCATTGCAAAACTCTAATTGCAGGCTAGCGATAGACTGGCCACTTGGCCTAGCCCAAAATAGAGAAAGTGGCTCTCCTCTTTTAGACAAACCAGTCAAAAAATATATGTCTTCCAACTCAATTTCGAGCTAGTTGCCTCCAATTATAAAACACTGGTCCTGTACATCCCACTTGTTTACCAACCAAGTGAGAAGATATACTTGAGCTCTCATGCCACTGATAGCCCAAAATTTGAATAACCCACATGCTCTCAAAACTTGTAATATAGGTTGATGAATCATTGCAGCTTCATCTACCTCCTCATGTTCATGTTCCTGCGAGATAAGCATTGTAAATATCCTACAATGAGCAAAATGAAAGATTAGAATCATTTTAAAACAAAAATTTTGGGTAATTTGGGAAGAAATTATGTTTTTAAATTCTTCACGGCACCCCTGCACTTACGTTCAGAGATAGTGCGTAGCTCCGCATGGGCTTTGTGCTAAAAGTGCGGGGCCACGGCATTTTCCTTTGTAAGAAAATGTCAGGGTCCACGGTACCATGTGTCTTACCTGCAGACCCCCGAGGGCAGAATTTTGAACCTATTTCCTCTCCAAAAATGAATTTTAAACCCTAAATTAAGGAAATGAATGGATGAAAAGTAAGGAAAAGAGGATGTGGATTACCTGGAGTAGACGGTTTTCAATTTCAATGGTCGGTTTGTCCGGAATCTTCTCTGGAGCGTATTTTTCCAAAAACTCTAAAATTTTCACTCCAAACTCAAACGGTAAAAATGAATTTGGAAAACTCCTTTTTATAAGTTTTTTCAAATAAATGAAATTTATATTTGTTTATTTTTCACTTTAAAAAGATGGGTTTTCAAAATATTTTTATTATTGAAGCATGTACATTTAATTTTTTGAGTTTTTGTGCAGAATACCGAATTTTTCAGGTGAAATGATCATTTTTTACGAAGAGTATATTTTTATCACTTTTTCGGACTCTTAAAAATTTACGAAAAAGTGAAACCCTGGAGTTCTCTTTTAAGCCCTTTTCAAACTCTCTAAAAATGAAAAGATTGCCAAGTACTTGACTATTTGAACTCGTTAAAGGAAATGAATAGTCGTCCTTTCAGTATAATTTTACCCCTTTTTCGGACTGAAATGGACTATTTACGAAAAAGGTATACTTTGACTAATCATGGTCAACAAAGTTCTCTCCTGCATTATTTTATCCTTTTTCGGGCCTGAGAGACTAAAATTACGAAAAAGTACACCCGTGGAGTTTTCTTAAGTTTTTTCTTCTGACTCCCTAAAATGAAAAACACTGAGTTTCTCCTATACTAGACTCGTTAAAATTGAACAGTAAAGGACCCGTCGATTACAAACAGGAATGGACCACTCCTTCTTAGGGTTCGATTTTAAACTAAGTTGGACTCATCCGAAGGATGAGCTTATAAACAAGAAAATGTTATCCTCCTCAAGCTTGTCAAAAAATAAAGAGGTACTTTCCAGAAATGGTGGGGTAAAAGAGCGAAAACGGATTCATCCGTTACACTTTGATTTATAAAAGCAATATACCACTCATGAACACGACACTTTTTGTCACACTTCTACCTGGGTTGAGAAATCCGTTGCCTATCAGTTATTCAAACCACACTGAAGGTCTTCGGCTGGTTTCTGGGTATTAGCTTAGGGAAACTTTCACCAAACCATCTACAATGTTGTTAGTATGAATCTTTCGTCATAAAATATCACTTTAGCTACGCATAAAAAATAGCCCTAACATTAATTATGGCTGCAAAATACCTTTAAGATTGCTGCACAAATTCAGATCTAAGCACAAAAGATATTAAGCAGATAAAAAATAACATGGCTCCATAAATCCAATGGACAAGACAAGAAGAATGTATTTAAAAGAATTTTGTATTATATTAAATAATGGGGCACCTGAGAGGAAAACAAGAAAGGTGTTTTCCAGTTCTCCTCAGTGGGATGGGTTCTTGAAAGTCCTCAATGTTTCAGATCTAACATTTCTCTCTCTTATGGGTGTAGAAAAACAAACATAGAACTCAATGGGAGTTCACAAAGAAAAATAAAAAATGGTGACCAAGAGTAGATCCAGAGTGATCTAATGCAATGGAGGTCGTTAATGAATGGGGAAAACCCCCCTATTTATAACAAAATATTGGGGCGGTCTAGAACTCGGTGCATGAATCAAATATTATTAATCGAATTCTAGAAGCACCCTTTAGGAATATTTTATTATATTTTTTGGAGGGAAAAGGGTTCTTGACTTGGGTCAATTCCTTCATTTATAAATAATAAATAAATAAATGGTTTATTTATCATTTTTAGGAAGTGATGGGAATATAATTAAATAAATAATGGTTTATTTAATTATTTATGGATGATTAAGTCAAATTTAACTAAGAATATTATTTAAATAATTATTTAAATAACTTATTCTTAGGGAATAATTAAATAAATAAGGATTTATTTAATTAAGTTCCTTATTTTGGATTAAATATGACCAAGAAATATAAACAAATAAGTTATTTTATGTGGTGAAAGCAATTTTACATAGGGTAAAATTGGTCTTACATGGTGTACTTGGGTTCATCTAATAATAACGGGTTAGATGACCAAAAACTGGTGTAACAAGTGTCGTTATGTGTTCAAGAGGACAGTCAAACAAACCATTCATTTGCAAACATTTGTCTCCATTCACGTTGACCATCCCTGAGTCAGTCCTTGCAAACAATTTCTTCAAAACTTGATCTATGGTTTCGTGTCATGAGCTTGCTTACGACGGATCACTTTCTATCGACGATAGCTCATCATATAGGAAGTTGATCTAGAATCTGTCAGTACCTTGGAATCTTCATGCCTTAATGGTAGGTTTCTCGCCTTCGACGATAGGTTGCATCATTGACCTTCAATCGAATGATTTCGTGAAATGTTCGACTTCAGATCACTTATTCACATTTTATGGATTATACTGAGTACTTTGAGAGCCATTGTCATTATTGGTGGTTTCTCTCACACTTGTTAACATTTCACATCATTGACTGGTAATCAAGTGGGTTCTACCATGTTCGACTTCGACACATTTAATCGCATGGATAGAATCGTACTAGTTCGGGAAGCAGAAATCAAGACCCTAGATCTAGTTTCCACCATCCAGGCTGCGAGGAGTTTTATTATTCATTATGCAGTAGACTATTCATTACAGATTGCTGCGTCCATTATGTGTCTACACTATTGATGTAATATTAAAATCATTTCTATATCATAACAAGTTTAGTTAGTTTTGATCTAAATATGGGAATGCCTACCTCAATGATGATATATATATATATGATTTGCATTGAATGTTTTTACAGGGTTCTGATTGGGGTGCCCACATGCTAATCCTTGAAATGATAAAGCACATCACTCTTCGAATGCTCTCAGACTTCGCACTTTAGGGGGCAATTTGTTACACTGAAATTTGTCACCATGACGTTTTAGTACTCCCTTAGAAGTATACAACATTAAAGTTCCTAAAATCAAGCCTTGAAATTAAGAGAAAATCTCATAAAAGTCTTAAAAACACTTGTACCGCACTTTCTCTTAGCATTGCCTGCGGTGCCGCACCTTTTGGCTATAAATAATGCAGAGCTAAATGCAATTTTTATTCATTAAGGGTGCGGACCCTCGTAAAAGGTAAAATGAAGGTAGAAAGTAACATTTAGAAGCCCAGTAGTCAAATCTGGAAGCTTCTAGAAGAAATTATCCAGTCGAACGTTCGCTCTTATCATGTATGTTCATTCCTCCATTATGGGAGCCTGCCCCTTGATTTATGGATCCCAATCCCTTCAAAAAAGCATTCTATCCCTTCTTATGTGGAACCATAACCTCCTCTCTTTTCTTATAAATTGAAGCCATAGTGCAGCTTCAAAGGGGGTTAGACTTGGATAATTTTTGAGGAGAAATGTTGTAAAAACTCAGACTCTCATAGCTAATAATTATATGAGAATGATTACGCACCCATGTGCTTTTAGCTGAGAGAGTGCGAGGCTTTTCAGAGTAAAGGAAACACCTGTTCCGGACCCCAGGAAGGCCTGTACGACATTAAGGTGGACACGGTTGTAAGGGTCTTCTTTATTTAAGTTAATACAAATGAATACTATTTTCTCAATGAGTTCTTTAATTAAGTAGCTTGTTTATCATGTTTTATCAATGGGTTATTTAATTAATTATCTCATTTCTTGAATTACTTGATCATCAAGATAGGTTTATGGTTTATGAATTAGTCTATATTATGTAGGTGCTTCTGATTCTTTCTTATTTGTGATTTCAGATCCCGAAAGGAGACATATTCAAAGTGACAAGAAAGAAGATCAGCGCTGGACTACAAGTAGGTTTCCAAAACCCTGTTATAGTTAATTCTAAATCAAACAGTATCTAGAGAAAATAGTTTTTATTTGTTCATTTGTTGCTAGTTGTCCATAGGACACTTGGGAGGTCTGTCTTGTCAGCAAGAACGACTTATCCATCCAACACTCCTTCATTTGCTTCTTGTTCTCCGCCGCTCTGCAAGTCCGAGGTTTTATTTTGGAATTTATTCTCTGGTTATGTCGTGAGAGAGTTTAAACTTAGGGTTGTATACCCTTTTTGCATCAGAAGACCAACATATATGCCACGTGATGGATACAAATATATGGGTTCAATCAATTCGTAGTTTGAGCAAGTAACCATGCTCAATCGTTCACTATGTCAGTTTATCATTATATTAACAGTTTGTTCTCTATTTGTTCTAGTCACTCGCCACTGAGATTACAGGTCTATTCTCTTGCAGGTTATTCCCAGTAGTTTTCACAAAGCTTCCCTCAACATTTTGGTGGAGTTTCTGTTGACCACAACACAGGTAGGAGGCCATATACCCCTCTTGTCCTTCTCGAACCAACTTTGTGTTTTTTTCCTATTATATGCATACCAAGATGTGCTTGGTTTTTGCAGGTTTCCGTCATAGATTATATGGTTTGGAAACCAAGGTGTCATTTGGGTTCTTTGGGACAGAGATGTTTGTCTCTTGTTCTGGCAAGGAAATTTACTATTTTAATGTTCGTGTAATTCAAGATCCCAATGGCTCGAGTGTTTCTTATGAATTGCTGTTGAAACTTGTAATAGACTGATACACATAGCTTAATGTCTGATTCACAGTTGAAAATTTTACTTTATATTTGGTTGAAGCTTCAATTTAGGTCATTCTCTAGTTTCTCGCCATTGGAAATGTACAGAGGACATTCTGCTTCTAATTTTGTTTAAATTTTCCCAATAAAGGGTTTGGTCAATCAATGCACTGTAATTTTGCAATATCTGAAATCATATTCCCTTGTTTGTATATATTATGTGTGTGTGTGTGTGTGTGTGTGTGTGTGTGTGTGTGTGAAATGGTATTCTATCTCAGTTTAATAATAACGATGCTTCTCAGATTGTTCCACATTTGCGAGACTATGGTAGAAAGCTCTATTTGTCGCTATTAAGATGTAAATAGGCATTGCGTCGTGAACCTCTGTCCACACAAAATATGTATATCTTAAATTATCTTAGTAATAATGCATATGTATAGTTTGTTTGATACACATTGATCTCTACAATTTATTCATATGTTTACGAACCCGTGAGCATTGCTCCCTGGTTCTTGGTTCACTAC
Source organism: Pinus albicaulis (assembly GCA_034641835.2). NCBI lineage: Eukaryota > Viridiplantae > Streptophyta > Pinopsida > Pinales > Pinaceae > Pinus > Pinus albicaulis. The sequence goes on along the minus strand of CM076583.1, from coordinate 714,720,820 downwards.
AGGAATTGTCCTATCATGTTATCGACACAGTCGATAGGAATGGTATAGTTTCCTTGTTAATGAGTGTTCTTTAAATATTCTTGTGCCTACTACAAGCGACAATCTATTGTTTGAAATTAATGTTTCAGTACATAGTTCATGACCTGGTAGAGGATTCCAACTAAGTTTCATAGAGTTGATTATGCTTGTTTCGTAATATCTGATTGATAATGTGTTATTTTAGAACCTCAAAGGGACAACTCGACTTGGCCGTTGCTTGGCTGGTCAAGACCCCTCGATGGTTATTAAATACTATGCAGAGTAGAGAAGTGTTCAGATTGCAGTTCTCTATATTGATTCTCATCGGTCAGGACCTTTTCCATGCTAGCTTTATGAATTAATGTAGGAATATCAATTATCTTTATATTTCTAAACTTAAGAATTATATACTCATTTTATTTGGATGGATTTCCTCACATCATGTTGTTTAAAATTTCAATAAGAACGATAAAACAATATACTTTGTTCTATTATAACTGTATAATATCAACATAAGTCTACAACAGATTACATATTTATACTTATCTATTTTCAGTGTTTAAAAGGCTATCACCTTATCGTGCTTGGTCAAACCTCCCAACAATGAGAAGGGCGAACACGTCCACTTCTCCCCACTGAGCTCCAGCTCCTGAGCAGTTCACACAATTGCTACACGGCTCCACCCTGGCAACGAGACTTCAGTCCAGCCTCTGGTGTTAGATAGAGATTACCCCACTGGCTCTCCCTGTCCAGCTTAAGAGTTCTCACATTCAACATCCTACCTCCAATATACTTCTATATTTTGTCTATAACCAGACCCTCTTTCTCTTCGGATAATTGAGGAAGAAAAACTAACCCTTTCCCCTATCCAAATTTCCTATAAATATGCAGAGAGGTGGTTATAACTGCGCAACTGTCCCAACTACTCAGGGCTCAACTTTATTACCAGCCAACTCTTTCTTTTATTGAAGGAAAACAAAACATAATATTTATATTTAAAATAAAAATGATATGAAATATGCTCATCGTTTATTTGTACTTAAAATAAATTAAAAATAAAATAGTTACCACAGTAAATCTAAGTAACCGATAGTTTCTAAACAACAAGAGGGTTACATATTCCTCGTCTCAATGTAACATCATCCCTGGTGTGCATTCCATGCTATGGAATAGATTGGGGTAAGCTTGTTTCATTAGCTCTTCATCTTCCTATGTGGCCTTTTCTGGGCTGAAATGCATCCACTACACCTTAACCTGGGTGACCACTCACCTTTGTAGCGTGGCTTCTCTCCTATTGAAATACGTAGGGGTTATGCCCTGAATTCTCCATCTGCTTCGACCTGCCAATCATTACAATGATTATCAATACTTGTTCTTGTAATTTAACACATCTATCTTTTATAAAGTACTTGGTACACCTACCTGCACATCTTGCCACTTAATTATATGTCGGGGGTCATATACGTATTTCTTTAACAGAGAAACACGAAACACATTATGGAACTTTATATAACTAGGAAGGGCCAATTGATAATTTGTCGAACCCATCCTCTCCAAAACTTGAAAGGTTCCTTAGTAGCGAGGTGCTAACTTAACACAACCATTCCACTGCAAGGTGCTTTCCCTAGGTTTGATCCTTAAGTAAACGTGATCTCCAACTTGGAACTCTTTATGAGTTCGTTTCTTGTCTGCATAAATCTTATGTATGTTCTGGGCAGCTTGTAGATTCTGCCGAATCTTTTTAACTTCCTACTCCATATCTCTAAGCATATATGGACCCAACATCATCTTGTCCTTCAGACTACTCCAATTAATGGGTGTCCCACACTTCCTACCATACAAGACTTTGTAGGATTCATTTTAAGCGACTAATGGTAGCTATTGTTGTATGCGAAATCCACCAGGTGGAGGTAATATTCCCATTTAGCAGGCTGATTCATTACATACATGCATATCATATCCTCTAGTACCTGATTCACCCGTTCTATTTGGCCATCCGTATGAGGGTGATAAGCAGTGTTGAAATTTATTTGAGTGCCAAATCCAATAAAGATATCTTTCCAAAAGGCAGAGGTAAATTTCACATCTCTGTCGTAAATAACTACTTTGGGTATTCCGTGTATTTAGAATATTTCTCTCATAAAAATGTCTGTAATATCCACTGCGTTTTAGGTGGACTTTACTAGAACGAAGAGAGCAGTCTTGATTAATTTTTCCACCACCACTATAATGGAGTCATGTTGCTTCTTGGTCTTAGGCAGCCCAATTATAAAATCTAGCGTAATCGTTTCCCACTTCCATTCTAGAATAGGGAGGGGATTTAAAAATCCCGAAGGATGCTGGTGCTCAGCTTTTACCTGTTGACACTCCAGATATTTCGATAGATTTTCCGTGATATATTTATGCATCTCTAGCCAAAAGTAATCCTTTTATAGTGTGGAAAACAATTTATGATATCATGGATGAGTTGCGTAAGGGCTACGATGTTGCTCGTCCAGTAATAATTTTTTGATTAATGCTTGATTAGGAACATAGATCCTTCCACGGAAGGTCAATTGGCCTTGGCCATTAATTCCATACTCATTGTTTTTTCCCATCTTCTGTAATTATTGGGTGTGCTACCAACGGTGCTTGTATTCTAGGTCTTCAAGAGCGGTCTCACCAGGTTGTCCCCATACGTCAAATTCAATGTGGTGGAATTGGATCTCGTACACACATTGTACCTTCCTACTTAAGGCATCTGCTACATGGTTTTACTTGCCTTTTAAGTGCATTATATCGAAATCTAATTCGTGTAAAAAGGAAATCCATCTGGCTTGTCTAGCATTTAGATTTGGCTGACTAAAAAAATTGGTTAGACTACTGTGATCTATTAGTAGTAAAAAAAATTCCCCAATAAATAATGGTGCCACATCTTTAATGCATGAATTATTGTTGTGAGTTCGAAGTCATAATATGAGTACTTTTTTTCGTGCTCCTTTAGCTTGTGAGATTCATATGCCACTACCTTGTCCTCCATCATGAGAAATCCTCCCACACCTTCTTGACTTGTGTCCATGCACACCACGAAATCCTTTTTTGGATCTTCTACCTTCAATATTGGGGTTCAGGTTAGTATTTATTCTAACTACTCAAATCCTTGTTGACACTATGTTATCCACTGAAATTCCTACCCTTTATTTTGTAGGGAAGTTATAGGATATGCGATTTTGGAGAAGTTCTTGATAAAACGATGGTAGTAGCCTGCCAAACCCATGAAATATATTATGTCAGCAAATTGTTTAGGAAAAACCCATTCCATGATTTTCTGAATCTTTCAAGGTCTACAACTATTCCTTCTACTGATATTACATGCCCCAAATACTGAATTCGGTCCTTGAATAAATCATACTTTTTGTATTTGGTGTACAAATGATTATCCCTTAATGTTTGTAGCAATATATTGAGGTGTTTTTCATGTTCCTCCTAATTTTTGGAGTAAATCAAAATTTCATCAATGAAAATTAGTACAAATTTATCTAAATAAGGCTGAAAGATGCCATGCATCATACTCATAAAGGTGGCAGGAGCATTGGTAAGGAAAAATGGCAGTATTATGAACTTGTAGTGACCATAGCAAGTTCGGAAAATAGTCTTACAGACATCTAATTCCTTGATCCATATTTGATGATAACAGATCTAGGATCGAATTTTGAGAATACACTCCCTCCACAGACTTAATCAAACATATCGTCAATTCGTGGCAACGGATATTTATTTTTGATAGTTAGCTTATTCAGCTGTTGGTAGTCGATGCATAACCTCATGGTTCCATCCTTATTTCGTACAAAAAATACTAGGCCCCCCTAAAGGGACGTGCTGGGGCAAATATTTCCTTTCTCAAGCAGCTCCCGCAGCTGCATCTTAAGCTCAGTTAATTCGAGCATGCTCATACGGTAAGGAGTCTTTGATACAGGGGCTTCTCCTAGAATTAACTCAATCGTAAATTCAATATCCCGTTTGGGTGGCATTATAGGGATTGATTCTGGAAATACATCCACAAAGTCTTAAATAATTGGCAAATTTTCAAGTGCAGTTATCTTGTCCTTCGATTTGGTATATCCAACCTGCACATAATAAATTTGGCAACCCCTTTGGATGAAATTTTCTAATTGGTTTGCTGTGATAGGTTATAGTTTACTATATTTCTTGATACCCTGCAACTTTTGCCTTACTCCTTCATTGGTGAGGAAACTGACACTCTTTTCCTTGCAGTCCACTACAGACCAATGGCTTTCTAGCAAGTCCATTCCAATCAATACATCATATGAACCCAAGGGAAGAATGTTCAGATTCACATGAATTTGCTGACCTGATACTTCAATCAAACAATTTTTTGTTATTGTAGTTGCTCGCCGCTTGGCACCATTCGCCAATTGTACCAACCAAGGTTTTTTGAATTTAAGGCTGGGTAACTGGCATAGTTCTACAACTTTTGGGAAAATATAACTTAAGCTAGCATCCGGATCAATTAAAATAGAGACAAGCTGGTTAGAAATCTTACCTTCACATTCTATCATTGAAGGTTGGTACTCCACTTGACGATCCTCCAATGTTGCGTTAATTCGAGGTATACTTATTGCTATATCTCCTACGGTTGAGGCTTCCTGTACATTGGCTGCATGCTCAGTTATTGCTTTATGTGGGCTTTTCCGGTAGTAATGTGCTTCACCGCAACCCCAACACTGTAGGGGAGGCTTGGGAACCTACCCAGGTTCTATTTTGCTGGTTGTTTCCATAGTTCTAGCCCCTGGCTACCACTTCGCCTTTGACTGTGATTTGTCCAACCCTCGATTTAATGAACCTCTTTGTGCATTTTTAGGAGGTGACTTAAAATTCATAAAAATTTGGGAGCTCCTTGGTGCTTTCTTCTAGTTCCATCTTTTTCCAGAGTCCCTCTGCTTGGTTTTTTGGTAGCACATTCATGCCTTCTAGATTGCCTCATCCATCATTTTAGGGTCATCGTATTTGACTCTCTCTTTCATAAAGGTGGGTAAACTACTCAAGAATCTTTGCACCTTAGCTCTTTCCTCATGTAAATGGGGTATGTACCTCCATAAATCAATGAACTTGGCGATGAACTCATCCATAGTTAGTTGTCCCAAGCTTAAATCATGGAATTCCCTGGACTTCTCATCATAGAAATGCTCTATCAAGGATTTATTCTTGAATTATTTCTGGACATATTCCTAATTTATCCTTTTCTCGTCAATTTTCTGCACAATTTTAGATTCCTCCAACTACAGAGTGGCCTTCCCATGTAACTGATATATGGCCAATCGAGCTTTGAGATTTTTGTTATAGTCATATACTTGAAAATATTTAATCATTTCAATAATCTGCGCTTCAACTACCTCTTCCTTCTCTCCATCATAGGTTGGTGGCTTTATTTTTTTGAATTCTCCCTGTAATTTAGTTCACTGTTTCTTTGTCATTCCTTGATCTTGGGCATTTTCTGACTCTTCCTCATACTGACTGCTATGCCTCTCATGGTGTTGATTGCATTGAGTATGACTCTCTTTTTGGTCATTTTCAATATTTTTCTCATCCCTCTCATAGTGAGTTTCATTTTTAGGATTCGACTGGTATGCTCTGTTATTTTGTTTATCAGAAATAATTTTTTAGATTTTCTTATGTTCTTGAATTAACCTCACGTTATCATTCCTCATTTGTGCCATCTCATTCTGTAATTGATGCACCATTTCCAACAACTATCATGTTTTTTGTTGTTGATCTTCCATTAATTATGTTTAGGTCATATTGTCAATTCACATCCATATGTACCCACATTTCGGGATTAGTTCCTACATACAACGCTTCAAGTCTTCCTGGAGATCTGGATCCCTGCTACATCTTGCCTCTAACTCAGTTTTCCTTTTCTTGATTTGTTTGATCTCTCTATCTCTCTTTCACTCCCTTTATTCATCACACCATTGCACTTTCAATTCCCATGTAGATACAATTTTTGGAACGTGGCTCTAATACCACTTGTAACATGTTCATCCACTAAAAAAAAAAAACTATACTATTTACCATAAAAAAATTGTATATGAACATATTGCCAACATAAACACACCTATATATAGTCACATTGCTATTATGAACACATTTTCTTATAATACATTGTCAAAGTAGATACATTTATATATGTTAAACTATTCAGACAGGTTGAACGGTAACAAATACACATTTCACTATAGGCTTACATATCTAGGCATGGCATGTTGGATACATTAGGATTTATATTAAATTGACTAGATGGTTCTACAATCCTCTTTACATTTTTGTACCACGTATAAAACCATACATTTAACTAGTGCATGACTGGTTAGCCTATAGTTATATTTGTATTGATTGGCTACAAATTGTGAAAACTCTTTATTTTTAAGGTTTTGTACTCGTGATATTTTGTCATAATGTTGATTAATGACACCCACTCCAAGACTTCTCTGGTGAAATTCTAGCCCTCCACGAATGTGATCTAACGATGGAAGAACAACTTCTAGTTCTTTGCCTGCCATCATCGATAATCCCTATGCATCTGCTAGACCGTCGATCTCAACAGATAGTGGAGGTTAACCTACTTGGTCCTTACCCTAACTACAACAAAATTTTGGAAACCCTCCGTCATTTGCTTCCCGTTCTCCGCCGCTCTACAAATCTGGGGTTTTGTTTTGTAATTTTTTCTCTAGTTATGTCGTGAGAGAGTTTAAACTTAGGGTTGTATACCATTTCGACATAATAAGGCCAAAATCTCTACCACAACAAGGATACAACTATATGGGTTCAGTCAATTCGCAGTTTGAGAAGGTAGCCATGTTCAATCGTTCATTATGTCAGTTTATCATTATATTAACAATTTGTTCTTTATTTGTTCTGGTTATCTCACCTCTGAAATTACAAGTCTATTATCTTGCAGGTTCTTCCCAATAGTTTTCGCAGAGCTTCCCTCAACATTTCGGTGGACTTGCTACTGGCCAAAAAACAAGTAGGAGGTCGGATACCCCCCTTGTCTTTCTCAAACCAACTTTGTGTTTTTTTCCTATTCTCTGCATACCAAGTTGTGCTTGGTTTTTGCAAGTTTCTGTCACAGATTATATGGTTTGGAAACCATGATTCCGATTGGGTTATTTGGGATAGAGATGTTCGTCTCTTTTTCCGATAAGGAAATTTACTGTTTTAACGTTCTTGTAATTCAAGATCCCAATGGACCGAGTGTCACTTATGAATTGTTGTAGAAACTTGTAATAGACTACTATCCCAACTACATGCATCCTTGATGGGCCTTTCAATTATCTTTCTAATTTTTGAGAAAGGCAACAAAGAAATTGTGCATTTAATTGTTGACTCAACGTTTGTATGGAACTTGTGAGTTAATTAGCACTGTATATTCAGATCACACTTTCTAGTGTCATTGGTTTCATTTACACTTGTAGTATCGATGGTTACTTTTGTGGAGGGAATACATACATGTCACGAGCTTCAAAAAGGTTCTACAAAATCCAGATTCCAAACCACACTTGCAATCAAATCCACACTTTATAGAAAAGTAAAGAGGGCACTTGCATGAAATTAAATTCACGTTTACAAGAAAGTAATTTCAAACTTGCAGAAATTAAATCACACAAGCAGAAACAAATGACTAATCCTTTCCAAGATGATCTTTGTCTCTACTCTGACCAACAAATGTAATCATCATGGTTAGCACATTTATTAAACAACATGATTGCGACCCAATAAAAAATACAAACATTTAAAAATAAATAAAATAAATTAAATTGCACAACAAGGAATAAAATAACCTATCTAAATTATGCAACACTCTGTTCTATTAGAGTGGGCCCTGCCTCCATAGAACATAGTGCTAAGATTATTCTATATCAACACTTGCTACATTGACGACATAAATTAAATGAATTAATTAAGAAAATTAAAAGAAATCAATGCAAGAGAAAAACACTACAATATGTTAGAAGTGTTGTCATTGATGGCAAAGGAGATGGAAAAGGAGCAACACCTGAAACAACAACAAGGCAAAGAGAGCAGCATAGAAGAAGAGAAGTAGCAAAAGAGGCAACAAGATGTGGAGAGGGTCGAGCAGCAGAGATAGGGCCATTTTAAAGAAGCAGGCAGCAAAAAGAAGCAACCCAGGTTACAGAAGCAGCAGAGAAATCATAAGACAGGTAGCAGAGGCAGCAAAGAGAGCAGCAGAGATAGCAAAGAAGCAGAGAGGAAGCAAGGCAGCAAAGGCAGCAAGGCAGATAAGGAACAGAGGCAGCAGACAAAGCAGAAGTAGCAGATCTGGAGAGGCAGAGTAATGAGGAACAATTATTCAAGTGGGAAGACTGTGAAGCACTGTTGGGAAGAATACATCAATTCATTCAGCAGAATTAAATCAAGATGAGGAACAGAACTCTGGTAACGTATCGGAGTTCGAAGTTGAGGAAAAGAACTGTTGAATTGAAGGCGTAGAAGATCGGAGCCTCATGGGGTTTGCTACAAGTATAACCGGTGGAGTGGATTCTATATACGCAACTGAGAAAGGGGATACACACATACTGCAAATAAGATTCAAACCAGAGACTGAAGGAAAATCATATGGTAAGGGTGAATTTTCTGGTGCATAGAGTAAGTAACGCATCCGTGGAAATGATGAAATGATGGCTCAATTGAAGGCAAGGGAAGCCATATTTTGATTGTGAATCTACAAGAATGGAACTGTAGTTCCATACAAAACCCATGATAAATGGGTTGATGAATAGTGAAGTTGAACCGTGAGTCGATTTGCAGAAGAAAACGCAGAAGGAGGAGGCAATGTTACAATCATGTGAAGGTCCGCAGTTCGTTCCTGCGTGGAGGCCTTGAATGTTTTTTTGTTTTCCTGAATACCTTGATGCTAACCTGCATATTTTATTTTTTAAAGGAAATTGTTGTGTTATAAGGAAAATTGGGGGCGTACTATATCATTCTAGTCCTACAGGAAAAAACACCCGAAATATACTAAATATCAGGTTGAAATCGTGTTTAAACAAAGAGCCGAACTTCAAGCGGTTATAGAATGGAGTTATATTGCTATCGGGTCCAAAGAAACCAATCGCATCGGCACAGTGGAAGAGCAAGGGTATAAGTTGTTGAATGTTGCGATTTCGATTGAGCGATTCAATCACAACCATTAGATCACGGTTATTTGTGACCATTGGATCGAGCGCTGATAACATCGGCATTTCAAGGTGAACAGTGGTTAATCGCATCGGAGAAAGAGGAAAGTATATGTATATGCAGCGCCTTATACACAAAGGACCATGACTACAATAAAAATTATATATATATAGCGCGAGATCTAAAGAACCAAAGGCTCTATCAATCGCATCGAAAAAAACGTCGGCAGCGGATCATATGAACAGAAAGTTATGATTGCGATTGAAGCCCAGACCCGATGGGTTTATAAACCATGATTGATATGTGTTTGAATTTCTGCCTAACAGTGATCGCATCGGAGCATCGGAGCATAAGAATATCAAAACATGCAAATGCAAATTGCGATTGCGATTGAGTTCCGGACCCGATGGGCGTATAAACTGTGATTTTATAGGTTTGAGTTCCGGCCTAATTGCATCGGCACATTTAAATGAACATTGGTCAATCGCATCAGAGTAAAAGTAGGACATCGGAACATACTACTGAAAGTTGTGATTAATCGCATCGACGATTAGAGCAGAAGAGTTTAGAATTTATAAGGTTGTGGGACCTAGAGTTTTTAAAGGTCAGTGTTGGTTGCTCAGTAATTAAAATCCAAGGTTTATTAAAAAGGTTTTATAATATTGCTGAGAGTTATTTATGATTGGATTAAAAGACAGTTGTACAGGCAGCAGTTATGTAACTGCAATGAATGAGAAAATGAATATAGTAAACCGAAAAAGAGAGGAGTGGCGGTTTTTGAAAAGAGAGAGGAAAACAGAGAGAGAGGCGTGTTGTTGAAATGATTTGAAATTTATACTGTAATTGAATGAAAGTTTTTAACTGTTTACATTGTTTGTGATGTAATTGGCAAGTCTCCGGAGAAAGAAAAAAACCCACTGTAAAGTTGAAATGGATACATTTCTCTGAGTAAATTGATAAAAGAGAAGAGAATGTAGAATTGAACAAAAAGAAATAATCAAGCAAATATGAAGATTGGAGTACAGTAAGGAAACCAATCAAAGGTACAGAACAGAGCTGATATTCAAGGTAAATCAGCAAATGTTTCTTTTATGAAAAAGAGGGAGTTGAAGCTTCCTTGCAAGTTGTAGCTTGTAGAATTTGAGGTTGGAGCCTCTTGTAGGTTGGTGCTTATAGAAAATCAATGGTGAGAGGGAGTTGAAGCTTGCCTTTACATCACAATGATAATAAGATGTGGTTTTCTCCCTTTATGGGTTTCCACGTGTATCTGTTGTCTCTATGTGTGATGTCTATGTGTTGATATGGTTATTCAGTCTGCTTAATACTTACTGCTCTTGTCATAATTCTGCTGTTACATTATCTTAACATTTCTGCACATATAAGTTTGTTTCCATATAAAATTGATCATGAAGATAAATTGTAAATAAGTTTAATTGAAAGGTTTTAAAAATTCTTGAAGGTGTTAAACTGATTCACCCACCCCCCCCCTCTCAGTTTAACTAAGGTTTCAACAATTGGTATCAGAGCAGGTTCCTTTTTGTAGCAGTTTAACAACTGAAAGGAGATCCTAGGTTTTTGGGATGGCTAGTCAAGAAGGATCCTCAACGAACAAAGCCCCTTTTTTCACTGGTGCAAATTATGCCTTCTAGAAAATCAGAATGAGAACATACATAATGTCCTTAGGAATAGAAGTTTGGGCTACTGTGGAATTTGGATATGACTCTAAGGAAAATGTATCAGAGAAAGAAGCCAAACAAGATTTTGTGGCTAATGCAAAGGCAATGAATGCAATCTTGAATGGACTGTGTGAGGCAGAATTCATCAAAGTAATGCATAGCGAGACTGCCAAAGAAATGTGGGAAACTCTAGAAAATATTCATGAGGGAGACAAAAAGGTGAAGACAACTAAACTTCAAGTCTATAGAGCCCAGTTTGAAAATTTAAAGATGAATGATGATGAAGATATTGCTAGTTTCTTTTTAAGGGTTGCAGAAATTGTCAATAATATGAAAGCACTAGGTGAAACCATGCAAGAATGTGTAATTGTTCAAAAGATCCTAAGATATTTTCCATCTAGTTTTAATCCCAAGGTCTCTGCCATAAAAGAAACAGCAGATTGGCAAACCTTGACCATGAACCAACTTATTGGAAAACTAACGGCTTATGAGATGAGACAGCCACAGAGGAAGTCAAATGTAAGGGAGGCAGCTTTTAAGGAAGAGAAGAAGAAAGAAGAAAAAGAAGATATATGCTCCTGTTCTGATGAAGAAGAGGCCAAATTTATCAGGAAGTTGAATAAAGGCTTAGGTAAGTATAAAGGTAAACTTCCATTTAAATGTTTCAATTGTGGAAGAGTTGGACACTATGCTTCTAAGTGTCCTTATAAGAAAACAAAGAATCGGGCTAAGGAATCAGAGAAGACTATATCTAATAACTGGCAGGAAGGAAAGAGTTTCAATAGAAAATATTTCTATGCTCAACAAGACATCAGTGCATCAGAAGACTCAACTGAATTCTCTAGTGAAGAAGGAACAACAGAATTTGTTTTGATGGCTATAGAAGAGTTGGAAGAATATCTCTTAGAAGATGAGGTAGAAGGTGAAGTGGACCTTGAGGGGGAGCTAAGAAGTGCCTTGGAGGAAATTGACAGACTAAAACTAAAGTGCAGAAAACAGAAAGACATTCTTCTCAAATACGTAAGAGAGGAACAAAATTCAGAAGCCCTCATTCAGTTGAAAGTAGAGCTTGAAGAAGCCAAGAAGGTAGAGGATATTCTACTTAAGCAGATCAAGGATAAAACTCAGGAACAAGAGAAGTTGGAAGAAGATGTAGTTTTCTTAAGGAAGAAATTAGAAAATTCCCAGAGGAAATTAGATACTTCTCAAATAACAATCTCTGGTAAGTTAAATGAGATTCTAGATGCTCAAAGATCTCCTCTAATAAAAACTGGGATAGGCTATGAAGGAGAATCAAGCAAAGGCAAAGAGAAAGAAAACAAAAATATTATTTTTGTAAAAGCAAATGAGAGTATCCAAGCAGCTCAGAAGATTTCAAAGGAAGAAGAATCCTGCAATAAAGTAGATAAAAACCAGGAGGAAGCTCTAATGACAAAGGATGAAGTAAATAAATTGACAACTAAAAAAACCTCGCATACTCCTGAATATGTCAAATTTGGAAGTCATCAAAGGAGATTTTTTCCTCCTATGAAAAATGCTACTTGTTATGCCTGCCACAAATTAGGACACATTGCTGCATATTGTCATACAAGAAGAATAAATACAAACCAACAAAGGATGCAAACAGTAAAAAGTTTTACTCAAGCAGGAAGATGGAGAAGACAACCTTTTATTAGGTATGCAAATTGTTTTTATGGATACTGTTTTTATTGTAATGATTTTGGTCATAAAATCATAGAATGCAGGAAATATGAACAAAGACTGTTGTTCAAAACCTCAAGAAGGTTTATGAATCATGGAGAGTTTATTCCTACTTATAATTCTGCTAAGGATATATCCAAATGCTGTGTATGCAATAAAAGTGGACATATGTCTGCCAAATGTCCTCTAAGAGAATATAGTTCATCATCTCAGAAAAGGTACCAAACAAGAGGATGCTTGCAGTGGAAAAAGAAAGTGAATAAATGTGACTTGGCCCTAATAGCTCAAGATCTAAAAAGCCAATGGTATTTGGACAGCGGTTGCTCGAAGCATATGTCAGGAGATAGAAGCAAGTTTATAACCTTTGACGAAAACAAATCTGGAAATGTTACTTTTGGAAATGATAAAGCAGGAAAGATCAAAGGAAGAGGCTCAGTCAGTCTAGAAAATGGTAGAGGAAAAGCTCAGGATGTACTATTTTTGGATGGACTGAAAGAAAATCTGTTGAGTGTTAGTCAAATGTGTGATAAAGGTTGTGAAGTTCTTTTTAGAGCTCAAGACTGTGAAGTAAGATCAAGCACCACTGGAAAAACCCTGATCAAAGGTGTTCGAACGGAAAGCAATGTCTATGTAGTAAAAGAAGAAAATGAAGCATGTCATCTTAGCAAATTTGAAGAGTCTTGGTTATGGCATAGGAGATTGGGACATATAAACTTTGATAATATTATAAGTCTAAGAAAAAAGAATGCAGTCAGAGATATGCCAGCCATAAAGAAGCCTTCAAATACAATATGTAAATCCTGTCAGCTAGGTAAGTAGACCCGTACATCTTTCAAAATCAAAGAGAAGCTATCTACAAGCAGACGTCTTCAACTTGTTCACATGGATCTGTGTGGGCCTTCGAGAACTAAAACACCAAATGGAGAATCCTATTTCATGCTAATAATAGATTATTTTTCCAGAATGACATGGGTTGCATTTCTCAAGCACAAATCAGAAGCACTTGAGAAATTCAAAATATTCAAGGCTTTGGCAGAAAATCAAACAGAATGCAAGCTAAAGTGCATCAGATCAGATAGAGGGGGTGAATTTACAGATTATGATTTTGCATACCTGTGCAATGAGTATGGGATAAAGCAACAATTCACAGTTGCAGGAACACCTCAGCAAAACAGAGTGGCAGAGAGACAAAACAAGTCTATACAACAGATTGCCAAAGCCATGATGCAAGAAAGTAACATTCCTCAAACCTTTTGGGCAGAAGCAGTACACACAACTGTGCATATCCTGAACAAAGCTCATTTAAGACCAAACAGTGACAAGACTCCTTATGAATTATGGCATGGTAAACCTGCATCAATCAAGAATTTTAGAGTTTTTGGAAGTAAGTGTTTTATAAAAAATAATGATGAAAATTTGGGAAAGTTTGATGAAAGAGCTGATGAAGGAATATTCTTAGGATATGCATCCAAGAGTAAAGGTTACAGGTGCTATAACAAAATACTTCACAAAATTGTAGAAAGTATTGATGTAAGATTTGATGAAGAACTATCAAACAAGTTAAAAAGTACAGATTGCAGCAATCCTCCGAAAGTTCATGAAGAAGAGAATCAAGATGATGATGAAATAAAAAATCCAACAGAAGATACATATCTAAGATCAAAAATCTCCTCAAGATACACTCAAAAGAACCATCCAGAAGATCAAATCATTGGGGACAAGAGTGTAGGTGTACAAACAAGAAGACAGCTAACTGAACAGACTCAAGAGGTATACCTCGCAATGTTGTCACAAATAGAGCCAAAGAAGTTTGAAGAAGCCAGTAGAGACAAACATTGGGTGAATTCCATGAATGAAGAATTGGACCAAATTGAGAAGAACAACACTTGGGAACTAGTTCCAAGACCCAGTGAGAAAAATTTCATTGGCTCAAAATGGGTATTCAAAAATAAGATGAATGAACAAGGATAGGTAATCAGAAATAAGGCTAGACTTGTATGCAAGGGATAGTCACAGGTTGAAGGACTTGATTATGATGAAACATTTTCCCCTGTAGCTAGAATGGAAGCCATCAGATTGTTTTTAACTTTTGCTTGCTATCATGACTTCAAGGTATACCAAATGGATGTGAAGTCTGCCTTCCTAAATGGAGATTTAGAGGAAGAAGTCTACATGGAGCAACCAGAAGGGTTCTCCTTAACAGATAATGTAGACTATGTTTGCAGGTTAAAGAAAGCATTATATGGGCTGAAACAAGCTCCTCAAGAATGGTATTCAAGGCTGGACAAATACTTGCAAAAACAAGGGTTCAAGAAAGGAGTAGACAACAACTTGTACATAAAAGCAAATGAAGATGAACTTCTGATTGTAGTAGTGTATGTAGATGATATCATGTTTGGAAGCAGCAAAGATGAGTTAACAAAAGGATTTTCTGAAGAGATGAAATTAGAGTTTGAAATGTCTATGATTTGAGAGCTTACCTTCTATCTAGGACTACAAATTCAACAAAAGAGCACAGGCACATTTATCTCACAAGAAAAATACCTAAAAGAGATGCTGAAAATATTCAAAATGGAAGGTTGCAAACCTGTGTCAACTCCCATGACTAGTGGATGCAAGCTTTGTGCAGATGATGGAACAACTGATGTAGATCAAAAACTTTACAGATCCATGGTTGGAAGTCTGTTATACCTAACAACTTCTAGACCATACATTGTGCTGGTTGTAGGACTTGTGGCAAGATATCAAGCAACACCAAAACAAAATCACTTACTAGCAATTAAAAGAATATTTAGATATCTACAAGGGACTGCACATTATGGGCTATCGTATCCAAAAGGAAAAAACTTCATTTTGACAGCATATACAGATGCAGATTGGGCCAGCTATTTTGATGACAGGAAAAGCACAAGTGGAGGTGCATTCTATTTAGGAGAGAGTTTGGTGGCATGGCTAAGCAAGAAACAAACATCGATTTCTCTATCTACAGCAGAAGTGGAATACATAGCAGCAGCAACATGTTGCACACAAGTCATGTGGATGAAACAAACCCTCCAAGACATGAAGGTAAGCATTGATGAACCTATCTCTATCAAATGTGATAATACAAGTGCCATAAGCATATCAAAAAATCCTGTGCTTCATTCAAAAACTAAACATATTCCAATCAAGTATCATTTTCTCAGAGAACAAGTAGCTCAAAAAGTAGTGAAGTTGGAATATGTGCCAACAAAAGAACAGACAGCAGATATATTTACAAAACCTCTTGCTAGAGAACCATTTGAATATCTAAGAGATAGACTAGGGGTAGTGTATGTAGATGATACTCTCTCATATAAAGAGAAAGCATAGTTTCAGGGGGAGAATAGAAGAGAAAACATCATTTCAGGGGGGATCCACAGAGAGCATGTAACAGGTCCTCAAGATCAGAATATCAGCCCTTTTCCATTAATGTCAAAGGGGGAGGAAATCTATAAGCAGAGAATAGCTATGGCAGAGAATAGAGAATAGCTATAAATATACAAATGTTATTGCCATCATCGCCAAAGGGGGAGACTGTTAGAAGTGTTGTCATTGATGGAAAAGGAGATGGCAAAGGTGCAACACCTGAAACAACAACAAGGCAAAGAGAGCAACATAGAAGCAAAGAAGTAGCAAAAGAGGCAGCAAGATGTGGAGAGGGTCAAGCAGCAGAGACAGGGCCATTTTAAAGAAGCAGGCAGCAAAAAGAAGTAGCCAAGGTTAGAGAAGCAGCAGAGAAAGCATAAGACAAGTAGCAGAGGCAAAAAAGAGAGCAACAGAGATAGCAAAGAAGCATAGAGGAAGCAAGGTAGTAAAGGCAGCAAAGGTAGCAAGGCAGATAAGGAACATAGGCAGCAGACAAAGCAGAAGTAGCAGATCTGGAGAGGCAGAGTAATGAGGAACAATTATTCAAGATGGAAGACTGTGAAGCACTGTTGGGAAGAATACATCAATTCATTATGCATAATTAAATCAAGATGAGGAACAGAACTCTGGTAACGTAGTGGAGTTCGAAGTTGAGGAAAAGAACTGTTGAATTGAAGGCGTAGAAGATCGGAGCCTCATGGGGTTTGCTACAAGTATAACCAGTGGAGTGGATTCTATATACGCAACTGAGAAAGGGGCTACACACATACTGCAAATAAGATTCAAACCAGAGACTAAAGGAAAATCATATGGTAAGGGTGAATTTGCTGGTGCGTAGAGTAACACATCCGTGGAAATGATGAAATGATGGCTCAATTGAAGGCAAGGGAAGCCATATTTTGATTGTGAATCTAAAAGAATGGAACTATAGTTCCATACAAAACCCAGGATAAATGGGTTGATGAATAGTGAAGTTGAACCGTGAGTCAATTTGCAGAAGAAAACGCAGAAGGAGGAGGCAATGTTACAATCGTGTGAAGGTCCGTAGTTCGTTCCTGCGTGGAGGCCTCGAATGTTTTTTTATTTTCCTGAATACCTTGATGCTGACCTGCATATTTTATTTTTTAAAGGAAATTGTTGTGTTATAAGGAAAATTGGGGGCGTACTATATCATTCTAGTCCTATAGGCAAAAACGCCCGAAATATACTAAATATCAGGTTGAAATCGTGTTTAAACAAAGAGCCGGGCTTCAAGCGGTTATAGAATGGAGTTATATTGCTATCGAGTCCGAAGAAACCAATCGCATCGGTTATTTCTAATCGCATCGGTGCAGTGGAAGAGTAAGGGTACGAGTTGTTGAATGTTGCGATTGCGATTGAGCGATTAAATCACAACCATTAGATCACGGTTATTTGTGACCATTGGATCGAGCGTTGATCGCATCGAAATTTCAAGGTGAACAGTGATTAATCGCATCGGAGAAAGAGGAAAGTATATGTATATGCAGCACCTTATTTATGTTGTGCCTTATACACAAAGGTCCAAAGCATATATATATATATATATATATATATATATATATATATAGCGCGAGATCTAAAGAACCAAAGGCTATATCAAAAGAAAAGCACCACATGGTGGGACCCTCATCAATCGCATCGGAAAAAAGGTTGGCAGCGGATCATATGAACATAAAGTTGTGATTGCGATTGAAGCCCGGACCCGATGGGTTTATAAACCATGATTGATATGTGTTTGAGTTCCTGCATAACAGTGATCGCATCGGAGCATCAGAGCATAAGAATATCGAAACATGCAAATGAAAGTTGCGATTGCGATTGAGTTCTGGACCCGATGGGCGTATAAACTATGATTTTATAGGTTTGAGTTCCAGACTAATCGCATCAGCACATTTAAATGAACAGTGGTCAATCGCATCAGAGTAAAAGAAGGACATCGGAACATACTACTGAAAGTTGTGATTAATCGCATTGGCGATTATAGCAGAAGAGTTTAGAATTTATAAGGATGTGGGACCTAGAGTTTTTAAAGGTCAGCGTTGGTTTCTCAGTAATTAAAATCCAAGGTTTATTAAAAAGGTTTTATAATATTACTTAGAGTTATTTATGATTGGATTAAAAGACAGCTATACAGGCAACAGTTATGTAACTGCAATGAACGGGAAAATAAATATAGTAAACCGAAAAAGAGAGGAGTGGAGGTTGTTGAAAAGAGAGAGGAAAACAGAGAGAGAGGTGTGTTGTTGAAATGATTCAAAATTTATACTATAATTGAATGAAAGTTTTTAATTGTTTACATTGTTTGTGATGTAATTCGCAAGTCTCCAGAGAAAGAAAAAAACCCATTGTAAAGTTGAAATGGATACATTTCTCTGAGTAAATTGATAAAAGAGAAGAGAATGCAGAATTGAAGAAAAAGAAATAATCAAGCAAATATGAAGATTGGAGTACAGTAAGGAAACCAATCAAAGGTATAGAATAGAGCTGATATTCAAGGTAAATCAGCAAATGTTTCTTTTATGAAAAAGAGGGAGTTGAAGCTTCCTTGCAAGTTGTAGCTTGCAGAATTTGAGTTTGGAGCCTCCTGTAGGTTGGTGCTTATAGAAAACCAGTGGTGAGAGGGAGTTTGAGCTTGCCTTTACATCACAGCAATAATAAGATGTGGTTTTCTCCCTTTATGGGTTTCCACGTATATCTGTTGTCTCTGTGTGTGATGCCTATGTGTTGATATGGTTATTCAGTCTGCTTAATACTTACTGCTCTTGTCATAATTCCGCTGTTACATTATCTTAACATTTATGCACATATAAGTTTGGTTCCGTATAAAATTGATCATAAAAGTTAAATTGTAAATAAGTTTAATTGAAAAGTTTTAAAAATAATTGAAGCTGTTAAACTGATTCAACCCCCCCCTCCCCCCCCCCTCTCAGTTTAACTAAGGTTTCAACACAATAAATCACACACTATGAAATTCATAAAATTACAATTAAAAATAAAAGCTCCAAATTGAATTATTTCATTATCATTCAGACATTTCTCTAAGCACCCCCTTCCTAAACATCAATATCTCACTGTCTTTATACATGCATGAATAATTTATAAAAAGAAATTGTTACAATAATGTTAACTAAATTATTTAAACAGATAGATTTTCCCAACCAACGTGACTTGGAGTTTTCTTGTTTAAAACACATTTAGTTATGATCTGTTGGATTGATGAAAAAATACGAATGCATATCTGGTGGTCAAATCGTTTCTGTTGACATGGGAAAACTTTAAAAAATGACCATGACAATAAATCTGGGTTTTACATCTTTAGAAAAATGATTGTATCTCCTAAACCTTGCTATTTTTTAGAAATATTCCCATGTGTTACTTGATTTTTCTCATTTTACACAAAACCCATGTTTTATAATTTTTAAATTCGTCCTCATTTTCTTGGAAATCGTGTTGCAAGTTAACTACTTGAAAATTGTTGAATTGCAACAACATAGTCAAAGTTACAACAATGTAGAACAATGTTGTTGAGTTGTAGCAACATGCAGTAGTCAAAGTTGTAACAACTTGAGTGTGACTGGAGTTGCAACAATAGGGTTTGGAGTTGTAATAACAGAGTTCAGAGTCATAGTAACTGCAACGAAAACATCCCTTGTGGAAACATCCCAACCATTCAAGTAGAGCTCCCTTTACCCCTCACACTAAAGTTTAAATATTTTATATTTGAGAGTATTATGGGTTCCAATTCAAGGATAAGTAATAACAAAGATGGTTCTAATGGCCCAAACCATAATTTAGGGATAAAAAATCTTTAGCCCTTGGTTTATCTATTAGGATGTAAAATCCTTGTGTGATCGCCTCAAGCTTGGTATAAACCCCTACATATGAATATTTGTAATATAAGAAGATTATGGATTATATTTCAAGGACTGGGAACACCTACAATATGGTCCAATCCATGGTTAAGGGTTGAACATTAAGGATCTAATCCCTTGTCCATGGTTTTGGTGTTTCAAAACTATGGATAAGGATGTAAACCATGTTATTGATCTTGCACATCAAATATTTATCAAAAAGAATATGGGTTCTTTTTTATTTCTATTTTACATAAAATGGATGCTTATTTTCATCCAATCGTTATTTTAGGGTTAAAAACTGTAATTTTTATCAGATTTGTATGAGAGTGGAATCCTTGTACAAGTATCTTAACCATAATACATGACATGTAAATAGAATGATTTCTGTTTAAAAGACCCAATATCAATAATGATTTGGCATGATATAGATGGTTCCAGTGGCCAAAGGAATGGCTTGGGCCTAAAAGTTGAGAATCTATCCTCAAATTGATATTGATTTGGCATGATATAGATGGTTCCAGTGGCCAAAGGAATGGCTTGGGCCTAAAAGTTGGGAATCTATCCTCAAATTCATGTTTATAAGGCTCAAAAACCATGTATGTAGCCTTAAGATTAAGTAATTTGGAGAAAATAATAATTAAAAATATTTTTATTTAATTCTAACAAATTTTAACATATAACATTATATTGTGTGAACGGTAAGTGTTAAACATTATGCACTTTAATATGTACATGTTGAACGGGATAAGGATTAATGTGTTGATGGTATGATAAACTAAGCACTTAAATATATAGGTGTGCAACAAGTTAATATTGTTAGTGCAATCGTGAACGAACCGCCATTTGGGATAATAATTCATTATATCAATACAATTCATGGAACCAAGTGCCCCTAACAACATGATCTAAATTCACAAGGGGAGTTTCAATTTGATGGAGAAAAGGAAAAACTAAAAACAATTAGTAAAGGATTTATTTTTTTAGGTTTACACACAAAAAACTAAAGACAATTAGTAAAGGATTTATTTTTTTAGGTTTACACACATTTCCTTTTTCGGGCAATCTCAATTTTTTTTGGGTTTTTGGGTCATGAGTATTCAAGTAGTAAAATTATATTTTTTCTTTTTATGTTATTTTAAGGTTAATTTAGATTAAGAAATATGGAAAGGATTTTGATCTTTGATATAAAATAATAAGTTTTTAATTGTAACAATCATTTTGAAAATTAATTTAAATGAATATTTAAATTAATATATTTAAATAATATATTAATATATTATAATATTAAATAAATATTTAAATGAAGATTTATGGGCCTTTTTGTTGAGATAATTTAGATACTATTAATTATATTTCCTATAAGAATATATATTCTTATGTATTATGGAGTTGCATTTAATATTTTATAATAAAATTAAATTTTTAGACATTTTTCTTTCTTTGAAATCGATTTTAAAATACCTTTGCACCACATATTAAGGCATGTTTGGGCATGTTTGTCGAACATGATTTTTAGATTTGTCATCTAATATATTTGGCTAAGGAGAATAATTGTATTTTTGATATAAAATTATCCTAATTTAAATATTAGAAAATTTTAATAATGTTATGGGGCTTACTTTAGTTAAGCATTACAAGTTGCTTTTTTTTGCGTTTTTTCTAATGTTGTCTTTTTGCTGGATCTTTGTTTTGATTTTTAGGAATTTTGTATTCTCTAATATAGTATGAAGAAGGGGTGACTCAATACAACATTTTTGGTCATGGGATGGGTACATAACATGAATAATGAATTTGGGTGAACTACTTTAATATGTTAACAAAGGGTTGTCAATGATCAAAACTATTATGATGCACCAATAATCCCTTATCATAGTTTTGTTACCAACACAAGCACCTGCTTATTGCAACAACAAATATTTTACATAGCGTAGAGTGGGGTTCACTAATGCTCATGTAAAAAGTGTTCAATTAACATTCTCTGTCCCTTGCCATTCATAGATATAAAAGGTGTATTTTAGTGGAGATTTGAGGGATCAACATAATAAGTCCCAACAACATTGAGAAAAATCAACACACTAGCTAGCTTGATTCAAATACAAACAATTAATGGCACAAAGGTAATAATAACAATAAAATTAAATTGAAAAAAGGGACGCTACCTCCTAATTACTGCAAAACAATAACACATGTTTTTATATATGGTACAATATTTTATTTGCATATCATTTTGATAACCTTAGTCAACTTTAATATTGAATAACTACATATTTCTTATAATACTATTGTGATACATTACTATTTAGTGAAGATTGATGTTTGATTTGTACTTAATCTTAGTTGTGATGACACCAATCCATACTAGAGCTATAAATATAAATAAAGAAAGTCATCCTTTTTAATTATAAGATAAGATAAATAAGGTTCCCATGAGGGCTTCCTTAGTGTCATGGGGGCACCTTGAGCTAGTGGTTGAACATGTGGTTGCACCCAGAGAGACCATATGCATGACTCGTGCACACATAAGTGGATCAAATCCCACCCACATGTCCTCCTTTTATAAAAGGGGTGGAAGGAGGGGGACGAGTACTCTATGGCCTCAATGGAACTAAAGTATTGAAGTACTCACTAGGATTAGGAAAGATGAAAAATAATTAGGCAGAAGCCTATGGTCTTCTACAAGGCTGCCTTATAACTAAAAAAAATAATGTTCCTTCTCTTACAATGTTTGGGAATTCCATTTTAATTTTTTATCACAAGGTAAAAGGATCCTCTTTGAGGAATAAGATATTGGAAAACCTTTTAATTCACATTAAAAAAGTCACAAAAGAATTCCCTCATTTAACTATTTCCATGTTTTACGGTATAAAAGTAAAGAAGTAGATGAATGTGTCAATCAAGGTTACATCCTAAAGTTTGGTGAATTAAAGGCGGATGACCAATTAAGGCCATCCTTTATTCCTCAAGTTTCATTTCCAATGAAAACCATGTTAAGAATTATTAAAAAGGGAGGGAGAGGAGGGGAGGGGGGGGGGGCAGGAGGGGTTTGACAATAAATAATTGTCCATATCTTAATGAACATGTGTATCTGGGGCAAGTAAAATGTAATGAATGATTTTATCCTCATATAGTTGGATGTGTTTATATATTTTTCTTTATTTTTGGGTTTTTTTTGGAAGGTTTTCACCTCCAAAGACCTAAACTTTGTCTATTAATTTAACGTTCCTCAATAGAGGATAATTTGATATAGGTTATGTTAAATATAATTGATGTATACGACAAAATTGAATTGTAACCCGCAATATGAATCTGTGAATCTAAGCACATATTTTAAAATTAATACAAATATTGTCATTGTTAGACAAAATATAAAATAAATATGGTACATAATTGAAGTTATAAGGTTAAGTAAGATCTCAAAACTAGATTATAATTAATTAAAATTCAATATTCCATATATTTATGTAAATGCTTTTTTCATCTCATGAAGAAAAACTGAGTGTACTATATCAACTGTGAATGGTCTTATGTCATTTTTCTCAATATATCTCATGCCTCATTCTACACATTTTATTTTCACATTTAAAGACTTCACAAGAAAAAGTAATAAAAGATGTTGAATTATTAATATATAGTTGTTAAAGTAATTTCAAAAAATAGTTAAGAATGAGAATAAGAAGTCATTTTTATATGAAATAAAATATTTTAATATTAGAAATTCATATAAACTATAATTATATAAATTATTTGATATAAATTATCTTTCTTGTAATCATTTTTTTCCTTTCTTTATATATATATATATATATAAGTGAAACTTTTTATGTGATATTTCATTTGATTTAGCTTTTAATATTATTTATGAAGTTTTATGAGATAATGCTAAATTTTGATATTTAAAACTGTTTTCTTATCACATACAAAGTTTCACTTAATTTACTATTTTTCAATTTAAAAACTTTTCAATGGAACTCACACCACTACTAGATCCTTTGATTTTTATTGTTTTTATTTTTTATTTTTCCAGTTTAGTTCAACATAATGATGGTGGTTTGTGTGTTTTATGCTGTGGGTGATATAATGATGGTGGTTTGTGTGTTTTATGCTATGGGTGATATATTTTTTATTCTAGATTGATATTAAATAATGAGGCTTTTTTTTATGTTTTTTTAGATTTTGGTAATATGATTTTTGATAAAAATTGTGATTATGTTTTTGAAATTGAAAATGGATTTAGTATTAGGAATGAAAATTTTTCAAAATATTTAAATTCAACTTCATTGAAATTATTATAATATATGTCTCTTAAAAATATTTAAAAAATACTTATTATACAAAATAAAATAAAAATACAATTTTAAATATCAAAGAAACTTAACGAATAATATTAAAACTAAATCAAATAAAATATCATATACAAAGTTTTATTTAATTTACTCATTTTTCATTTTTATTTTCAAATTTACAAGCTTTTTAATCTACTCATAAAGGATAAATAAATTTCAATGGAACTCATATAACTAATTCTTTGATTTTTATTGCTTTTTTCTTTTTTCAATTTAAATTAAAATAGCTCACTATTTTGTGTGTTTTATGTTTGAGATAATGCTCACATTAAATGTTGTGTGCTAAGTTTGGGGATTGGCTTTGAGGTTTTGTAAGAGATTGTTGAGATATTCTCTCAACCTAAATCTCCAAGATTAAAATTAGTTGGATCTCACTCCAACTATTTATATACTTATTGTATCTTGATGTGATGTAGTAATACAATCTTTTGTTTGTGTGTTAATATTGTGCAATGGATGCTCTTCCAATTTCTCATATGGTATCAAAGCCTGGCTGGGCTTAATCCCTCACGGGAGTGCCCAGGAAGATGAAATAGTTTGGGAGAGGTTCTATGTACATACGTAGATTAAGAGTGTTGAATTCTTGGTGCATAATATTTATCGTGTGGTTGCAATTTTTTTTTTTATTCGTAAATATTGTAGGTTTGACATTGCATTACCCTGCAAATGTGGAAACGCTTCAACGGCTTCACGAATGGAGATAAGCTCAATTTTCCACATACAAACGACGCAGCAGAGCATCAGCAGGGCATCAATGGTAGCGACGGTCCGGGGAAGCCCAACAATAACGTCGCAGAGGAGAGACTGGACGAGCTTCGTCAATTGCTCGGAAAATCGCAGGGCGACGTGCTGAGGATCGCAGGCGTGGGGGTTGGGGCCTGGGGCAGCGTCTTCGTAGCCCTACTTTAGGATGCTTATGGACTGCAAACTATGCCGAGGGAATGAAAATATAGAGTGGTCACCTCTTTATGATCTCGTTGTTACTAAACCCTGTGTATGCCCCACTTGTGAAGGGAACCAGGTACAACGTTGTTTGAATTGTCTCAAAAAGGGCTATGCTTGACGATAGTGCCTAAACCCATTTTCTGCTGAAAATTGTCTACGGGATGCCTTCTCAATGGCGACCTTACATTGAAGTGACATAACCCTTGTTGAGGATTTCTTTCCATATTAATATGACTGTTTAGACTTATGGTGTTCGGGGTTCTAATCAAACACTGCCATTGTTCGTTATCGCAGTTGTTGAAGACTGTGCTGGGCTGAAAGTCATTGAAGTTATGAGGTCATGCATCCGTCAGAGTTTTATGTCAAATTTGTTATTTTTATATTGTTTAAGTTGTAAAGAAAAACCAAATTTTGAACATAGTGATGTAGTTCAAGCTTGTAGTTCTTGCGTGTTCTTTGGTGCCACAAGAGCATGTTACTAGTTTGATTATGTCCAATATGCTATAAGTTGTAGACTCTTGTTGTACTTCGGTGCTCCAAGATCGACAATTATAGGTTACCTTTACCTTGTGAGTTTGTAAGTATGTAGAAAGGTCAGTTGTTTAACTGATTGCTGAAAACATTTCATGCTTAGATCGATGTCCTACATAATTGTCGAAATTTTCTCTTCGGGGGAATTTCACAGATGGAAGTGTATCAATAAAATGGTTCAGTGTCGAGATTGTCCTTCGGAGTGTTGAGAATTGTCAGTGCTACAAAGAACGTCAAAGATGGTCAGAAGCTTTTGTACTTTAAAAGTGTCAAATGGGAAGCTCGAAGATGTGGAGAAGAAAAGAGCGGAAGCCGAAAGATTCAGAGTGGGTGTAAGCACTGATGAAGACCAGTCAGACAAAGACAAAGACAAATTTTGTAATTTTGATTTCAGTGTTGTAAGTTTTGAAATGTAAGCATTAAAGGGGGGTGTTTGAGATAATGCTGACATTAATGCTGTGTGCTAAGTTTGGGGATTGGCTTTGAGGTTTTGTAGGAGACTGTTAAGATATTCTCTCAACCTAAATGTCCAAGGTTAGAATTAGTTGGATCTCACTCCAACTATATATATGCTTATTGTATCTTGATGTGATGTAGTAATACATTCTATTGTTTGTGTGTTAATATTGTGCAATGGATGCTCTTCCAATTTCTCATATTTTATGGGGTGGGTGGTGATTGGTATTAAAAAATGAGGTGTGTTTTTATATAATTTTTAGATTTTATAATATGAATTTTGATGAAAATTATGATTGTATTTTTTAATTTTCAAATAGATTTAACATTATGAAAAATTTTCAGAATATTTAGATTGTGTAATTGAAAAATATGTAAAAAAAATAAAACATTAACTTGTTAAATTAGTATAAAACCAACATAGTTCCATTTTAAGTACAAATCTAATATGAGATAGAAGTATCACATTTCTTCATATACAATTTTTTTTAGAGTGCAAAATACAATCTTTTATGAATCAAATTTCTTTAAAACTTATTTTTACATAATTATATATATATATATATATATATATATATATATATATATATATATATATATATATATATATATATATATATATATATATATATATATATATATATATATATATATATATATATATATATATGGTAGACTCAGGGCCTATGGGAAGCTTTTTGAGCATAGGAATAAAATCTTAAATCAAATTAAATAACTCTTTTCTTTAGGTCCGATAGCCCAAAGTTTGGTCTCAGTGGATGTTAACCATCATAATCATCATCATCATCATATATATTTTTAAATGATATATAATATTTTACATATCAACAAATTAAAATGGTTTTTTATTATTAATTTATTTTTAAGTATATGTCAATATTAATTCGTATTAAAATATTTTATTAATAACCCACATTGAATATATTTTTATATACAACATTAAAATGTTTTATTTCTATATATAAATATCTATAGATCTTCAAATAGTTTATTTAAATCTCCTGTTGAAATATTTTTTTAAATTATAAGATTTAAACATCTTACTTACACATTTATTTATTTATTTATTTTTTCTAATTACTTTATTACATATTCATTTTTTTAATTATAGCCGACCGTGTTTTTCTATTTAGAACACAAATATTTATTTTTGTTTATTTTTATTTTTATTTTTTTAATTATTTTTATCAAATCTCCCTCGTACTAAGCTTTAAAATAAACTTTTAAGATCAATAATAATAATTTAATCTACCTCTCTTTTCAATCATTTTTTGATAATTTTATCATAAATTTGACAACTTTAATCATCCAAACCTCCCTTCTTCCCAATAATTTATTGATAAATTTTATTATGAATTTAAAAATTTCAATCTCAAAAATTCATATTTATATACTGATTTTCTTCAAACTGCAAATTAATCAAATCCAAATTATTCAAATACAATATGATCCATATAAATTAAATGAAACCAATTTGAATTTATATTAACAATTTGTGAGTTATATGAAACAATCCAAAATATTTTTCTTCCTATTATTCATGCAGCAAGCGGGTATTACCTACTGTGTTCTAGGTTGACCATCTAATAAATCTATTAAATAAGTTAAATAATTAAATAATTTACAATTTCAAAAAGTGATTTTTACAAATTAATTTTGTATGTTTTATAAATTATTTTATTAATATTTATTTTTAATATTATTAGTTTTAAATTTGAATATGTTATTAGGCCATGCCTTTTAACTAGTGATATCACATTTACGCCGTAAGGCATTACCATTTTAAAACAACTTTTCTAGCTGTCACTTTGTCCGTGTTTGGGTCATTGAATGAAATGTTAGATGATTGAAATGTTTTTGACCATTAGATCCAATGCCTCCTTCAACCTAACTAACTAACTGCATTACTAATGCCTTCCACCTTGCTATGAAATACGATACATCGTGTAATTTGAATCATTTCATGGTCTCACTCTCCAATGACCAGAAATACACAGACACATATCAGCCTCACGTTGAAGACTTCATGCTGCAGCACTGCTCCGCATGGTTGAGACCGCCGAAACCAATATCACACGGCCCTTGTGTTTCCTCACAGATTTGAAGCCTGACGTCCAAAAATGTTTTAAGCTCTGCAGGTTCGAAACCTGCTATCTACGGTTTTCCTGGGCTTTAACTAAATTTTAGTCTTTTATGCAAAGATTATCTGTTTGAGGATTTTAGTTTTTAGTTACATTATAAACTGGTTTATATAAAGATTTTAAGCCATCCAGGTTCAAAATTATTGTACATAGGTTCGAATCCTGTCGTCCATGGTTTTCTTTCATGTTCTAACTAAATTACAGTTTTTTGTACAAATTTTTTTTTGACTCCAATGGCCAAAAAGATGAGATGCATAGCAGCCTCGCGTTGAAGACTTCGTGCTGCTCCGCATGGCTGAGACTTCCGACACCAATATCACATGGCTCTTGTGCTGCCTCGCAGATTTGAAACCTAACGTCCAAAAATATTTTAAGCTCTGCAGGTTCGAAGCCTGTTATCTACGGTTTTCCTGGGCTTTAACTAAATTTTAGTCTTTTATGAAAATATTATCTGTCTGAGGATTTTAGTTTTTAGTTACATTATAAAGTGGTTTATATAAATATTTTAAGACATCCAGGTTCAAAATTTCCGTACATAGGTTCGAATCCTGCCGTCCATGGTTTTCTTTCATGCTCTAACTAAATTACAATTTTTTATACAGAAAAAAAGATGCAGATGCATATCAGCCTCACATTGAAGACTTTGTGCTGCTCCACATGTCTGAGACCGCTAACACCAATATCACACGACCCTTGTGCTGCTTCGTAGATTTGAAACCTGACGTCCAAAATTTTTTTAAGCTCTGCAGGTTCGAAACCTGTTGTCTACGGTTTTCCTGGGCTTTAACTATATTTTAGTCTTTTATGCAAACATTATATGTTTGAGGATTTTAGTTTTTAGTTACATTATAAAGTGGTTTATATAAAGATTTTAAGCCATCCAGGTTCAAAATTGTCATACATAGGTTCGAACCCTGTCGTCCATGGTTTTCTTTCATGCTCTAACTAAATTACAGTCTTTTATACAAAAAAAAAAAAAAAGATTTTGAATTAGATTATAGTGGTTTATATGAAGTTTTTAAGCCACGCAGGTTCGAAACCTGTCGTCCACGGTTTGAGTTTCTATCTTTTAACTAAATTATGCTCGTTCCAATCATCCACGACATTTCAAGTCTTGTAACTAAATTATATAGTCTTTTATGAATAGATTTTGAAGATTTTAAGTATTAATTAAATTATAGAATGGTTTATATAAAGATTTTAAGTCGTGTTGTAAACGGTTTTTCTAAGTTTTTTTATACCAAAAAATTATTCCGAGCTTGAAATCAAAGATTTTCTATTTTAATTCAATTATGCAAGTTCCAATCATGCTGGGAACAATATTTATATGCTCTAACTAAATTATAAGGTTTTTTTAATAAAATTTTGGAAGATTTTTGTGCAGCTTAGTATGGAGAGATCTTGTCACGTAAAGAGATGAGAAAGGTAACACTATAAAATCCACTGAAATGGCGGTCCAGATACCAATACTGGGTCAGAAATATTGGCATTATGATATTTTTCTGGTTTGCAAAAAATATACAGGTATATTTTTTATATGCATAAGTATCGGTGGAAATGGCGGTCTAGATACCAACACTGGGTCAGAAATATCGCCATTATGAGATTATTCTAGTTTGCACAAAATATATAGGTGTATTTTTTACATGCAAAAGTATTGGTGGAAATGGCAGTCTAGATACCAACACTGGGTCAAAAATATTGGCATTATGAGATTATTCTGGTTTGCATAAAATATTTAGGTGTATTTTTTACATTCAAAAGTATTGGTATTATGGGGATTACTCTGGTTTTTTCAAAAAATATATAGATAAATTCTTTACATTTTTATGGGTATTCGAGAAATTTTATTGATCAAATCAATGGACACACAACATTCGAGTTTTTATTGATAGAATCAATGGACACACAACATTCCATCCTCCTCTCTTATATGGATGGATTGACCCTAACAAAAAAATCATGGACACTTTGATCTTAAACTGGGTTGGATAACTTGTTATGCTTTTCAAGAACCTCCCACTCAGTTAAACAAATTAAGATCTAGCTTATTCTTGACTTGTGCAGAAATTTATATTTGAAACATGTGTATGTTTTTTTAACTGTTTAAGTGATTTAAGAAAAATTGTTTTTGCTGATATTAAGCATGTGCAACAAACATATAATGTAGAAAATAATAATTAACACATAACAACAAATTTTATAAAGGATTTCACCTGAATATTGTGGGCTACGTCTCCTTCAGCTCTTGTCAACTGACTTGGTTGTTTTGGATTATGATGTATAAATTATTTTACAAGTAAATACTTAACTCCAATGGTTATTTCTGCTGTATCATTGGGTTTAGAATACCATCATACCCCTGTAAAGGCTGAAATATTTCTGAAGATGAACCTCGGCTCCCTTAGACTTGACTCCTTGAGTTGGTGCCCTTAAGATTCCCTGAGCTTCTCTTTGGCACTAACTCCCTCATAATACATTTTCTATCTATAAAACCTTTTCTAATGTCTCTAGCATACATCATACACCCAAAATAGGCTATTCATTTGCTCCAAATGAGCATTGGCTCCCCAATCTAGGCCTCCATCCACAGATGGCCCTAGGCTGCCTGAAACTTTGTTGTGGCTCTTTAACCTTCAGAATTCTCCAAATGGTTCTGAAAATCCTGTCATTGGATTTATAATGTATAAGATATTTAGAATAGACTATTCAATTGCATAAATTTTCCTCCAACAGCTCTCGTTACGCCTTCAACACTTGGCGACACCCCCTGGCTCTGGGTTAACTGAAAACTTCTTTGAAGCATATCAACTTTCAGAAGTACTCAAAAGCTTATGAAAATACCTCCAATGGA
This sequence comes from Pinus albicaulis, assembly GCA_034641835.2. Classification (NCBI taxonomy): domain Eukaryota; kingdom Viridiplantae; phylum Streptophyta; class Pinopsida; order Pinales; family Pinaceae; genus Pinus; species Pinus albicaulis. Next base: position 714,689,674 of record CM076583.1, on the reverse strand, counting down.
TTCAGAAGGTTCAACATAGTCAGAATTAACTACTGGTTTGTTGAGAATGGATATTGGCTGCTCTAGATAGGCCTCATTCTCTTGGTGGCACCTAGTGGCCCTAGTGACCCTTGGAAATTCTCTGAATCATCTTGGCATTCAAAAGTCCTCTATGGGATCTGAAAACCACACCATTATTTCCATAATGTCTGAAACATCCAAAATTTACTATTGTATTACTGAGAAAGGCCTCTAGCTCCACTAGCTAGGCCTAAAACTACTGCTGACCCCTGGTGACCCTAGTGGCCCCTAGAACTTCTATGAAGAAAAAACCTACTCAAAAGTCTTCTAATGGCTCTGCAACCCTCACCAATGAGTCTGGAATGTCTAAGATAGTCGAAATTTACTATTCACACCATCAGAATGGACGAATCTAGCTCAAGATAAAGCCTATTCAATTTTTATCCAGTGACCCCTAAAAATCCTCCACTAGATGTGGAGAACTGCACTTACTTGCAGTTGAAAATGGTGAAACTCTAAATTTTAGGAGGCGCACTAAGTTCTCGCCAGCGTAAAACGTTGAATTTAATGTCAAGTTTAAGGGGAGGGGGTGGCCACATGTCAACCTCCGAAACCCCGCAGTCACATTTAATTGGAGAAAAACCGCATGCGCAAACCGAGGTTGAAGTGGAGTTAGAACCGAAGTATGGAGTGGAGTCTTCTTAACCGTCAACCTAACCGTCACACCTAACCGTGATTTCGTAGCCATGTGACAAGGTTATGGTGGTCATGTTTAGTGTTTGTTGTCGATGTTACATATTATGTTAGGGTTGGTGGTTTGATATGTGACCAATAACATAGACCGCCGGCGGGTTGGGATCGTCGATAGTCCAAACCCCAAATGCAATCTTCGTAAACAATATCGCAAACCCGCAACACCATAATGTTAAAAACTACTGTGTAGCTCGAGCGGTAAAGGCCTACACGTGCAATCGGGCAGTCGTGAGGCCAACTCCGGTGGAGTCCAAACCAAAGTTTTAATATACCAAACCTGGGCCACGTGGCGACCTCCGGGCCTACCACGTTGCAACCTCTGATTAGCCAAAACCACAACCCAATCAATAAATCTGCGACACGTGTCAGCATATGGTTGGCCCTTAAGGAATATTCTAGGGAATATTACGAGGATATTCCAGGAATATTCACCGATATATATATATATATATATATATATATATATATATATATATATATATATATATATTGTAATTTTCAAATACCCAGTCAAACTTGGTCAAAAGCTAGAAATTACAGTTTACTGGATTTTTCAAATCGCGATAAATTCTTCATATGGATTCGGTTTTTCAAACTGTTCACAGCACCATAATTAGGAAGACAAGATCTATCTGGTCACTCAGGTTCAACACACTTTCGAACACTTTAAAATTTGAGCTATCACTTAGGTCCATGATCCAAATTTGATCATACCTCCCCATTGGGAATCTTTTGGACCCCAAAAGACTGATTAACTGATATGTTCAGTAGATGAGAGTACAACACCCTCACATTTCCAGCCTTTACACTTTTCCCTGCTTGGATTAGTGCCTTTGAACCGAACTTGAAGGTAGTCAACACTTCCCTTCTTAGACGCTCTTGTCCTCATGTCAAGAATTGTCTTCCTTGAGCTCACCCAGAAATTTATGGCGAGAAATTTATAGAAAGTAGTTGAACATCATGTCCTTGATCATCGATCCAAGGTGGCTCAAAAAAACATAAGTTTTCAACAAAAATGCATACATAACTGAAATTTTCATATGTACAAATGAATGTATGTCTTACTGGGTTAAGAAGTCAAACCACTTCTTACCAAGCCACTTCCATGGCGATTTTTGCTACTAAAAATCTTCTTCATGTGAAACATTTTTTGTCACATCAATGATGGAATGTTTGGTTTGATTTTTGAAAGTATTTTTATCCTCTTGCCTCATGTGCTTGGGATGATTAGTTAGATGCAAAGTCCAAGAATGGGCAATAACATGTCCTTTTCTCTGGCAATGTGTGCAAGTCTTTTGCACCTTTTGAGCAAGTTGCCTCCACTTCAACTATTTCTTGTATGCCTTCATCCTCTTCCAGCATTTTGAAACATCATTGTTACATAGACCACAATAGGAACAACAACTCTTTCTTCCATTCAAGCATGCATATTTTTCATGCTTATCAGAAACATAATCAACTTGATTATGGAAAGAATTATACCTCAAATACTGCTTTGCATCTCCATATTTTTTACCTTCTTGAGGAGATGAACTTGTAGAGGTTCCAACTTTCTTTTGAAGACTAACATCAGTGTTCATGTCATGATGGTTGTCTGAACTCTCTTGCTTGCCATAAGCTGCAAGTCTACGAACATCTTTCTACAACATAGGCTTCAAACATTGGCAATCAACTTGAAAACAAACTTGACATGGTTGTGATTTAGAACTTGTAACAAAATTTCTTCTTGAAGTTGTCTCACATGCCTTCATGGCTGTAGAGTTTTCGCCATAAAATTGAACATAGCCTAGACCAAATTTCTTAGGTCTTTCCTCAACCAAATTAGGATCAATCATGCCTTGTGCATGTTTGCCTATACCCTTGCCTTCATAGCCCATTTTTAACATCAACTTGGACCCTATACCTCTAGTGTGTTTTTCAAATGAACCTACACATCTTTCTAAAGAGGAAATTGAAGGCAAATTAGAGTGTTTTGCCTCTGCTTCAAGCATGTTCTTGGTTAAGGCCTCTTGGGCTTGATGGAGTTGCATCTCCATGTCATGCATTCTTTGGAGAATTCCTTCTTTCTCTTCCTTAATGGCAACCAATTGGTCATGAAGTTTAGTGCTTTCTCTTCTATCTTCATACAGAATTTGCACCATATCCTTCAGGATGTAGAAGTCTCGCTTCATCTTTTCATCGAAGAATATTGTGAAGGAGGAGGATTTTGAAACCTCACTTGAAGAAGCTGTCATCTTATGAAAATTAACTAAATAACTTCAACAATAGTTCACAAATATTTCAAAATAATTGACAAAGCTTCTAGACAAAAAGGGTGTAGAGTCAAGCTCTTCTTCAAGAAGCCTTTTGCAAACAAACCCTCTTGTGCTTCAAGGGTTGCCTTGAGGTCCTTTGGGTAAGGAAAATGCCTTCAAAACTTATTCCTTATTGTCCTCTTATAGACTTAGCTAACAATAGCTTTCCCTTCACCTCTAGCAAACTCAAACTTGTAAGCAACAATTAATTTGTAAACAATCAAATTCTTTGCACGGTTAAACACCTTTCAAGTAAAACAAGCAACCTTGTGCTTTGTCAAGCAAGCAACTATGCTCTGATACTAAATTGATCTGAAAATGGGTTGGATAACTTGTTATTCTTTTTAAGAACCTCCCACTCAGTTAAAAAAAATTAAGATCTAACTTATTCTTGACTTGTGCGAAAATTTATACTTGAAAGAGGTGTATGTTTTTTTAACTGTTTAAGTGCTTTAAGAACATTTGTTTTTTATGATATTAAGCATGTGAAACAAACATATAATGCAACAAATAAGAATCAACACATAACAACAAATTTAATAAAGGATTTCACCCGAATATTGTGGGCTACGTCTCCTTGAGCTCTTATCAACTGACTTGGCTCTTTGGGATTATGATGTATAAATTCTTTTACAAGTAAATACTTAACTCCAATGGTTATTTATACTGTATAGTCGAAATTGACTATTCACACTCTGAGAATGGGCGAATCTAGCTCAAGATAGAGCCTATTCAATTTTTGTCCAGTGACCCCTAAAAATCCTCCACTAAATGTGGAAAACTGCACTTATCTGCAGTTAAAAAAGGCCAAACTCCGAAATTTAGGAGGCACACTAAGTTCCCACCAGCACAAACCATCAAATTTAATGTCAAGGTTAAGGGGAGGGGGTGGCCACATGGCAACCCCCGAAACTCCGTGATAAAATTTAATTGGAGCGAAACCGCATGTGCAAACCAAGGTTGAAGTGGAGTTAGAAATGGAATATGGAGCAAAGTCTTCTTAACTGTCAGCCTAACCATCACACCTAACTGCAATTCCGTAGCCATGCGATAAGGTTATGGTGGTCATGTTTAGTGTTTGTTGTCGGTGTTACATATGATGTCGGGGTTGGTGGTTTGTTATGTGACCAATAACGTAGACCATCGACGGGTTGGGCCCGCCAGCAGTCCAAACCCCTACTGCAATGTTTGTAAACAATATCATAAACCCACAACACCATAATGTTAAGAACTAATGTGTATCTCGAGCGGTAAAGGCGTGCGCATGCAGGCGGGTAGTCGTGAGGTCGACTCCAGTGAAGTCCAAACCAAAGTTTTAGTATACCAAACTTGGGCCATGTAGTGGCCTCCAGGACTGCCACATGGCGGCCTCTGATTGGCCAAAACCACAACCCAATCCATAAATCTGCGACACATGTCAGCGTATCATTGGCCCTTAAGGAATATTATAGGGAATATTCCCTAGAATATTCCAAGAATGTTCCCTAGAATATTTTTTTTTTTTTTATTTTCAAATACCCAGTCAAACTTGGTCAAAAGCCAGAAATTGTAGTTTACTGGACTTTTCAAACTACGATAACTTCTTCATACAGTGTCGATTTTTCGAACCATTCACGACGCCAGAATCAGGAAGACAAGATATATTCGATCACTCAGGTTCGACACACTTTCAAACACTTTGAAATTTGAGCTATCACGTAGGTCCATGATCCAAATCTGATCACACCTCCCCATTGGGAATCTTTTAGACCCCAAAAGACTGATTACCTGATTTGTTCAGTAGATGAGAGTACAACACCCTCACATTTCCAACCTTTACACTTTGCCCTGATTGGCTTAGTGCCTTTGAACCCAACTTGAAGGTAGTCAACACTTCCCTTCTTAGATGCTCTTATCCTCCTGTCAAGAATTGTCTTCCTTGAGCTCACCCAGAAATTTTTGGCCAGAAATTTATAGAAGGTAGTTGAAGATCATGTCCTTGATCATCAATCCAAGGTGGCTCAAACAAATATAAGTTTTCAATAGAAATGCATACATAACTGAAATTTGCATATGTACAAATGAATGTATGTCTTACTGGGTTAAGAAGTCAAACCACTTCTTACCAAGCCACTTTCATGGAGATTTTTGCTGCTGAAAATCTTCTTCATGTGAAACATATGTTCTCACATCAATGTTGGAATGTTTGGTTTGATTTTTGAAAGTATTTTTATCCTCTTGCCTCATGTGCTTGGGATGATTAGTTGGATGCAAAGTCCAAGAATGGGCAATAACATGTCCCTTTCTCTAGCAATGTGTGCAAGTCTTTTGCACCTTTTGAGCAAGTTGCCTCCGCTTCAACTGTTTCATGTATGCCTTCATCCTCTTCCAGCATTTTGAAACATCATGGTTACATAGACCACAATAGGAACAACAACTCTTTCTTCCATTCAAGCATGCAAATTTTTCATGCTTATCAGAAACATAATCAACTTGACTATGGGAAGAATTATACCTCAAATGCTGCTTTGCATGTCCATCTTTTTACCTTCTTGAGGAGATGAACTTGTAGAGGTTCCGGCTTTATTTTGAAGACTAACATCAGTGTTCATGTCATGATAGCCGTCCAAACTCTCTTTCTCGCAATAATCTGCAAGTCTACAAACATCTTGCTGCAACATAGGCTTCAAACATTGGAAATCAACTTGAAAACAAACTTGACATGGTTGTGGTTTATAACTTGTAACAAAATTTCTTCTTGAAGTTGTCTCACATGCCTTCATGGCTGTAGAGTTTTCTCCATAAGATTGAACATAGCCTAGACCAAATTTCTTAGGTCTTTCCTCAACCAAATTAGGATCAATCATGCCTTGTGCATGTTTTCCAATACCCTTGCCTTCATAGCCCATTTTTGACATCAAATTGGACCCTATACCTCTAGTGTGCTTTTCAAATGAGCCTACACATCTTTCTTGAAGAGGAAATTCAAGACAAATTAGAGTGTTTTACCTCTGCTTCAAGCATGTTCTTGGTTAAGGCCTCTTGGGCTTCATGGAGCTGCATCTCCATCTCATGCATTCTTTGGAGAAGTCGTTCTATCTTCCTTCATAGCAACCAATTTATCATGAAGTTTAGTGCTTTCTCTTCTATCTTCATACATAATTTGCACCATATCCTTTAGGATGTAGAAGTCTCGCTTCATCTTTCATCGAAGAATCTTGTGAAGGAGGAGGATTTTGACACCTCACCTGAAGAAGTTGTCATCTTCTGAAAATGAACTAAATAACTTCAGCAATAATTCACAAAGCTTTCAAAAAAATTGACAAAGCTTCTGAACAAAAAGGCTGTAGAGTCAAGCTCTTCTTCAAGCAACCTTTTGCAAACAAACCCTCTTGTGCTTCAAGGGTTGCCTTGAGGTCCTTTGGGTAAGGAAAATGCCTTCAGCCCTTCTTCCTTTTTTTCCTTTTCTAGACTTAGCTAACAGTAGCTTTCACTTCACCTCTAGCAAATTCAAACTTGTAAACAATAATTAATTTGCAAACAGTCAAATTCTTTGCACGGTCAAACACCTTTCAAGTAAAACAAGCAACCTTGTGCTCTGTCAAGCAAGCAACTATGCTCTAATACCAACCTGATCTGAAAATGGTTTGGATAACTTTCTATGCTTTTCAAGAACCTCCCACTCAGTTAAAAAAATTAAGGTCTAGCTTATTCTTGACTTGTGTGAAAAATTATAATTGAAACAGGTGTATGTTTTTTTAAGTATTTCAGTGCTTTAAGAACATTTGTTTTTGCTATTATTAAGCATGTGCAACAAACGTATAATGCATCAAATAAGAATCAACACATAACAACAAATTTAATAAAGTTGGTCACCTAAATATCGTGGGCTACGTCTCCTTGAGCTCTTGTCAACTGACTTGGCTCTTTGGGATTATGATGTATAAATTCTTTTACAAGTAAATACTTAACTCCAATGGTTATTTCTGTTGTACAGTCGAAATTAAAAATTCACAATCTCAGAATGGATGAATCTAGCTCAAGATAGAGCCTATTCAATTTTTGTCCAGTGACCCCTAAAAATCCTCCACTAAATGTGGACAACTGCACTTATCAGCAGTTAAAAATGGCCAAAATCCGAAATTTAGGAGGCGCGCTAAGTTCCTGCCAACACAAACTGTCGAATTTAATATCAAGGTTAAAGGGAGGGGGTGGCCACATGCCAACCCCTGAAACCTCGCGGTCACATTTAATTGGATCAAAAATGTGTGTGCAAACTGAGGTTGAAGTGGAGTTAGAACTGGAGTATGGAGCGAAGTCTTCTTAACCGTCAGCGTAACCGTCACACTTGACTGCAATTTCGTAGCCATGTGAGAAGGTTAAGGTGCTCATGTTTAGTGTTTGCTTTCGGCGTTACATATGATGTCGGTGTTGGTGGTTTAATATGTGACCAATAACTTAGATCGTCGATGGGTTGGGACCGCTCATGGTCCAAACCCCAAATGCAATGTTTGTAAAAAAATCATAAACCCACAACACCATAATGTTAAGAACTACAGTGTAGCCCGAGCTGTAAAGGCGTGCGCATGCAGGCGGGCAGTCGTGAGGTTGACTCCGGTGGAGTCCAAACCAAATTTTTAATATAACAAACTTGGGCCATGTGGTAGCCTTCAAGCCTGCCACGTGGCGGCCTCTAATTGGCCAAAACCACAACCCAATCAAAAAATTTGCAACACGTGTCAACATATGACTGGCCCTTAAGGAATATTCTAGGGAATATTTTGTGGAATATTTCCTGGAATATATATATATATATATATTAAATTTTCAAATACGCAGTCAAACTTGGTCAAAAGACAGAAATTGCAGTTTACTGAACTTTTCAAATCGTGATAACTTCTTTATACAGTGTCAGTTTTTCGAACTGTTCACGGCACCAGAATCAGAAAGATGATATCTATCCAGTCACTCAGGTTTGACACACGTTTGAACACTTTGAAATTTGAGCTATCACTTAGGTCCATGATCCAAATATGATCACACTTTTCTAGGCATTTCAATTCAACACATCTACTAAAATCAACATGGTAGCAGACTCGCTCTCAAAAAAGAGTATCAGTGGTGCTTATGGGGTCACAAGGTACAAACATATAGAAGACAACCATAAGCGAGAGGAGGTCTTGCTCCATCTCCTGTAACATATCAATGCTCCCCTGTTTTTTCTGCCTTTTGATTTTTTAGAGAAGTCGTGCGATTGGTATTTTTCTATCATGTTGAAACACTTTTTTATGACAGTTTTTGTTCATGGCACAAACTTTGTATAACAACTCAATGCTCCCCTATTTTTTCTCCCTTTTGATTTTTTTACAGAAGTCGTGTGCTTGGTATTTTTCTATCATGTTGAAACACTTTTTTATGACAGTTTTTGTTCATGGCACAAAGTTTGTATAAAACTATGATGACAATATGTATTGGATCATAAATTTTAATATAAATTTACTTTTAATCGGATCATAAATTTTAATATAATTTTTTTATTACTTATCAAATGAAGAAAACCAAAGAAAGAAGCCATACAAATTTTCCAATCAGAAGCTTAGAGATTTGGGCCTGTCATTCACCCTATGAAGAAGTGTTTGGCAGATACAGTGGCCAGGTTACAGCAGAAGGGCTTTCTTCAATAGATTCTACAAGATTTATTCCTCTTAAATATGTGATATACAACATTTAGTTGTTTGGTACTAATGGTAACATGGTTGACCATTTTGAGTTGAGGAGACATATGTTTCAATTTATCTTATTACTCATTTCATTACCCTTCTTTTTTATTTCATGCAACTGATTTTTGTCAACTTTCACTTCCCATCTAGTAAGGAAGGCTTTAATCATGTCATCCCCTCTTTTCATAGAATGATAAGGAATGCTATTGTACCAGGCCTTAGCATCATCTTCAAGGCTTTTATCAAACAACATGACCCAACAATTTCTCAAGTGATTTTTGCTATAATGGTTTGGTACCTGAGGCTTTTGGATGTGATGAGGATTATAAAATTCCAGTTGGGTCACGAGGACCTCCAAGAGTTCTCCATTGCTGAATTAATTATCACTTCAGATATATGCCACTCACAATTGATCCAAAATATTTTGCTTGAGATGTATAAAAGAATTAACATGTGAAAATTGTAGCTTTAAACAAGAAACTTTAAAGGCATAAGGGGAAAAAGAGAGAAGCAATTAACATCATGCACAAGAACACAGAGTTGATATCAGAGTTCGTCCAGGAGGGAATACGTCTTCAAGCCCCGCTCAAATAGTGGGGAGGCCCTTATTTCATTAACTGGCAAAAATTAAAGTACAAGTACAAAATGAGGAATTACACCCTTATACTTTTCCAATCTGAAATTGGCCGAAAATTGCAGACCTATGATGATGAAATGGGAAGCACCGTTGGATTCGTGGCATCGAGTAGTGCATAATCCATATAAAACTTGCCCCAATCTGACAAATTGAAAACCTGGCCCCTCTGGAAAAATGGCTCAGATCATGGTTCCGCCCCATCCTGCACACTGTTCAAGGTTCCATTGCCTCGTTTTCCGTGCCCACTCTTGTCTGTCCTTGGGCACACAAATGAGTGAAGGTTTATGTAATGATTGTTGGGTAGAATTTACAAAGTGACCGTTGGTAGAATTTGTTGAAGATTCGGTTTTGGAGGGAGGAGGTCGGGTGGTCAAACCCCGCCTCCTCCTTTTAGAATCAAACTTCATTTTACAAAACAACATTTTCCTTCTTTTTTTAAACAAACCCCACATTTAATGGTTTCTGGTCCTGCCATTTTTTAATGGAGACACATGGGGGTCGAGTCCGCTTGGGCGGCCCGCCCCCGAAACTTCCACCGTTAGCTCCATTTCATAAGTGGAGGGGTTGGGCGGTATGGTTACACCCCTGCCCAAAATATATATATGCTGCCACCATCTGGTCGGAGATGTGTGGACCACGGGGTGGCGGTGTTGACCACCCGCCCCCCCAAACTTTAACATATGTTTTTTTAAGGTTTTCAGATTTGTATGGGGTGGCGGGGTTGGTAGCCCGCCACCCTTATTATATATATATATATATATATATATATATATTTATTTATTTATTTTTATTGTTTAAAATAGAATAGTTGTTTTCGAACCTTAGGATTTTTTACCGAAGGAGTGCAGTTAATGGTCCCAGAAATTCACCCGGAATCTTGCCAGGTTGGATGGAATCTGGTGACCTAGTTCCAGCAAAATTGTTGCCTCCTTAAGCTGCCACATCACCAAGTCAACCTTCAAACTTTGACTGCTCCTAACTCCTTCATACAGACTCAGAATTGAGTGTCATCTGCGTCGTTGGAATCAGAACGACAAGATCCACAACTTGAACCTAGTTCGAGAGACTTTCAAACACTTTGATTTTCGAGCCTTTGTACTTAAGCCACTTGTACTTGTACATGTTTAATCCACCTGGATAATTCATCCCCACTAAAGAGATTTTGGACCCCAAAAGCCTCATCAATCAATAGGCAAGTGAGGGAATTTCTCCCTCACCTTCTCCTTTTCAAGCCATTTAGATTTACTTGGGTTCATCCCTTTGTAACCAACACGAAGATACTCCACATCTCCTCGTCGCGAAGTCCTAGTTCTTCGATCGAGAATGATGTCCTCTGGCAGTTCATTGAAATATTCTAGTGCAAAGTCATCCACTATTGGAACTGATCCTACCTCCTTGGTGTCCATAATCAATGGTGGTTCATAAAGCTTTAGGTTTTTGAAATTCACGACTGAGTACATCTGCATGTATACTGGCAAGTCGAGTCGGAAAGCATTATTCCCAATCTTATCCAATATGGTAAAGGGACCATACCAGATTGGTCGCAATTTCTTGCCTTCCCCCTTCATTTGATCCTTGCTGTTGTGAAACCACACTTTGTCACCAACTTGAAATTGATGGTTGACTCGGTGCTTATCATGTCAAGCCTTATATCAGGCCTGACTCTTCTCCAACTGCTCTTGCACTGCTTGGTGAATCATTTATATCCACTGACTGAACCGCTGTGCTTTTTCCCTGTCATCACGCCCACTGGCATCTTCATCCCTTCCATAGATCATGTCGAAAGGGTCCTTTGTTAAGTAACCAAAGAATGCCTCAAAAGGTGAACGTTTTTTAGAGGAATGAACTGCTCGGTTATAAGTGTGTTGAACATATGGAAGGTGCTCATCCCACAACTTGGGATGTTTGCTGCAATAGCCCTACAATAAATGTACCATGGTACGGTTGATGACCTCTGTCTGTCTGTCGGTTTGTGAATGGAATTTCGTGCTTATCTTCAACTTGGTGTCCATCATGTGCCACAAGCTGGTCCAAAACTCTCCAAGGAAGCGAGAGTCTTGATTTGACACAATCGACGTGGGCAACCCAAAGTGGACCCAAACATACTGAAAGAAAAGACAAGCAATCTGCTCAGCAGTGACTTGCTTTTTACAAGGCATCAATATGAAAATTTTACTAAAGCAGTCGATGATAGCATACAAATAGTCATGACCCTTTCTAGACATAGGAAAACCTCCTACAAAATCCATCGACACACTTTCCCATGGACGACCCGGAATAGGGAGTGGTGTATAGAGCCCGAGTTTTCTATTAGAGGGCTTTGAAACAGAATAAATCACACATCCCTTTACAAAATGGGTTACATTTTTTTTCATATGGGGCCAAAAACAAAACCTTTTCAAATGACATAAGGTTTTTTCGACACCAAAGTGACCAGGCACAAGAGAGGTATGTGCCGCTCGAATTACATGTCCCCTTTCTGCCATGGGTATGCACAATTTTCCAAGGTGATACAACAACTTCCCCTGTAGATGATAGTTGTCCACCTGTGAACCATGAGTTAGTTTTGCATAAATTTCTTTAAAGTCATCATCCTTAGCGTATTGTTTAGTATAACTTTCAAAAGACAATGACGCATTATACAAAATAATAGAAGCAACGATAGGAGGGTGAGAGAGCATATCTGCTACTTTGTTACTAGTGGCCTTCTTATACTTTATTACTAGATGAAATTGTTGTAGGAAACACATCCACCTGAAATGAAGAGACTGTTGTAGCTTGGTCTGTGACTAAAGGTATTGCAAGGGCTAATCATCCGTATGGATGATGGTCTCCTTGCCGATCAGGTAATGTTTCCACTTTTTCACACTTTGGACCAAGGCATACAGTTCCTTGTCGTAAGTAGGGTAATTGATTATAGCATGGGAGAACTTCTCCGAATGGTAACAAATCGGATTCTTCTGCTGCAAAAGTACAGCTCCCATGGCATACCCACTAATATCAGTTCCTATCTCAAAAGGTTGTTGGAGAGCGAGTAAAGCCAGGATTGGTGCGGTGCTGATTTTCTCTTTCAGTGTTTCGAAGGCATTTTGTTGCTTTCCTCCCCACTGAAAGGCTTGTTTGATACTTGTCAGAGTGTGTAAGGGTGATGAAATAACAGAGAAGTTGGAAATGAACCTCCTCCAATACTATATTGCACCTAAAAAACTACGGACCTCTGTTACATTGGTAGGCTTAGGACAATTTACAATCACCTCGACTTTTGAGGGGTCTATTTTTAAGTGACCATTACCGACAATATGACTAAGGTAAACCAAAGAGGTTTTCCTGAACTCACACTTTGACAACTTTACATAGAATTCTTCTCTCTTTAATACATCAAACACTTTCTTAACATGGCATACATGTTCATCCCAAGTCCTACTAAAAAGAAGAATATCATCTAAATACACAAGGACAAACTCATTAATGAAAGGCCTAAAAAGATCATTCATGACCCTCGTGAATGTGGCTGGAGCATTTCAAAGTCCTAATGGCATCACCATCCATTCAAAAAACCCATGTTTGGTCTTGAAAGCAATTTTCCACACGTCCTGCTCTGCAATTCTGACCTGGTGATAACCACTATGCAAATCCAATTTGATGAAATAGATAGAATTCTTTGATTGATCTAATAAATCATCAATGTGAGGGAAAGGGTATTGATTTTTCACCATGATTTTATTTAGTTCCCGATAATCCACACACATCCTCCATGTGCCATATTTCTTGGGTACTAACACGATCGTCAAGCCGTAGGGAGAATTACTTGGCCGAATGACCCCTTGGTTCAACAGTTCCTGTATCTACTTTTTTATTTCCTCCATCTCGATGGATGACATCCTGTACATACCAATGTTTGGTAATGGAGCATCATGCTACAAATGGATCTCATGTTGGATCTCTCATTTTGGAGGCAAACCTTTGGGTTCCTGAAACAACTCATCATAGTTATAAATAACATCACATAATTCATGTTTATGAGCCGGATCACATCCCCAGAAAGCATTGGATATTTCTTCATCTATTTTTCTCACAACCATGAGCAAACACCCCTTGCTAGAATTCACCAGTCTCTTCATCTATCCTACACTTACGAGGCTAGCACTGACTTTGGTTTGATGAGCTCTTACAATGTATTCTACCCCATGTTTTGTGATTTGGTATTTATTTTCATGGTGAAAGAAAATTTCTTTCCTATCATAAAGATAGCGACTCCCTAACACAATGCCACATATATCTAATGGTATTACATCCAATTCTTCTTCGTCCACTAGTTTAGAAGCAATTACAAATTTTACCCTACACCGCTTGGTTACATTTAGTTTTACTTTATCATGTATCCATCCAAGCGCATAAGGTTTTGGATGAGGCTTAACTTATAAGACTAAATTTTTAACCAAGGATTCTGAAATTAGGTTTGCTTGAGAGCCTAAATCAAATAGAGTTTCTAATTTTGCATGGTTTACAACAACTCTAATATGAAACAACTCAATTATCTTTCCTTCATCAGAAAGAGGCTCATTTGATGAACTAGTGCTTTCATGCGATTTAGAATTAACATGAAGAGAATCAGTACCTTTTGTGTATGCTGCTGTGATCAATGCCTCATTGCCAGAGTCGGATTCAAGGTCTTGCTACGCGGTTGCTACCGTCTTCTACTTATCCTTTCCTTCATATCTCTTGGGCTTATTTTCTGGGTATAGTTTCCAACAATGATCATCGCCATGGCCTTCCCTTTTGTGGTGAGTGCAATAAGGCTTTTCTCCTTCATCCTTCTTCGCTGATGTCGTCTTATTTTCCTTTCCCTTTCCTTTTACTTTGAATTTTCCATTTGAAGGTTTGAAAGGTGGTTTCTTTGAATGATCGTCCTTATCATTTCTGCCCCTGTTCTCAAGATGAATGACCTTTACACTAGATGAGTCAATGGTAGTAGGTTCAAACATTAACAATGAATGTCTAATGTAACTATGTAATGAACCAATGTTCTTAGTTACAACTTGAGGAGAATATAATGAAATGCCCAAACTTAGTGCTTGTTTTCTAAATTCCTCGGTAAAGCTTTGCAGATTTTGTCCTTTACCTTGCCTTAGGTATTGCCACTCCATTAAGGCTTTCTGCTTGTAACCTAAGGGATAGAATTGTTCTTTAAGTGTAGCAATAAAATCTGAACAAGGAGAAAGAAGGTTACCCAAATTATTGCTGCCTCGAAGTTTGCTCTCCCACCAGATGAGAGTTGTGCCACTTAATCGAAGAGAAGCCAATTGGATCTTCGTCTCATCCTCCACAATCTGCTGGATCCTGCAATAGAGTTCAAGCTGCCTAATCCAATTGTTAAGCTTCTCAACATTACTTACACCATTATATACTGGTAGATCAAACTTAACATCTAACTTAAATAAAGGCTTGTTAGATGCATTTCTAGAATTTTAATTATGATGGTTAGAAGAGGAGGAAGGAATTTCATTTGCTGAAGGAGGTGGATCTCCTCCACCATCTCCATGCGCTGAACCTTGCCCTTCTAAAGCATGATATCATGATTTCTCTAACCTCTCAAGTCAATAGATTCTCTACTCGATCTGCCATGGTATAGAAGGTTTTGCGGAAATTGAGCTCCTCCTCATTCTGATCTTTGTCACCCATGTTCCTTCTCTGACATGCACATCTTGCTTCGGGATCAAAAGCCTGTAGCATCCCTTCGCCTCTTCTTAGCCTATTTCTTGTTAGCATACAAGCATGTAATTCACATCTACAAACACCCGCTCCGATACCATTTGATCCAAAATATTTTTCTTGAGATGTATAAAAGAATTAACATGTGAAAATTGTAGCTTTAAACAAGAAACTTTAAAGGCATAAGCGAAAAAAGAGAGAAGAAATTAACATCATGCACAAGAACACAGAGTTGATATCGGAGTTCATTTAGGAGGGACTACGTCTCTGGGCCCTGCTCAAATAGTGGGGAGGCCCTGCTTTCATTAACTGGCAAAAATGAAAGTACAAATACAAAATGAGGAATTACACCCTTATACATGCCCAATCTGAAATTAACCGAAAATTGCAGAGCTCTGATGATGAAATGGGCAGCACCATTAGATTCGTGGCATCGAGTAGTGTAGAATCCATATAAAAATTGCCCCAAACTGACAAAGTGAAAATCTGGCCCCTCTGGAAAAATAGCTCAGATCATGGTTCCACCCCCTCCTGCACACTGCTCAAGGTTCCATTGCCTTGTTTTCCGTGCTCGCTCCTGTCTGTCCTTGGGCGCAAAAATGAGTGAAGGTTTATATAATGATTGTTGGGCGAAATTTAAAAATTGATCATTGGTTGAATTGGTTGAAGATTTAGTTTTGGAGGGAGAAGGTCGGGTGGTCAAACCTCGCCTCCTCCTTTTAGAGTCGAACTTTGTTTTACAAAACAGAATTTACCTATTTTTTTTTTAAAACAAACCCCACATTTAATGGTTGTTGATCCTACTGTTTTGGAATGGAGACACGTGGGGGTCGGGTTTGCTTGGGTGGCCTGCCCCCGAAGCTCCCATCGTCAACTTTGTTTCATAAGTGGAGGGGTCGGGTGGTGTGGTTACACCCCCGCCCAGAATATATATATATGTTGCTGCCATCTGGCTGAAGATGTGTGGACTATGGGGTGGCGGGGTTGAACACCCACCCGCCCAAAATTTAACATATGTTTTTTTAAGGTTTTCGGATTTGTATGGGGTGGCGGGGTTGGTGGCCCGCCACCCTTATTATATATATTTTTTATTTTATTGTTTAAAATAGAATAGTTTTTTTCGAACCTTCAGATTTTTTACCGAAGGAGTGCAATTAACGGTCCTAAAAATTCACCCGAAATTCGGCCAGGTTAGCCAGAATCCAGTGGCCTGGTTCCAGCAAAATTGTTGCCTCCTTAAGCTTCTACATCACCAAGTCAACCTTCAAACTTTGACTGCTCCTAACTCCATCATACGAACTCAGAATTGAGTGTTGTCTGCGCCGTTGGAATCAAAACAACGAGATCTACAACCTGAACCTAGTTCAAGAGACTTTCGAACACTTTGATTTTCGAGCCTTTTTACTTAAGCCACTTGTACTTGTATCTGTTTAATCCACCTGGATGAACAATGGACACTTTCAAGGATTTCATAGCTCACATGAAACTGTTACTTATGATTTAAGACAACTGAATAACATTTTGTTTGCTAGTTTTTATCATCAATGATTTTTTTTATGTCATGATGCTTCTAGAATTTATGCCTTACGACGTTTCCTTTGCAACATCTGGTGCAATTGCTAATTATAATGCAATGAATACATAGCTTTTCAAGTCAACCTTTATTCATTGAGAGACTTGAAAGTTTTTACACAGGATCCAAAAAGTTAACTCGGTTTTCTCATTTTCAATTCATTAACCTCTCATCAACTGTAACTAGGAAGACTTCATTAATTAGTCTACATAGATCAAAGTCCCCAATTTAATAATATGAATTTAATTATTATTAAACTAATTTAAATGTCTATGTCCTTCTAGGCACTTAGGCACACTTGAAAATTTATTTATAATAATTTACAAATAATTACAAAATAATTTATAATAATAATATTAAATTAATGTTAATATTAATTAATGATACATGGCACAGATTAAACAATTTAAATTCAAGTTTTTAAAAATATCTATCATATTTTTATTAAAATTACTAGGAAAAATTAGCTACAAAAAGATAAGTTAGACTATGCCTTAATTAATTATAAGAAATCAATTAATATATAATTATTTTAAATAAAATAAAATAAAATAATAACTAACTTTCTTAATTAATGTTATTAATAGCATTAATAATTATTTTAAATTATAATGATACTCTTATTTAAAAAATACTAATATGATTGGGGATTATATTCTAGCCTAAGATCCATAATCACTATGGATATTAAATATTATTTTTTATTTAGTGTAATGTAAATGCTTTCAGTTTTTAGCAAATGGTACTATGAATGTCTTATAAGTTTAGTTGGCTTAATTAATAATATTATGAAATGTAATTTTTAATCTCTTTGCATTTATTGTAAATAAGGTGAAATAAAATAATTTTTATAGAGATCAATATAAATATATAATCATTTTCCATATTTAACTATTAAGGATATGGTCTTGTGAATATGATATTATATTTATCGTATTATCTATTAATTTGGTCCAAGATATTAAATAATTTTCAATTTAACAAAGTGGAACTTCATAAATTATTTTTCTAATTTTTGCAAAGATGTAATTAGCACTTATCTCTAATGCCATAGGTTGTGAATATGAAAATGTTAATTATGTTAGATCGTAGACTTTTGTGATTCATATTGTGAATAATAATGTCTTTAAGATTAATCACATTTGGTTGAGAACCAACTAATATAGTTCATCCTAAAAACAATAACTAATTAAATAAATAAAAGTAATACCATTAACTCTTAATTACTATAAATTAATAAATTATTAATTAATTAAATTATATGATAAATAATAACTACTATATAACCTTGTTATATACTATTAATTTATAATAACCAAAAAGTGAGACTCAAAGTAAACATCCCAAAACAACATTGGTTTGAGGTATTAAGAGAAAGATAGTACCCTTATAAAGTACAAGCTAAAAGTGGGTTTTATTGTCTTGTTATGTGATTTTGGTAGAATATTTGAATTGTGAGCTATTGGATATGAGTGAAATTAACAGAAACATTTTTTTTATTTAGTTCAAAAATTGTATTAATTATGTTATTTAATATTTTTATTGGAAGTAATGTTTGGTATTTCCATGCAATGAAATTGGCTAGTTTTGACCTCAGAATTGATGTAAATTGGATCAGTTTTTTTAAGTATGAATGAAGATTTTTTTTTGTTTTAATGGCCAATCACAGTGTGTCGAGAAGAATCTGAATCTTCATTTGATCCAGACTTACTCAAGAACGCGATAAAATACAGAAATATACATAAAGCAATGATGTAGCAAAAATAAGACTTCATTTCATTAATATCTCATAACTGAATATGCTTATAGACAGAATGGAAATAAACTAGCTAGGGCACTAGCTTATCTCTGAGAAGAGATGTGCCAGTTACATGCCTTTGAACTATGTTACAATAAGGCTCGAAGACCTATTTATTATTGAGAGACAATGGAAAACCCTAAAGATCCAAAAACCTAACCCTAGGAGATGAAACAGGAGACTATGGGCCTCGTCGGGGTAAATTAGTACCTCAATTTCCTGGGGTCGTAACTTTGGCATATTATCTCTGTTTGACGCACATGATACATTGTTAGAAAGATTAATTCAAAGAATACAACTATTGACAGCAAATATCGAGTCTCAGACTCATGTTTGAGAGATGTGGTTTCCCCAAAAAAACGTTGTTTAGGACCTCAAAATTGCTTGTCAAAAATAGTAAATTGTGTTACAATTAAGGAAACTCAAAAAACTGAAAGAAACAATAGTGGAGTCCAAGTGGAATAGGCGGGTGGCCAATGTCGTTTAGGGCCTCAAAACGACTCCGCAAGTCCAGGACCCGAAAAACTGCAAAAAATAGTAAATTGTGCTACAATTAAGGAAACTGAAAAAACTGAAAGAAACAGTGGTGGGGTCCAAGTGGAATAGGCGGGTGGCCAACGTCTTTTAAGGCCTCAAAACGGCTCCGAAAGTTCACGACCCGAAAAACTGCAAAAAATAATAAATTGTGTTACAATTAAGGAAACTAGAAAAGCTGAAAAAAATAGTGACAGGGTCCAAATAGAATAGGCGGGTGGCCATTAATATCCACCTAGATCATTAGTGGTTATCCTGGAAAATCCATGTAACTTTGATTTTTTATTAATATATAATTTTATTTAAAAAAAAACATATTAAAATATATTAATATTATTGTTTTTTTTTGTTTAAAATGTGTAGTCTAAAAAACCCACAGAATAATTCAGAAATGAAAATTTTGAAAATCTAGGTTATAGTGGTTAAACTTCAGTATTTTGGGTGCCCTAAAAGTTTTTGATGGTGCTGTATCCATTTCTAACATCCAAAAATGCAATTCAAATACTCCAACTACCTTCGGTGAAAAAAAAATAAAAAATCAATCTATATTTAAAATTGCACAAATTCACAACTTAGATATAAATAATATAAAGAATGGTTGCAAGAAAACATGATTTATTAGTGGAATGGGATCATCAACTTGCTCAGTTACAATTTTCTTCCGTTTATTTCTTAGAAGCAAAGAAAAGTGTCCATTAAAAAAAAGCGTAGTCTAAAGAGCCCGCGTTTTGACCCAAATTCCGGCCACGATTTTCAGAAAATCCGGCAAAGATTTGCCCAGAAACTTGTTTATAGTTGTTAAACATTAGTATTTTGAGTGCCCCCAGGGGTTTTTGATAGTGCTGAATCCATTTCCACTATCAAAAATGGATTCCAAGCACTGCAACTACCTGATTTTTGCAAATTTAGTTAACCGGATTCCGGTGGATTTCTGCCGTCCGGGCCAAAACGCGGGCTCGGTAGACAACTCCTTAAAAAAACCAATCACAATTATGGAACGAGATCTGAATTTTTTTTTAATGGGGGCAAATCGTTATATTTAAGATAGTGGCCATTGGCAGCGACGGATAACATAAATGTTTGAGTGTCAAATTTACCATGTTACAAAAGTTTTAACTATATGTCCTAAACCCGGATTTGGTATCAATCAGCTCTAGTCTTTCTAAATGGGGTTGGAATTTCAAAACATACTCACTAGTTAATGATTTTCATACATTTCAAATTGATCTTCGTAGTTTCAATCCGGAGTCCAGCGAGCTGCGTTAAGGAGAGCAATGTCATCCGTGCAACCGGGACAGATTTGATGACGTTGTTGAACAACTATTTGTAAAGTCCTGCCATCAAAATCTTCCAATATCTCTTCATTTATTTGGAAGTTGACTCACAATCGTTAAAAAGCCGCTGTCACGTCTGCAGATTTGAATCAAAGCATGAGGTTGTTGGTTCCTTGATGATGATGATTGGATTGTGCCTGTCCATATACGGCGATGGGAAATTTGGGTGATTAAATTGCTTTTCATTCAGTGCGCAAGATGCACTCTCGATTCAAAGCAAGGAATGATGGGCACGATATTCAAAGGTAGAGTCCATAAAGAAAGACGAGTAAATCCACTGTGTCGCGTTGAGAGAAAGTGCAAGTACGCGTAATCCAAGACCAAGGATCGCAAGTCAAGAATCATTCATTCTCAGTTTGAAATCTTTTTTTGGTCATGAAATAAATATTTATCATATTCTCTTCCTTTCTTGAATATTTTGTCACTAGCTTCTGTAAGTAGACCCATCTAGTGGTGTTCTTTTTGCATCCCCTTGGACGCTCAATCTAAGGCCAAGGATCACACAAGTGACAACTTACAAGTCAAGAAGCATTCATTCTAATTTCTAATTTGAAAACCTTTTGTCTTAAATATTTATCACACTTTCTTCCCTTTTTGAATATTTCGCACTAGCTTGTGTAAGTGGACCCACTTAGCTATGTTTTTTTTTCATCAAAACTTCAAGGTTAAAGAAGATTTTTTAGGCTCTAGTTCACAAGGATAGTTTGGATTCCTATTCAATTGAAAAATTTATGATTGCAGTAGGGGTAGCATATTCATTCCACAAAGAGCTAAAAGACCCTACCCATGATTTTCAAACTAGACTTATCAACATATTATGATAAACTAAGCTATTTGTACTTGAGAGTAATCTTGTTTTGCTCTAGAATGAGAGTTAAAATTTGGATTATGGGTCATCTATACTCAATTTCCTTTGTTGCTATAATAACTGGATTTCCATTTGAATGTTTCTATCCATCGAAAGGATTAGCGATTTTTAAAAAAAAAATCACTTTCTCTCTTTCTTTGGGTGGTCAGAGGCTTAAGTAAGGAAGGAAAAGATAGTAAAAGAGAAGGGACCAAAAAAATGAACAAAAACAAGTAGATATTTGACTTTGTCTCACTTGTTATTTGTTGATTATGTAATTATATTACGTTTGGTACTATGATAGAAGTTGAAAAGATATAAGGAGATCTTAGAACTATATATATTTTTTTTCTAAATTAGACTACTATTATATCATACACGTTAAAATATTACAATTCTTGTCCTCCAGAGTTGGCAGGACAATTCTAGAGGAAAGTATCAAAAGAAAAACAACAAAATAGGGGCTGCCCCAGGCAGGGAAACCAACCCAAGAGAATAGATGATGATGAGCTGCCCAAAGCGAGAAACCAGCTTGACAAGTTATAAGTGTGATACATAACCATAATTGAAAATAGTGCCAAAACACAGGAAATCTAGAAAACACCAGAAGATAACTGGAAAAAGAGACGAGCACCCAACAATTAGGTTGATGGTGAATTGTCATTCTTTTCTGGAGGGTTGGGTGGCTCTTCCACAATCTTGCAAACATAGTGTGACTCGTCCTCCTCCTTCTTGGAATCATGGGGCATTGATGGAGGGAGAAACAACACTTGGGCATCTAGCGAAAAGGAGGAGTTTGCATAAGTGCTGGCCTCTGCGTCCTTTCTGTCCTCGTTTGAGCTTGAACCTATACTGCTGCTGGAAGCGCTCTACACAGACAGGGCTTTCATTTTGCAAGGAGAGAAGGCTAGAGCAAACTGAATGGTTGATTTGCGAGGTCGCTTTTTGGGTCGGAGGCCGAAGGATTCAGGCGAAGGTCTAGGGAGATGGAGGGACAGATGGGTGGTGAGATTGACAGGGTTGAATAGGTTCGACTCCTTCCAGTCCACAGAAAGATCCAGCTCCCTGCCCGCGGCGGTCGAGGAAGGAGGCCTAGAGGGGAGTCCTCGCCCTCCAACTCTGCGACACCACATCCTGTGTCGTCTCGGCATGGCAGAGGCAAGCGAATGAGAGGAGCACAGAGGGGAGGGGGCGACCTCTGGAGCAACCGAGGTGCCACCACAGGGAAACGAAATAGAGTAGAAGGGCTGAGGCGTGACAGAGACACCATAGTCGATTGCACAAAGCTGAAGGGAAAGACGAATGGAGGAGGGTGGAGCAGGAGTGGCAGATTTAAGGGCCATGGGAGCAGGGCGAGGCAGGATGAGCATAATTAATGAACAACAGATGAAGGATGTTGAAAGGAAGCTGGCGAGGTGGAAAATAAATAAGCCATGCTCCAAAATTTATCATGGATAGGGCAGGTGCCCTACCACATGGCGCCCAAGTGGCACTCCGTCTCATCATCTAACACCCGCATCCGGGAGATCCTAGAACTATATTACAAAGCAACACAAATGGAATTAAATACCAGATAATCACATATTATCTTTAATATTCTAGTGAAGGTGTAAGTGTTAGTTTTTGTAGCATCAAATGTGTTCTAGCCATGAAATTTTGCGGAGAGGATAGAATACATGAGTTCTCTAATACCCGTAAATAATTTATGGAAATTCTGCCTAGAAGTGGCTTAATTATATTATTAAGGAATTTTTAAATATTTCCTAAGTCTAAACTTAGGGAATATGGTTGATTAATCAAAATTAATTAATTCAAAGCAAGAATCATATAGACACTCACACGAATCGACTCCAAGATGATCCTAGCAATCGAATGTTTCAATCTTGGATTTTTCTGCTCCAACATAGGATTATAAGAGGAGGTCGATGTGGTGATGGATAATACACTTGAGTGGTTCAATTTCATGAAAAAATCAATTTCTAGAGTAGCAGTAGTTAGTTGCTCGGGAGAGAGCTAGTGAGATCAAAGCAGTGAGGAAGAGGGGCATATACAGTGAAGCCAAAAGAAGAATACCAGATCTAGTGAGTGCATTTGCAGAGAGGTAGAAGAGCCATAGAGAGGTTGATGCAGAGGCAATGTAGTAGCCTCTAGAGGCAATTTCAATTATGGTGGGGAAAGAAGAGTTTCAGTGCCAGAAGCTGGACAGAGGTTCTAGAGGCCAGGAGATAAATTTTCCCAAACAACAACAGATTAGATGGCTTGAGGAGAAGCTGGTTAGAATTGAGTGCAAAAGGGAATGCGCCAGTGTGATGCAGTAGCTGCGTAGAGCCAATGTGGATGACTCACATGGAGTTGAGATCAGAGCCTAGATTTACATTTGGAGTGAGGAAATTTCCTCATTAGATTTTTCTTTCCAGTATTTCTTCGTAGGATTTCTAGTTTCAACATCCAGTTGTACTTAGATTATTTCACTTCTAATTAATAACAAAACCCTTATCTACTGCACCAATTTTCCCAAGTTGGGTTTTTCCGGGGATTATTGTCCAAAAATAATTGTGTTCATTTTATGTGTGTGTGCTAATATTTCTTCTAGCGTTCATTAGGGAAATTTTGAGGTCTAAAATGGGCCTCGTAAGGAAATGATAAAATAATAGATAAACCAATAATATAATATTTATGAATTTTCAATTCACTTTTTGCACCACAATCTATGTAACCATAGTTAAATTCAATTCAAAAGTTGTACCAAAATAAAATTAATGAAAAAATTGTATTGATGTGACAATAAATAAGAATGAGTTTTTCAAAAAAAAATCATTATCATTGAACAACTAATGCATTTGTCCTTTGTACTTAAATAACTTAAAATAAAATATAAATATAAATTTATAAATTATTAATTATATTATATGCTATTAATTAAAATTTATATTATTTAAATTGTATAATAACATGTAATATACTATATAAAAATAATATAATATAATATAATATAATAAATGTATAGGGATATGCATTGTTTCTTTCAAGAAATATGAAATGACAATAATATATTTTTATTCATAAAGTGTGAAATGACATTTATTATGAGTACTTTACTTTGATTTTAAAAGTACTTAGAGCACTACCATGGTTAACCATGAGTTTTTATCCACCATTGAGAATGTGAAAAATAAGTACTTTTAACTCAAGCAATGCCACCTCAACCATTAGGGATGATGTCATCCACTAAAATGTGATTGGTTCTCATAAAGTGAATTTTGATTGTACATTTTCCTTAGGAGGCCCATTTTAGACCTCAAAATTCCCCTAATAGTATTCTTCCGAAATTTTTTATTTGTAAAGATTGGAGTATATTTATTTTGATATTTTCCGTAGCATATAAATGGTTAATTAATTAACAATTAGGAGAAATAATATCAGTTGCTACAATAAGATTTCAGTTTTCGAAATTTTCACATGGTATCAGAGTGCAGTTGATCAGCCGGAGAGCTCTGAAGCGAAGAAGAAGAAATTTCATTATTCATTATGGGCAATAGATTGAAATTCCAAGAGGGAAATGCAATCACTTTGCCGAGAGGCCGAGTCAATTAAGGAGATTCATTTTCTTCTAAGAGAGGGACAGAAAAATTCGATCTGTCTAGATCGAGTAGCTCTAGAGGCAAAGGGAGCATCTCAGTATTTTCGTTGTACAGATATCTAGCTGGATGCAAAGGGTTTTGCAACAGTTACTAGAGAAGAACCCGCATCAAGTGGAAGAAGAGCATACACTGAGGGAATATTTCTCTCAGGTAACTTCTAGTCTCGGAACTTCAAATCTCCATTTGTAGATCAAAAGTAGCAGTTGTAGAGCCACACATTCTAGGAGGGACTGCGGGTAGCAGAGTAGCAGCCGAGCACAGGGGAAGAGGGATTTTTTGAAATTTTATCAGATATGGTCACTGCAGGGCTAAGAGATTAGGACAGTTTGGATGGTGATTCCAACTATGTCATCTGGAAGGCAAGAATATTCTTCCTTCTAGATGAATTTAGCCTGAAGGCATACATCAATAATGTGGTGGAAATTCCCATGGATTCAAATCAACTGAAGGAGTACAGAAAGGAGATGTCGCGGGTGAAGCGATTGATCCTACATGGATTCCGTGATCATGTTGTTTCACATATAGTTGGCAAGGATACTTCCAAGCAGTGTGGGATGCTCTTGCCACGTTGTACCAGGGTACTTCCAAGCAGTAGAAGATGTACCTCGAGGAGAAATTGGGATGCATCTAGATAAAAAAATGGGAAGGTGTTGACCCTTTCCACACCAAGATTCAAAAGGAGCTGATGTGACAGCTCCCGATCCCCCGGCTCCAGCGACCTCACCTTCTCTAGCGCGATGTGGACCCTGCCTCTCTAGCTGCCGACGGCAGCGGACAGCGACGGCTCCCGGTGGACGTTAGTGTTAGAGTCGATCTTGACATCCCTCCGTCAGAGATCAAAGCTCTTTGTTGCATTTCATTTTTAGGTGTCTCATTCCGCTCATTCATCTGCATTCCGTTAGGGGGCATGCCATTATCTGACGGAAGGGTCTCTTCACGAGTTTCCCTCATGTTTGTACCTACTGGGTTGGTCGAAATTTATCAAAATTCATTAAAGTTGATTTCAGTCATTTATAGTCATAGATGGTCTTGTGGTCAAAAAAGAGTCTTTCAGTTACTAGGTCTAGGGTTTGGTCTTCAGAATGTCAAATAATGCCCGCAGGCCATGAGGATGTCTTCAATAACTTTTCATTTCAAGATTTTCACCATTAACAATGCTCAAGGATGGTTCTTCTTCAAAACTCTGTTTTGAGGAAGAAATCGTCAAATTAATTGTTTGTAATAAATATGTATTTTTAAAGTTTTCCGCCATGAAGTACTTCAAATGCAGCCTCTGGTCATCCTTTTCCGAATTTCCATGACAAACATCCCTGCAGAACAGACAAGGAGATTCGTCATTCAGTCAAAGAATCAAGTGGGAGCCCAAAACAGAGTTAAGTGAAAAGTGCCAAAGTCTGCAAAATTGCAAAAGCAGGTTGTTTCAAAAGAAGAATCAAAGTCCATGCCATAGGAGATACTCTTGTGCTTCAATAATCCATTTACACGCTTAAGTCATCAAAGAACCAAGAGAAATAATAAAAAAAAAGCAAAATTAGTGATTTGGAGGCCGAGTTGTTGGTGAAATTGCTGCGCGGCGCGTTGGGCTGGTGCGCGGCGCACTTGGCCTGCGCGGTGCGTAGAGCCACTCTGCCCAGTGTAAAATTACACTGGCGCGACGCATCCAGCTTGCGCGGCGCGTTGGGCTGGGGTGCGGCGCACAGGGCCAACACCAAGATTTTCACATTTGCCTCCAAAAATTTCCAAATCAATCGGTCTAATTTCTCCATGTAAGTTAGATTGATCTTGTATGAGCCATTAAAAAGAGTTTGGTAATGTTTGAAAGTGAATTATAAGAGTTTGAATGCCAAACATAAACCCTATCCTCTTATAAAAAATTGCTCTCTCAGGGTTTGGGTTTGATTGTTAAAGTTTGATTTTTGTGCCAAGTATTTCAAATCCCATTCCTCACCTATGGTTCCTTTCTCCTTCATTGTCATATTATCGTTGTCAATCCCTTATTCCCCAAACATCCCAAATCACTTATCACTCTTCCTCTCATATAACTTATTCCCATTTGTCCCTATTCCTCAATCTTTTCACTTTCATCCATCTCCCATATCATTTGAAAAATTCCCAATTCCCAAACACAGTCAATTGATTGTCCCCACATTGTAAAACTCACTTCACTGAATCACATTTTTACCACTGTACTATTTCCCACAATTCACTATACCCACTGTCCCTTTTTTTTTACCACAATCCCTTCATATTTTGGCACATTTGGCATTGAAAACAAAACACCAATTCCTCATTTTCAAACCAAACATATACTTGACATATACCTTGCAAACACCATGGAGACGAACGCCGACACATCATCTGAACAAGACAGTGACTTTACAACTGAAACTGCATGCACCAGGAGGGCATTGAAACGTCGGAAAAGGCCTGATCCACTTCAAATCTTGGCCGAAGCTTATTTGGCTAAGCATGGGACATGATGGGAGACATTCACTGCAAATTTCAGCAAATTTGGAGTAAATTTTGTCATTTTTGAAATTTTGGTTGCAAAACAGGTTTTTCTGCCCGACGCGTCGCGCCACTCGACGCGCGCTTACTTTTGAGAGATCTTTTGGAGGAAAAATTTACATTTTTGGATTTTTTATGGTAAATTATGCATGCTCAGGAATGGCTGAGAGATTTCATCAAGTTCTGGGTGGTTTTAAAGGTCAAAAACACTCCAAAAATTGCCTTTCTGCCACTTTTTGCACCAGCAGGAACCAGTCTTGGGAGATTGCAGTTTTGGAGGGGCAAATGAACTCCAAATTGAAAAATTCCACTTGGGTTGGATAGCAGACAGACATGGATTTCCAACGAGCTATCATGAGCTCAATTTGGACTTTAGAAAGTGCCCCACAAATAGGCTCAAAGTGGCGCAGCACATTGAGTTTTCTGGCGCGGTGCATAGAGGATTTTGGTCCAATTTTTACTTTTCAGCACAGAAATTCGGCCAGTTTGACTAGTTTCACTTCTTGATGTAATTATTGATCTATATTGATGTAATTTTGTGGCTATGATGTAATTTTGGCTCATATTTACTTGTTCTAGAGGATTCATTCACTAAAAAGTGAAAATTAAGTGAATGGATCAGTTTCCTAGCATATAGAGGCAAGTTGTTTGGCTGCCTAGATTTTAGTTCAATGTTTAGAATTGGTTGAAACAACTCCTAGAAGGATGAGCTCGACCCCTAGAGGCATGGGAAGGGGTTAGGATGGTCTATATCATGTATTTTCTGAGACATTTTTAGGGGTGGATACTTGGGAATAGTTTGGCACCTCATTGTACATACACTTCTGCATTTTTGGCAAAGGAAAGACGAGGGTTTTGCAGCACTTGCTGGGATCCTTGTGGCTCTGAGTATTGATGATGTTTTTCTTCATGCATCTATAAGTTTCATTGATGTTTATGTATGCCATTTCCCTTCTCTTTGCTTTTGAATTAAACAAATGAGTAACTAAGGTAGAATTCATTAGTTTGCTGGTGCTCTGCCTTAAACTTTTGTTTAGTTTTATATGTTTTCGTTAGTTTGAAGAGGATCCTTGCAGCTTATTTCCCTCTTCAGCTCCTCAGCAGTATTTTCTATCCGTTCATTGAAACTAAGACATCAAAGCCATTGCCTTCCCTGCCCCAACTTGAACTCTGCAAGAATTTGGCCTCATCCCCAAGCCCAAAAATTTCCTTTCCCTTTTTCCAACAAAAACCCTTAAAAAATCATTCCAAACTCCTTGATTAATATACCTAGCCTAAAATTAGCACTCATTTCAGTCATCTCAAGCCCTATTGATACATTTTTCCTGAGATTGACCCGGAGAGAGCCCTCTCCTATTCTGGTAGGGCTAGCTACCAGACTGAGCGTGGTATGATGTTACCCTGAACTCTGCCTTCCTTCAGCCTAAGGTAGATTTGGGCTATAACATAGTGGCGACCATACTGGGGACGAAAATGGTTTGCTTGTTAGTGTTATTTTTTTTATAAGCTACAGACGGAGCCTGAAGTTATGCCAGGTAGCCTTCGAACTGCTCTTGCTCTGCGAGTGCATAGTAGATAAACGCTGCTTCAGTCAATCTTCGATCTAGTCTGTAAACGTAGCATCTAGCTTGTGAAATGCCCCAGTACATGTATCAAATTCAGATCTGATGGTTGATGGTGGACAACGATCAGACATAAGAAGGCTGAAATCTTTCACCTGGTGACTCCAACTCAATGTAGAGACTCCACTGGAGGACTAACTCTTTCTCTGAGAAAATGGAAGGATCTTACACTAAGTTCAGGTATCCAAAGTGGAATGGTATTCAGGATCTATTTTGCTTCCTTGCAAATTACTTCTTTGCTGTTCTTGAAGCTGTCCTGAAAGTTTTTCAGAATTTGTTGTATGATAAAGGTAATCAAAATCTTCACTCGACCTATTAAAAGAGTGTAAATACTGAGTTTCCCTTTGATCCTGGCCTCCTTACTTTTCCCACATCTTATGATGACTCTCTTCAGAGTGATGAGCCTAAAGAAAACGAGACTGATCCCGTAGCTCTTGTATATACTCCTACACCTTATATAGTCCCAGATAGGTATAAACCTCTTGTTTTACCTTCTATTCTTCATGCTTTCCCTAAAAATTATGACCTATATCTACCAAGATTTGACGGTGAATATAAAAATGTCAACGCTGAGAAACATGTGCAGAATGTTGAGACTTTTCTAGACCTTTTTGAAGTTGATGAAGAAGATTTTAGTATTAGACTTTTTGCTCTTTCTTTTCAAGGCCAAGTGAAGAGCTGGTTCAAAGCCCTACCTGATGCGAGCATCTCAGATTTCCAGTAGTTCGTCGAAGTTTTCCTTGACAGGTGGGTGATCGGACATAATCCTTTCCTTATTATAGAAGAGTATAACCAACTGAAAATACTGCCAGGGGAGACAGTACAACAATTTTCTACCAGATTTAACCAAGTATATTTTTCGATGCCAGCTGCTATAAGACCTTCTCCTAGATCTGCTCTCTTGCACTACTCGGGTGCCTTTGATCCGGAAATGGAGTTTTAGCTGAGAGAAAGGAATATTGCAACACTTCAAGAAATGCAGAACAAGGCAGTGAATGTAGAAGCTCATTTGCTGATCCGAAGGGCAAGGTTGAAGGAAGAAGAGATGGAAAACATGGATCCGGAGAAATCAATATCTTTAGAGGTAAAGCTTGACATGTTGGTAAGTGCAGTAGAAGAGATGATGCAAAAGAAAACCACAAAGAATGAGTATAATGTTGAAACCCATGGCTCGCTGATTGAAGAAGAACAAGTTGCTGATTCAAAACATTTTGTTTCTTATCCCAGTTGTCATAGTGATTGTTTTATAGATCATCTTGGAGAAGAGAGAGCTGTTGATTTGATGTGTATGCTTGATGATGTGTTTTATACTGATGATTTGCCTCAGTTTGATCAGTATGATGATGATTATGTTCTCCAAACAGAAGCTAATCTTGCAGACAAATCAACAGCTAGTTTGTGGAAGGAGGAAGTTCACTTTCAGTAGCTCGAATACAGTGATCAACCGATGCATATCAACTATGACAATGATGAGGAAAGTGCAGCAAATTTTGAAGTAAGTGAAGGATATTTTCCTTTTTGTTTTGAATCGTTTCAGTTCATCAGAGACAACTTCCATACAATCAGAAATCAATTGTCAACTAGTCTTGATCTGAACCATTTTGAGGGCAATAAAAACTTTGTTCAAGAATTTTCACATTCAGATTTGCAGCCCTGGAAACCCATTGATTGTCAAGTTGCAGATGAAGCCATGGAAGCTGGCACATGTGATCAAATGCTACAAGGTGACTCCGTACCATTTTGTTTTGAATCATTCCAGTTTTTGAAAGGTAAATTGCACAGTAAATCTTCAAATGAGCAGCCTATAGGAAATCGACAATCTCTCAGTTTTAATGTGGAGGATGAGGCAGATAGCGACGTTCTAGAGCAAGTTGTTGATGAGAAATCTTCCCCTGAAATGACTGATGAAATCATTCTTGATACAAAACCCTCCCTAGCTCCAGATTTACAGCCACCAAATGCAACTGAAGGTCAGATTACAGATGAAGTCGTGGGAGATGAAATACATGATTTGATGATGCAAGAGGATTATGTACCCTTTTGTTTCGAAGCATTTCAGTTTATAAAGCAGAATCTTCGTAATATCTCTCAAGAAAAAGATGAACAGTCAGTAAGATGTCATACAGTTTCAATGGACACATCGCAACAGTCTTCTCAAGTTTTTGATGATCCTATTGCTCGTGTGTTGGATGATGTTTGCTGTAAAATTTCTCCTTCATTAGCTAACCATGTGACAGAAAAGAATGTTGATAATAACCTTATTCAAAAGTCCCCTTCATTGTCTTGTTTAACAGATTTTTCATTACGAAGCTCACACCAATGTTTGCAGTTACATGAGGAGGTTGATAAAGGAGACTTTTGTTCTGTTTGGAATCAGCAAAAGAGTTTGATTATTCACAAAATTCAGGATCCTTTTGACAGCTTGCTGCAATCACCAAAGAAAGACAGTGCAGATGTGAGGAAAAGTTTAATATCCAGCCATGAAGATTACTTGGACCAGAGCAGTAATGTGTTAATGGAAATCAATAGCTATGTTTATGAAGATCCTTTCACAGTATTCTTGAGGACATCCAGTCAATTCATGCTTTGCAAGTTTGTCAGCAGTCAACTTGATTTCAAGTTTCCATGGGAGTTGCCTTTCGATTCTTTCCTTTTCCCGCGCATCAGAAAACATTTGGGAAGAAATCAAATAGCAGCCAGGTTGCTGACATGGTTGCATTGGTTGTTTCATTTCACTTGATCAGGTGATGAATGGAACAATTAGTGTAGGTTGTATTGAATAAGCTTCATATCGAGCATATTTTCTAGTTTGTTAGTTGTGTTTAAGTATTGAGTCAGTTTTTAGTTAAGTAAGAGTCAATTTGTGTCATTAAGTCATCAGTTTTCAGTCATGCATTTCAGCTTGAGTTTTTTACTCCATTGCCCAATGGACGAAGGCACTGTCTGCTCGCCTAAAGAATCTGTAGTTCTTGGCACCTCCAAGGAACTGGAGCTACCATCCCCATTGGAGCCAATGTTAGAGTCGGTCTTGACATCCCTCCGTCAGAGATCAAAGCTCTTTTTTGCATTTCATTTTTAGGTGTCTCATTTCGCTCATTCATCTACATTCCGTTAGGGGGCATGCCATTATCTGACGGAAGGGTCTCTTCACGAGTTTCCCTCATGTTTGTACCTGCTGGGTTGGTCGAAATTTATCAAAATTCATTGAAGTTGATTTTAGTCATTTACAGTCATAGATGGTCTTGTGGTCAAAAAAGAGTCTTTCAGTTACTAGGTCTAGGATTTGGTCTTCAGAATGTCAAATAATGCCCGCAGGCCATGAGGATGTCTTCAATAACTTTTCATTTCAAGATTTTCACCATTAACAATGCTCAAGGATGGTTCTTCTTCAAAACTTTGTTTTGAGAAAGAAATCGTCAAATTAATTGTTTGTAATAAATATCTATTTTTAAAGTTTTCCGCCATGAAGTACTTCAAATGCAGCGTCTGGTCATCCTTTGCCAAATTTCCATGCCAATCATCCCTGCAGAATAGACAAAGAGATTCTTCATTCAGTCAAAGAATCAAGTGGCAGCCCAAAACAGAGTTAAGTGAAAAGTGCCAAAGTCTGCAAAATTGCAAAAGCAGGTTGTTTCAAAAGAAGAATCAAATTCCATGCCATAGGAGATACTCTTGTGCTTCAATAATCCATTTACATGCTTAAGTCATCAAAGAACCAAGAGAAATAATGAAAAAAGCGAAATTAGTGATTTGGAGGCTGAGTTGTTGGTGTAATTGCTGCGCGGCGCGTTGGGCTGGTGCGCGGCGCACATGGCCTGCGCGGCGCATAGAGCCACTCTGCCCAGTGTAAAATTACACTGGCACGGCGCATCCAGCATGCGCGGCGCGTTGGGTTGGGGCGCAGCACACAGGGCCAACACCAAGATTTTCACATTTTCCTCCAAAAATTTCCAAATCAGTCGGTCTAGTTTCTCCATGTAAGTTAGATTGATCTTGTATGAGCCATTAAAAAAAGTTTGGTAATGTTTGAAAGTGAACTATAAGAGTTTGAATGCCAAACATAAACCCTATCCTCTTATCAAAAATTGCTCTCTTAGGGTTTGGGTTTGATTGTTAAATTTTGATTTTTGTGCCAAGTATTTCAATCCCATGCCTCACCTATGGTTCCTTTCTCCTTCATTGTCATATTATCGTTGTCAATCCCTTATTCCCCAAACATCCCAAATCACTTATCATTCTTCCTCTCATATCACTTATTCCCATTTGTCCCTATTCCTCAATCCTTTCACTTTCATCCATCTCCCATATCATTTGCAAAATTCCCAATTCCCAAACACAGTCAAGTGACTGTCCCCATGTTGTAAAATTCACTTGATTGAATCACATTTTTACCACTATACTATTTCCCACAGTCCACTTTTCCCCTTGTCCTATATTCCTCACAATTCCTCAAATTCATTTGGCACACATTTGGCATTGAAACAAAGGCACCAATTTCTCATTTTCAACAAACCAAATATCCACTTGACATACACATTGCAACACCATGACGGACACCGACACATTCAATGAACGAGATAGTGATTCCGCCACCGAACTGCATGCACCGGGAGGGCAATGAAACGCCGAAAAAGGCCTGATCCACTTCAAATCTTGGCCGAAGCTTCTTTAGTTGAGCATGGTACTTGATTATGGACCTCCAGCCCAAATTTCAAGGAATATGGAGAAAATTTTGTCATTTTTGAATTTTTGGTCACAAAACAGGTTTTTCCGCCCGACGCATCGCGCCACCTGACGCACGCTTACGTTTGGGAGATATTCTGGAGGAAAAATTTACATTTTTGGGTTTTTCATGATACATTATGTATGTTCAGAAATGGCCGAAGCATTTCATCAAATTCTGGGTGGTCTTAAGGGCCAAAAAAACCATGAAAATCACCTTTCTGCCACCTTTTGCACCAGCAGGAAGTATTCTTGGGATATTGAAGTTTTGGAGGGGAAAATGGGATCCAAATTGAAAAATTACACTTGGGTTGGATAGCAGACAGATAGGGCTTTCCAACGAGCTATCATGAGCTCAATTTGGACTTTAGGAAGTGCCCCAAATACAGGCTCAAAGTGGTGTGGCGCATTGAGTTTTATGGCACAGCGCATAGAGGATTTTGGTCCAATTTTTACTTTTCAACTCAGAAATTCGGCCAGTTTGACTAGTTTCACTTCTTGATGTAATTATTGATCTATATTGATGTAATTTTGTGGCTATGATGTAATTTTGGCTCATATTTACTTGTTCTAGAGGATTCATTCACTAAAAAGTGAAAATTAAGTGAATGGATCAGTTTCTTAGCATATAGAGGCAAGTTGTTTGGCTGCCTAGATTTTAGTTCCATGTTTAGAATTGGTTGAAACAGCTCCTAGAAGGATGAGCTCGACCCCTAGAGGCATGGGAAGGGGTTAGGATGGTCTATATCATGTATTTTCTGAGACATTTTCAGGGGTGGATACTTGGGAATAGTTTGGCACCTCATTGTACATACACTTCTGCATTTTTGGCAAAGGAAAGACCAGGGTTTTGCAGCACTTGTTGGGATCCTTGTGGCTCTGAGTTTTGATGATGTTTTTCTTCATGTATCTGTAAGTTTCATTGATGTTTATGTATGCCATTTCCCTTCTATTTGCTTCTGAATTAAACAAATGAGTAACTAAGGTAGAATTCATTAGTTTGCTGGTGCTCTGCCTTAAAATTTTGTTTAGTTTTATATGTTTTCGTCAGTTTGAAGAGGATCCTTGCAGCTTCTTGCCCTCTTTAGCTCCTCAGCAGTATTTTCTATCCATTCATTGAAACTAAGACATCAAAGCCATTGCCTTCCCTGCCCCAACTTGAACTCTGCAAGAATTTGGCCTCATCCCCAAGCCCAAAAATTTCCTTTCCCTTTTTCCAACAAAAACCCTTAAAAAATCATTCCAAACTCCTTGATTAATATACCTAGCCTAAAATTAGCACTCATTTCAGTCATCTCAAGCCCTATTGATACATTTTTCTTGAGATTGACCCGGAGAGAGCCCTCTCCTGTTCTGGTAGGCCTAGCTACCAGACTGAGCGTGGTATGATGTTACCCTGAACTCTGCCTTCCTTCAGCCTAAGGTAGATTTGGGCATAACAGTTAGAATGGACCCCACCCCGAGCACCTCCTCTGCTACCCCTCCCCCTGGCGTCACTCCTCCCACACCCGCCACCCCCACGACCCCCGACCACCTACCTCCATCAATGTTGCACAAATTTGATGGATAATTCTGCACGAGGGAGTTTTCGTTTTCAGTTTCTCGGTCGCGCGTTTCAGTTTCTCGGTCACGCCTCAGTTGCCAAGGAAGAGCATCAACGAGTAGCGGAATTATCCTTATTAATCAAGAAAAGCAGGCAGGTTGATTACGCAACGA
This sequence comes from Pinus albicaulis, assembly GCA_034641835.2. Lineage (NCBI taxonomy): Eukaryota > Viridiplantae > Streptophyta > Pinopsida > Pinales > Pinaceae > Pinus > Pinus albicaulis. The sequence goes on along the minus strand of CM076583.1, from coordinate 714,654,284 downwards.
TGTTATTGATGTTATGCACATGTTATTTGTTTGATGTTATGTTATGTTTGATTTTAATTGCACATTGTTCTTAATAAAATACATTGTATTTCAGAGGATATTTCTGCATTTGATTTCTGTATTTCTGTATTGCAGAATTAGTAATTATATCATGCTAATTCTGTATAGTCCAAACTAAATTATACCATGAGAAGAAATTAACACAAGATCCCCAAGGCTCTCAAACCCTCCACAGATTCGATTACGAAACCTGTTTCATATAAGCAAAGCCCCAAAATAAAATACATTGTTATTATGTTACAATTTATAATCCCGCAGTTGAAAAATTGTAGTCTTCAAAAAAAAAAATGGTTGTCCACAAGTTAAACCCAATATGCTTGATAATTGTGAGAAACTCTTTTAGTTGAGAAAAATATATTTGCTACAAAGTTTTGTTCACGGTTTAAAAAATAGGAGGCACATTTGCAACCTCTACCACCATTCCAACATTCTTATCACATTCTACCAATACATAGAAGCTCCCATAAATTAACCTTATAAAAGTTGGACTTGGTATCACATCGAGAAACTATATGGCATGTTTAAACCATGCCATAAACTGTATGGCAAGTATAAACCATTAATATTGGAGCTCTGCAGGGAAGGAACTGTGGGGCAAGAAAAATACATATATTAGAAGCCAGCGATGACGTCTCAGACATGAAAAGGGTAATGGAATGGGAATCTTGTGATAGTACTATCCTCTTTCAATGCAACATACAACCTAATTTACAGCGCCTACAGTGTAAAATGTTGAAAATACAGTGTAAATTTGTTTTCCTATAGGTGCTGTAAAATCATTTTCCAGCGCCTATAGGAAATACATTTCATGCTTCCATTAAAGTATAAGATGTGGGTTCTTTGATTTCATACAGAACATGGACCTATTTTATCCACCCACATAACTAAAATGAATCAGTTACTTTTCATATGGATCTCTGTCATATTTTGATTTTATTTTTCTCAATCTATGTAATTAGTTTACCTTCTTAATTTTCTTAAATGATTTTTCTTTTTAATAAGGAATGAGTGGTAAATTTGTTTTTCTATTTTATGTGACACCTCTATTTCACTTCCCTGGATAATGTACCTTGTTTCTCTTGGTACAACCATATTTCAATTTTCCATCTGCATTCCTGTCACAAATATGAATACATTGTATGGGGGTCTCTAAAGCCCCCAGTACCAAGTTCAACATGTGATTGTATTAATGTACATCATATGATTGTATTACTGATCAATCATAGTACCAACTGTTTCAATTAGGGAAAACTTCCAATGGAGTCTTGTGGCCCAATGGATCAACTTTTACACCGTTTTTCCCTTTCTTTACAATTAACTAAATCATGCGTTAATTAACCAGCAGCTCAGCAATCAATTATCATATCTATATACATAATTACATGAGCAGCATATAAACATGAGAGCAAACTATCAACACATGAACATCATCAACCATGAACAATGAATAACAATACTCTCACAATCACTTTTACAGGGCTTATAGAAATACATCAACATATGATCAACTTAGTAATACAATCATAGTACCAATTGTTTCAATTAGGGAAAACTTAGTGCACCCATCAAAGGAAAATCATATATCCTACATGGGGATAATTACACATATTATTCTTTTAAGAGTTTCCTGAATTCAATACAGAGCAGATCTATTTGGATCTTAAATTTGTCAAACTCAATGCATTCTCTGGTAATAGAAATCTTAGTTGTGTGAATGCTTGTTACATGTATCATGGCACTAATAGATTCACTTGGTTTTGTGTGTTGTTTACTTTATAGTTTCGTAACTCACATTTGAGTTAGTTTGCTGCTTTTTCAAGGATGCTGGGAAGTTCCTAAAACTTAAATCTGAGATTATGAGCAATCTGCTGGTCCCGTGGAAGAATGTGCTCAAATGGGTAGCCCACCTATATGTTTCATAATCCCACCCATATATTGATCTATGAGAGTGCAATAGGTGACATCATAGGATTGAACTTAGGTCACATCATAGGATTGAACTTAGGCCACATCATTCTAAGGATGACGTATCTAGATGGAACAACATACCCTAATTTGATGTACATTTAAAGGAAAAAAGGAACTTGGGCTAAGAAGGGTTGTGAATTTTATTATTGCAGTAAAGAAGCCTCTTCAAATTATAACAAGTCAGATCAATATTGGGTTGATGGCTGTGGTAAGACATAAACTTCTAAATAGAGATATAGTTGTGGAGTTGCAAGTTAAGAGGAAAGATGTAGACAAAGAGTGGTCAAGCATAGAATGCAAGAGTCCTTAAGTGGAGGAAGAGATGAAGAAATCACTATTGAAGTATGATTGAATGGCAATGATTGAATACATTAGGTTTTGAAAAAGGATCTTCGTCATTCCATGGTGGGGTGGAATGAGTTTTCGTGAATGAAATACAAGAGGAAGTGCATAAAAGTTTTGGCTAACTCAGGTGAGGATTTCAAGATGTTTTTGGAGAAGTTATCATAATTTTGATGAATGCTGTGTGAATGGGAACACCAGGTATCATGGAAATTTGTAGCAGCAGATATTTGGAGAAGGTTTAGCGAAATAGGATGAGATTGAAGAAAATACTAAAGATTAGTTAGTCTCCCTGTTAGTTGTGAAGGAAGAATAGGAAGCCTTTTTTTATTAGATAAAGTTTCACAATTAGGACCATGTGGTTAGTGTTTTTTTTCACAAATGATAAAAAAGGTATTGGTCCAACTAATTAAGCAATGCCAACGAAATTGGTTTTGTCAAATACGTGGGTTGAAATCTCCATACAATAGAAGTATTTTGGTTTAATATAAATAAGCAAAAGTTGCTTTTCGTTTTTTGAAGAAGCTTATGCTCAATGAATAATAAGTTTCTGGAGAACCTGTGTTAATAATCTTTGGACATTTCAAAGATTATTAACACAGGTTCTCCAGAAACTTATTTTTCATTATGAATTACAACTGTGAAAATCTGCATTGCAAAAAAAAAAGGTTATGCTTTGCAAGTTATTCTAAGTCACACCAATAAGCAAAGTTTCATATGATAAGGGTGTGAAAAATTGGAAAAATGGCATATATTTCAACTTTATAATTAGGACCAGCAAAAAGGTTGACAAGTTTATGCACCCAACAGGGACTAGTATGCAATTCTAGTATGTGCTCATTTGCAATTTAGAGCATACAGGTGTAGGTGTAGGTGTGGTGGGTTTAGGATTGGTTTGGTACAGTGCGTTGAACAAAAAATTTAGAATGTAAAGGATATAACTATGTGTCATACTACTCAAAAATAGAAAACCATCAAATGAAGAATCACTAGTGTGTTAAAATTCAAACCTGGAAGATAAGACTTTGGATCATATATATGGAAAAATTGGATAAGGGGAATCCACATTGTAATACAAGAGGTAATACAAATCAAATATCCAAATATCATACCAATTGATTCTCACTGCTATTGATTATGATAGTCCTACTTCTTGATTCCCACACATTATGAAAAACATGAACCAATAGCATATAAAACAAACACACAGAAGCTTCCAATATATTAGATTGTTTTCGGAAGTTGGTATACCAAAACATAACATTAGAAGAACCATAACATTAACATTCATAAAGGTTATAAAACTCCAATCTTCACATCTTTCAGATTTCAGCAAGCTGTGCTACTTTTGCAAGGATTTTGAGGGGGTTGTTGTCGGCCACTGCCCTCCTCGCTCTTTTACCCTTTTTCTGAACTGTTTGTGATTTTTTTTTCACTTTCTAGTGGAAGCTCATCAATAATCAAAATTAGTTCCTTCAGTTTGGGATTTAACTTGGCTTTCAACCTCAACCTCAATTTGTTTGTAGGCCTTGTTCGTGGCCTCTTACAGTATTCTATTGCATGCTGAATTTCTACAATTGTTTCATCTTTTGTTGTTCTCTTCGACTTCTGTTTGCTGCCATCTATGCCTCCTGTTAGGGTTGTCAACGGCTTTTGCAGCAGCTTGATGACTGCTCTTGGCCTCTGTAGGTAAAGCCCTTTCCTTCCTATGTTTTCTAGGAAGTGGCTGTCTCATTACCCTCTCACTTGACTGTTGTGCTTGCTTCTTTAAAGCATGAAAGTACAGGATCTGAATGAGGCCATGGTGGTAGACATCATGGGGATATAAAATATTCCTTTTTCTTGCACAAGCAACCATTTTTATTAAGCTCTGATGCAAGAAATAAGGGAGATTCATCTTATTGAACCCGACCATGTGTACCAGAAATCTCATGTGATAAAGGAAGACCTTAGAGAAACGCCCATCACATGTGAAATAAAGCTGAGTCTGCCACATTGGGTTTTCCCAATCTGGTTTTAAAATGCGAGAGTGGACCCCAACGCTCCAGCAAGGGTCATGGAAATTGTCTTTTAGGAAGAAATTCAGGTTTACACTCTGTATTGGTTTCCTTTTGAACCACCTTTCTCCCTCAGTTGCTATGTTTGTTGCTTCTGCAATTCTTTCCTCTGTTACAAAAAAGAATAGCCCCTCAACCTTCGCGTTGTTACCATCAAAAGTATCAACGAAATCAGAAGAATGTTCCATTTTATGCCCATTGAACAACTTAATGATGGGCAACCAGCCTGCTTTGTTGAAATATGGAAATTCATCAACACCATAAAGTTCAAATACACAAGCTCCATCCGGCTCATAACGATATAGGTGCCCACTCTTGCCCATATGTCACAAAAACATGAGTAGTGATCAGAAATATAGTTTAACTAATGCAACAAGACAGTCATAATGTGCATTAAATTTACTTGATGATGTTACATTCCAAACAAACAAACTGAAACAAATAAACACCTAACAAATATTTTAAGCTTAGTTGTTGTTTAAATATGAATATATATTTTTTATTTCAATTAATAGGTTCAATGAGATGACAGGAGCCTTGCAATGACTGCCTTTCTTTATGAAAATAAAAGTTTGTCTCATTCTTTTAATGAACTCATGATTGATAATTTTGGAAGTGTTAGTAAGAGGAGGAACAACAACCACCCTCTTTGTATCCAGTGCAATTGTGATGGTTATTGTGAGCATATATAATCGTGCTCTAAGTATGGTTATAGAATAATTATAGGTTATTGATCCAAATAGTAAGTTTTGATTATAAAATACCAGTGCAATGATAGTTTTTGGAATTTACAAGTGCATATCAGATTCCTTTCAAAAGGGGCGCTCTAGGGAGTTATATGACTTCTACTATAGGCCTCCCAAGTTAATGGGACAACAAAGCAAACGTTCTAAGTGTAGAATCAATCTAAATATGAAAATGTAGTTTTTATTTCAATATAATAAGTGCAATGAGATAACTAGAGAATTCCAATGAATGTCTTGGCTTCTACAAGGTAAAAGTTTGTTTGATTCTATTGATGAACTCATGATTGAAATTTTTGGAAGTATTAGTAAGAAGAGGAAAAATGCACTCTCTTTGTATCCCATGTGGTTGTGGTGGTTATCATGAAGAGTATATCAAATGGCGTTGAAAGTATGGTTATACAAAAATTGTAGGGTACTTATATGAACAACTAGTTTTAATTTAAAAGTACTCCTATAATAATAAGACTATAGTCTTACAATGGCGATTTATAGACTCTAAGGTGCATAGTATAGTCCATTCAAATTTTTTGGTTAGAGATTTTGCTCTGAAATAGATGGAACTTGATTCTCCTTGGCTCATCTCTTTGAGTTTGCAAATTTGGCAATGATCAAATAAAATATCTCAATGTTAATGTTGTTTATCAACTCTCTTCCCTGTCTTACTTTTAGCAAGCTCTCCTCTGCTTACATATTTATTGCAAATGTAAACATGCCATATAGTTTCTCGATGTGATACCAAGTCCAAATTTTATAAGGTTAATTTATGGGAGCTTCTGTGTATTGGTAGAATGTGATAAGGATGTTGGAATGGTGGTAGAGGTTGCAAATGTGCCTCCTATTTTTTAAGCCATGAACAGAACTTTGTAGAAAATATATTTTTCTCAACTAAAAGAGTTTCTCACAGTTATCAAGCATACTGGGTTTAACTTGTGGATAACCATTTTTTTTTTTTGAAGACTGCAATTTTTCAACTAACGGATTATAAATTGTAACATAATAACAATGTATTTTATAGATCCCATCTCCGAATGCACATGAAGTGTGGTTTTTAAAGGTACTTGAGTTATGCTTGAACCTCGAGTTTCACCATTTCAAAACAAAACAATGTTTGATAATTATATCATCAAATATTTTTTTCATCCAATTCTCTATTTAAAATCTAACCATGCATTCATGGTTTAAAGATGAAACTCATATTGATAAATGTTTGTGGGAACTCCCTCTATGAACAAGCTTATTAAGAATGAGTCATTTTTATTGGGCACCTTTCAAAACTTAATGTGAAGGAGGTTTTCCAAATATTGGTGATTACATGGGCTAAGGTTCAATTCTGAATGGTACTCAGTATCCTGACACTCAACAATACAAGGGTTTGGAAGCGACTAGTCAACTTGATTAATTGCAGACTATCTATACCTTCTGCTTGCCCATGCCAGCTGTCTGTGAGGTTGGGGAAAGGTGCAGGCCCCTCCCATCTTTCATGTAAATCGGTAGTAGAAAGGACGAGAAAATCGATCTTGAAGAGTTTCCCCATCAGCATTTCACTTTTAGTGGGATCTATATGCCAATTGTATGCCTTCCAAAAAGCTGGTAAATATCCAGGCCTAAAGGGTGATATTTCATAAAGAAATTATTTAATTTTTCCAGAGTTCTGTAAACTCATGCTGTGGTTTTCCATTTTATTGGGCTTTGGAAAAGGGATCTGTATGCCAATTGTATGCCTTCCCAAAAGATGGTAAATATCCAAGCCTAAAGAGTGATATTTCAGAAAGAAATTATTTAATTTTTCTAGAGTTCTGTAAACTCATGCTGTGAGTTTCCAATTTATTGGGCTTTGGAAAAAGGAATAGTCTCGGAAGGTCGATGGCTTTTACATGGTAGGTTAAGGGTCCTATGTATTTTACATTGACTTTGGAAGCTATTAAAAACCACAGAACATGGTAGACAACATTTACTCTTGCATAACCATGATAACATAAAATAACATTGAAAACCACTAACAAAACAAAACAACTTCACCAAAAATCCAGCGTTTACTCCCACCATAACATTGAAAACCACTAGCTAACCAAAAAACTTTACCAAAATCCCAAAATTTACTCCCACCATATGCATGAGAGCATAGAAAAAAAGGAAAATGGTAAACAAAGGAGCCATCGCCAAAAATACTCACATTTTATCTCAATCAAATACATTAATTCAATTGCAATCTACCATAGAAGTTATCAAGAGCTAAACAAAAGCAGAGCATTTATGTTTTAAACCATTCAGACCAAACCAAGCCAATCATAAAAATCAACAAAATATGATGAAAACAACAACCGTGTAAATTTTGTTTGATTAGGACGAAGTTCCAACAATGTACATATGACGATTTCTCATTGAACATTACAGATAGCCTAAAACTACAGGGCACAAAAAACCCAATTTACATTTTTTTTTCTTCGTTTTTTGGCTAATTTTCTTGAACTTAATCTACATAATTCATGTGTCTATCCTGGTATCTTTCCTAAAGATATATATCTTTCAAAACGTTTACAACCTTCATATCCTACAAGTTCTCTTTTGTTCTCTGCACTCCAACAGGTTAATCCTACATATAATGTCCAAAAAAGATGCCTTAATTCAAAAAAGTCGATGCCATTTACCATATCTTCCGATAATTGTAATTCAAGCAGGGGAGGGGGAGGCATGTATTTATGTAATAAAATTGATACATTTTAGTCCAATCGATCATGTTTTCAATACCCTAAGCTATCATGAACTGCAATAAAAAGTTATTAAGGCACAATTCAGGGTATCAAGATACATTCCACTATTGATAATGGGGCCTATACTATGGGTACAACTCATGAATCCATTAAGACTGGTATCAAAACATTATCAAGGTTAACAAATGTGACCTAAAAAATTTTAGACCAAACCTGTGACACCCATGTATTGATATCCAAAAAAAGGGGTTGATCAAAACCTTAGAGAATAAATATTCACCTGCTTATGAGAGCTACTGCAGTTTCCTAGACAAACAAGATGGTGACCAAAAGGAGAAGAAAATTGGCTACAAGTGACAATAGAGTGTACCGAGATTTCTCAAATAAAATCCATTTCACAGCAGATCCTACATAGTCAAACACCGTCCTCAGAAACACAGTATGCAACTCTTCCTATCAAATAAAAAATAGCATATAACATTCACAAATAATGCAGTTACTGAGGTGGTGTTAAGCTAAATCTATTCAAATCGTCATATGAACCAGCAGAATGGGAACTTACTTCTGATTCTAATCCAGATGTTGAATATTTCTTTGTATATAGTTCCAGTGATGAAGAAAATCTAGATATATTTCTTTGTATATAGTTCAGATCCTACACAGTCACCGTCCTCAGAAACACAGTATGCAACTCTTCCTATCAAATGAAAAATAGCATACAACATTCACAAAGAATGCAGTTGTTGAGGCGGTGTTAAACATCAGCACTTTGGAGCACATAGGAGCGGTGTAAGACATCCGCACTTGACGTGGACCTCCATAAGGACCGGTCCCAACCACGTGGAGAAAATGTGATGAAGGTGGACAAGAACCGGTCAGACCCACATCACATCCTATGAACTGTTATAATTTTTATTTTGTAACCTTATGGTTAACTCTAATTATTTGATACGACCAATAAACTATTCTAGCCCTATCAATGTTTTCAAATCGAGATGTAGTTGTGATAGAACATTACATTTATTTTATTGTCAAACTAGGTTTAGGAGTTAAATATTGAGATGGAGTAAACCATATAAGAAAAAACATATTCAATAATAATTAACTATAGCTTTGAAGACCTCCTTATGTATTATCAGAACGTACCATAAACATATTTATATTTCAATTTGTATTGTTCCTATAGGGAAATTAGAACATATTATATATCAGTTTATATTTTTTTTGGTTCAGCTTATGGGTAGAAGAAAGAATATTTTAGCAACTATATAACTTCATTTATTTTATCCTTGCACAATGCCAAAAAATGTTAGATTATAAAGCTCATGAAATAATTTCAAGTTGTTTTGCATTGAGTTATTATTGGATGATGGTTAAGATAATCACTCAACCACTTCCTCTCAAACTTTATAAGTTCTAGTAAGGATTTATAAGAATTTTATCATTTCCTTGTGTTATTTTAGATCTTATGGATTAGAGAGGCTAGTATATGTATTTTTCTTTTTTTTAATTGAATTAGTGCATGGTTGATTTTATGGAATTTTGTTAATCCTTGGAATCACGGAATGACATATTTTTCCTCACATTGACTTTCTAACAATCATTAAATGATGTCAACTATGTTAGTGATTATAATGATATATATAAGAATGAGGGAATGAGTAGATAAACCAAAACTAGCTTTGAAGGTTACTTCAAATTTGGACTTGCTCCTAAAATGACCACCTTTCCCATTACCAGGACCATTGCCATGTCAAGGAGGTGGCCACTCTCTCATCAACCTGCAAATACCGTTCCTATTATGGAGCAGAGCAGGGGCTTGCAACAAACATACTTATACTAACAAAATTAAAATCTCTACTCATCTTGGCCAGAAGTGTCTTTCCTATTCCAGGAGCACCAGTCAATAGAATTCCCTGCAGAAAAATTGTATTCTTGGGTGAAGAAAATAAGAAAAAAAAATGCAATGCACTTGTTTAAAGGGTAGAAGAAGGAAATTTACAGTATGCTTAATTTGCCAAGTATTGATGACAGTGCATGTCAACATACAATACATGATTGAGTGACATTACCTCTATTTCTATGCCTTTGACTGTTGATAATGAGTGGATGTCCTAGGACTCAGGAGTAACAATAGGGTCATCTCATTGTTTCAGTAACCAGATTAATAATATTATTAATCCATTTCCTAGCACATACCCAATGTGCATTCACTATGAAAGTAAGCAGCTAGAAAGGAAGACCCTCCTCAAGGAGGCTGCATCTAATCAGTTTTTCAGTGACTTGCCTTTGACCACCTTTCCCTTTACCAGGACCATTTTTGTCTCATTAGTTGACCACCTTTCCCATTACCATGGATGGTTGACCTCTCCATAGTTGACTTGGTGCAGTCCTAGGGCCATCTCCTAGGACTGCAAGACAAAATCCTCAAGCCTGAATTAACCTAGGCCTGAAATGATTTTCCAGCACCTTGGAAAATGATTTTCCATCACGTACACGAGTACTTGTGCTCCTGTAGGTGCTGGAAAATTATTTTCCAGCACCCTGGAAAATGATTTTCTAGCACGTACAGCAATACTAGTGCTCCAACACGTTGGAAAATGATTTTCCAGCACCTTGGAAATTGATTTTCTAGCACCTACAGCAATACTAGTGCTCCAGCACCTTGGAAAATGATTTTCCAGCACCTAAAGCAGTACTAGTGCTCCTGTAGGTGCTGGAAATTGATTTTCTAGCACCTTGGAAAATGATTTTCCAGCACCTACAGGAGTACTAGAAATCATTTTCCACTACATCATTTCATGGATATGCAATTACTATATTTCTTGTTGTATATGTACAAATCACCTTCTCATCATTTCCAGCTCCCTAATATGTTTTCACATTTTTTTGCAGACAATCATCCAGCATGGGGAAAAAATGGAAGTCAGTCATGGCTCTTGAGGTGCAAGACCCAAAAGACAAACTCATTTTTTCTAGTAAAGATTTAGTTTGGGCTGAAATCTACAAAGAAAACATGAATATTGATCGTGTTACAAAAATTCCCAAAGAAAGAGTTGATGATTTTAAAAAAGAAGAGGAATCGAATCCAGATGATCCATGTTCCTTCCTGCATCTACAAAGAAAACGCCCGAGTGCAAGAGCCTTACAGTATGAGTTGTAAGTATTTTAGAACTACATTGTTTAGATGTTGATATTAAATATGCTTTATATTTACCAGATTTGGTGACATTCCTATAATTTATTTTGTAGTTATCATTGCTCATATGGTCCAGCTGACAAGAGAGAAGAATGGAAAAGCAAAGGAAGGAAGTCATATGCCAAAAAGAGGGGATGTCAATGCCATTTTATTGTAAAGATTATGGTTCAAGATCCCAACATAGCAGTAATAACATACAATCAGTATGATCACGAAGATGGGAAAGGATGGCCTTGTCATGGTAAAGACAACACTTTAAGTGATGATGTTACTCAGAGAAATCCAAGACTTTCAAAGGATATGATTTCTTATTTAGAAAGCTGTTATTTTCTTCAAATTCCAATTGAATCTGTTTGTAAAATACATATAAAGAAATATCTTGACATAGATGCTACATCCAGAGATAGGGATTTCTTCTTACGCAGAAAAGATGTTGTAAACATTTATAATCGTCTGATAAAAGAAAGTTATCAATTGCATAGCAAAGATGAAATGAGTGTGAATCTTTGGTATCAAAGAAACTAGGATGATTTCTTCTTCTACCATAATCCCAATGGTGCAAACATCCCTTTTATAGCTGGAATACAAACAAAATGGATGTTGGAAACTATGGTCAAGTTATCCCACAATAGTTTGATAGCCATGGACTCAACATTCAGTACAAACAAATATGGGGTGAGTTTTTTTCCAATGATTGCTTCAATAAAATCATTTATGTTAAAATTAACTTCATTTCATTTAAAATGAAAGTATCAGTTGTACACGCTTGTGGTCTTTGATGAGCAACAAAGTGGGGTACCAGTTGCCTGGGTGGTGATGTCACGTAATACATCAGAAGATATACAATTATGGCTGGAGAGCCTTATGTTTAGGTGTTTTCGGACTCGTCCCGATTGTAGGGTCAACGCCTTCATGGTTGATGATGCTATGGCTGAAATCATTGCTTTGAGGTAACATCAATATTCTTATTTGAAATTTGAAATTGCATTTGTTTTAATAATTTCTCAAAATGAATTAAATGTCGCAGGAGAATCACGAAATGTGAAGTGATTTTGTGTATTTGGCACGTAAGGAGGGCATGGCTCAAGAATTTTAATCGGTTGGTTAGCAACTCAGAGAAAGAAAACGATGTGTTCAATGAACTTGGCCATATCATGAAATATTGTTGTACTGATGAAGTGGATGATGCAATCAATGATTTTTTCGTCAAATATGCAACTAAGTAGAAGTTTTTGGACTATTTCTACAAGACTTGGATTGCCGGTGACAAGATTCGTAAGTTTGCATAATATTCCTTCTGTGTTGTATGTTTGTCATTTATGTTGGACAAATTATATTTACTAATTGAATATTTCCATGTAGGCATGTGGGTTAAAGGCTGCAAAGATTTTCCTCACACAAAACAGGAGACAAATAATGCTGTGGAATCATACCACGGTTACCTGAAGTCAAAATTTCTATGTGATAAGTGAAAGAAATTTTCTTGTAGAATGGATTGGCTATTCTACACTCTCCTAAAATTTATTGAGCTATGTTATCGATTCAAGGCAATTTTGAAAAAAGAAGGATATTATAACAACCACAAGAAAGAGATGCAGCTTGAATCATCAATGGAAAAGGCTAGAAGAATTCCAAATAGTGATTGCTGGCCTCATGAGAGCATATCTCATGCTTATTGGTTAAGGAGTCAAAGAAAAGCCAATAAGGAATATCTTATCATTTTTCATCGCATAAATTTTATCACTTGCGATTGTCCATGGTCTATTCGGGGGAACATTTGCAAGCATTCTATAAAGGTAGATTGGTTTCATTCCTCCTTGATGGATTTAGACCCTTTGTTTGATCTTCATACCACACCCAATCAGTTGAATGCCCCTTTTGAGATAAGTACAGAGGCGCCAAACCTTCCTGCAGATACTATCCCAACCAATATTGAAGATGACAATGTTGAAGAACTTGGTGTGTTGAGAGAGGAGTTGTTTGGTTATCTAGACCTGATTCGAAATAGTCCTCCTTCTACTGTGAGCAAGACAAAACATTTGATTGATCTGGCTAAAAAATTTGTGGATGATGCTAATAATCTTAATATTATGGATTATGACTTCGCCCGTGGTTTGGGTGCTTATGAGTCATCCTTGAAGAGGAAGAAGAGTTTCCTTAGTCCAAAAAATAAAAATAAAAGGAGAAGGAATGTCACCTTGAATATTGATTTGAATGTATCTGCATCCAAAGATGAACCATTTCAATTTCCACACCTCAACAGGCGTGGTCGTCCTCCCTCCAACAATGCTTCCTCTACTGTTCCAAGTAAGTTCTATAGGGAGACGATATCAGTATGTTTAGATCAAATTCATGATCTTCCAAGTCTGTTTCTATGTTTAGATCACTTTGTCGATTTTTCAAGTTTGTTGCAATGTCTTTGATCTTTGCTATTTCTTTTAGCTTAATGTAGTGTTGTAACATTTGCAAGGCCGCGACATCCGATTAATGCGATTATAGATGAAGGATGTACACAGACCCACAATCAACCTTTTGATCACATGAGTCAAGGTACATTTGACGAGATTGCTGATTGATCTACTATGTATTCTGATGCATCTATTATTTGACATGTTATTTTTTTCTCTGATGGAAACTGTGTTGTCATCTTACAAACACAGCTGGTTTGTCATTGGGGCCCCCTCGACCAGAATAGGATTGGGCCACTGACATCACGGAAATTGGTGAATTTCCATGTTTGTTTGCATGGTCTTCGCTCCTAACGTTTAGCACTGGTTGTTGTTAATGTAGTGCTAGAATGTTTGCAGGGCTGGAGCGTCCAATTAATGTGATTTCAGATGAAGGATGTTCAAAGACACACTATAACTATTTTTATCAGATGAGTCAAGTTGCTTAGGACGAGACTTTTAATTATTCTTCTCTGTATTCTAATGCATTTATTACTTTACATGTTATTATCTTCTCTGATGAAAAATGCATTGTCATGTTACAGACACAACAAATTCTTCAATGGTCCCCCTCTATCCGAAGATGATTGGGTCACTGACATCACCGAACTTGGAGACAACACAGAAATTGGCTTCAAAAAAAAGTTGTGATAGAAATTGCCTCTTTTTGTTTATTGTCCGACATACCGATTCATGGTGGAGTGGCCAAATTTGGTTACATGTGATTCCTAGTGTGGAGCACTTTGTTGTTATGGCTATATTGGTTTCCCTAGCTAGGGTTAGGAGAGCTTAAAATTATTCCAGCTTCTATATAAATGAAAAGAATACATCAGGAATTCGATGATGCAGTTAATGGATATTTGTGGTTTAATTTTAAATGTTATGTTGGAAAAAAATAAATTTGCTTGATAGTACTGTAATACATAGGCACATTTTCATTCAGTAGCATAATTGGCATGCTTTTTGCAAATGCCTCAAACTGTTTTGTGATTTCAAATTTCACTACAACATTTTTATCTCCATCCTTTGGTCAAATGTGTTTGAGGAGAATGAAACATTAGATGGTGGAGAAGTAATTGAAGGTATCAAAGTGGTTTGGGAATTCAAATGCTTGTTTGGCACAATTTTATCTCCATCCTTCAATCATTTACTTTCAGAGATTGGATTTTGGAGAATGTTAATTCAGAACATCACTTTCTTTATTCATATATATACTACATGAGAAATAGCATTAATTTAATCTTCAACTGATACATTGAATCCATACGCAAATTTGGTCAGTCTTCATCTCCAAATAAAGATAGAACCCATTGCACCATTGTCTATCTGCAAATTGCTGTTGTTGTGGATGTTTTACTTGCTGTTGCTGCTGCAAAGCCATTGAGTTGTAGAAATCCATATTCATGGATTGTGAAAAAGAAAAAGGGGCCACCAACATACCTCTTTAGGTTTTATCCATTACATATAAAATCACTATTAAATCTCTAATATTATTTTTACACTGCATTCTATTAACCATTATGACTAAGAGGCATACTAACTAGGATGGCTATGTGACTTATTAGCCACAAATTTCCATGTGACTTTTAAGCAACAACTACAATTTGTTCTGGAAACACTGAGCTCATCATATTTCAGGCATTGATAAGCAAATTTTTGATATGGAGACCACATTCCTGAATGAATACAGTGGAACAACTCAAATAGAATAGTGTGTGGTAGGAAGTCATTGTTTTTCTGGTTATATTGAGCCTTTGTAGCTTTCTACATGCAGATTAGCTTCATGAACAGGTGAGCAAGTGCTGCCCTATTGGAGCCAGTCCGTATTGATGCTGTTTCAGATTGAGCTGACTATATGTGACTTTAAAATGCAATTTTTTTAATTGATGGAATGATATGAAAGAGATCAAAACTCTGTGATAAAAATTTACATGAGAATTGAACAGTTGACTTGCATTTGACATTGTGGGTTTCTGATGCAGCCACAAGTTGTGTTTACCCACAATATATGAATATCAATCCAAGTCTTCATACATTTCAAACAAAACTATCCCAATCATTGATGATATTTTATTGATGATATTTTATGCGGAATCTTTTCACATTATCCCAATTATGATGTTAACCATAACAAAACATCTTCCTTTTAAACTTTACGTTTATAAACAACATGAAATCACCCACCTTATGAATATTCGTATTTACGAATATTCAACTTTGCATTAAAACCCAAAGTATCATCACACACACACACACACACACACACACACACACACACACACACATATATATAGATATAGATATATATATAATGGCCCACGCTTACCAACTCACCTTTAAACAATGACTATGGGTAATATCTTTAATACCATATTAAATATTTCTTTAATATGCCCTCCACCAATATTTTACCTTTAACGAAGTCAAAGATGACTTGAATTTCACTCTTGGTTACAAAACGAAGTGCTGACAAATGTTATATTCGGCCCCACAGCTTTCCAACAAATGTTTCCACCGTCGATCATGCACACTCATCAATCCGACGGTAATTGCACATTAAAAAGAATGAAGTTTAAAGGTTCAATCCTATGCAAAATAGGCGGTATTAAAATGCCACATGTCATCTCTTAACCAATATCGCACTCATCAACTAAACATCGCTTCCCGTTTTCAACCTACGCGAAAACCACATGTGGTTTTATAAAACCATATCTTCATACCTCTATGCCATCGTGTCTGCTTTCATTTGACTTGGGTTTCTGAATATAACTATGGTTCCAACTTGAAAGAATTTCACAGCAGCCATACCATACATCTTCACTATTTCAGCGATGCAAATATTTACGCAGGGTTCCATAAATCATAATTCCAAAATTCAAGAAATTATTCTAGCTACAAAAATTACCAAGTATGTTTCCAAATTTCAGAATATGCGTAAAATACTTACCAGTCTTCAACCCATTCTGTCATTCAGTCAACGCGTGGTTTCATATTCTGTGGTTCTTTATCCATGACTTTGCTTGTTCATTTATTGAACTGATCTTTACAACATTTCTGCACTTTACTCCATTCGTGACTTCAATCACAAGTCAATGTACATGTTTTGAATTTCATTCATTCAGTTCTATGTTTCAATGAAACTTCAATTACAGTCACTTGAATTTCCAAAAGGAATATATCAAATTCCTTGTGAATTCAATTTCATAGAATTCGATTTCTATATCAGATTCTTCCAAAATACCTTGCACACTTAAATCATGCATACTCTGGTACATACACACATGTATAAATGTATTAACACGTCACACTTTATACAAACTCAGAAATTGAGTTCTGTATTGATAATCAAATATTTACATAGAATTTTTCTTCCAGGCCTGATTTTCAATCAATGGCCTCTTTTTCCCATTTCTCATAGGCTTACAATCCAAACTCTACCTACCTCTACCTATCTCTACCCCCTGTTTTTTTATGCCTTTGAGGCTTACAATTTATACAAATATTTCTAAAACCAATTCTGGTTCCAAATCCTCTATTTTCTCAACAATTTCCTATGAATCCTCTAAGTCCTAAAATCTCTACGAATCCCTAAGGATCCTCTCTCATCCTAAAATCATGAACCAATTATAATTTAGGATTTTTAATTAATTCATAAATCTCTCAAACCTTATGAGTTCTCAACTAGTCTAATTCTCTCATGATCTCCAACATTCGAGAACATTTACAAAATTCCTCACAATATTTAATTAATTCTCATTAAAATCACTCAAAACATCAGATAAGAAACCAACTCCCTTGAAAACACAAAACCCCTAAGTCTATTAAAATACAAAGAGATTTCTGAGCCTAATGCTCCTGCATCAGTTTCATTATTATGTATTGTTGCAATGCTTTGAATGTAGCACATCAGTTAGAGTTATTTATATAGAATTGTTGAATGGAGCACGGGGTTAATTATATAGAATTCTTTCCTTGCTTGATTAGATAGATGTGCTGAATGAGTAGAGGGTTAATTATATAGAATTGTTGAGCTGCTTTGCTCAGTTGTTTGATTATATAGAATACCTACTATAGAGTGTCAAATTTGTTTTTAAGTTTTATTTTTACTATTCTGAAAAGTATCCATGTTAATCTATCATGTATTAGATCCCAAGGAAGTAAAAACAAAAACAATTTTACACAACAGAAAAATGGCAAAATAACACAACATAAAATAATTATACCCTCAAAAAGATTCATGTACTATATCGCGAACCATCCAAAAATTACAATCGGTTCTTCTCTAGTGAAAGAACCATGCCATCATAGCCCCAAGGAAAATTATAAGAATAACACATCCACATATTTGAGAGTTATCCTGATGATGATTGATGACTTCACTTGCAATAAACTGTGATCTCGTGTCATCTCTGACACCTGCATCTACACGTGACATTCCTGCCACCAGTATATCAGTGGGCATCCTATGAATGTCTGAAAGCCATTGTATGCTGAAAGATTTAAACTGAGAGCTCCACATTCTTGCTTCCGTGTATAGGGGTTTTAAATTTGCTTTTCGAACTTCAAAGATGCCATTGAGCTGATTGCAGATGAGTTGCGAGTTCATGTAAACTGCAATATCATTCACAACATTGTTTTTTGCCTCTTTTAAGCCCTCAATAAGGGCGATATAGTAGGCTTCATTATTAGTTGTCCTCCCGTGTAGATCTATGTTTCTGTGCACGACATGATTTCGCGCCGGATTATAAAGCACATATTTAACTGTGGCTTGTCCAGGATTTGGACGACAAGAAACTTTGATACACAATGCCCAATTTTCGACCATTGTCCACACTTAAAAAACCTACAACATAGAAAAACAATAAATTAATATCAGGCATGTATGCATTTATAGATTCAATC